>OX411557.1:39131266-39731266 GCA_948146395.1 Fragum whitleyi
TCATTTCGAAAGCGCTTCGCTAACGTTTTCATCCTGAACGCAGGGCTGGTTATCCCGTTTATGCCTTTTGAATTCGTTTTGGGTCGGGTTTTACGGAGATGGAGTGTTGTCACTGACATGCGATTGTTTCCCGGTATTTCGGTACTAGTTTTTATCAAATGACGGTAACTGTAGGCCCGACTTATTGCTTTTATTTAATTTTTCAATAGATATTTGCCATGAGCCATGAATAGAAGACTGAAAATTGTGAACGTTAACATAGGATCCTGGCCGTTACTATATAGTCTGGGCCAAAGTTGTGGCCGGCCAACCCCTTTTGCTAATTTTGATGATCAAGTGTGCTTGTTTTGTTTATATATTATGCAAATGATTGTAAAATAGTGGCCGAGCCGAAAATATGTTTAAACTAAACTTTAGGCTTAAGCAAGCCGGTTCATCATGAAATTATGAGTCGTAATGGGCAACAGCTGCCGAAATACAACCGAATAATGATGAAAATGGCGTTAAACACCATTAAAAAAGTATGTGTGACTTATAACATTATCGTCAATAGGGCCATAACGTACATAATTATGCTATCTCTGGAAAAAACTTGCAGCCTGTGGCCAGGGTAGCTCAACCGGGTTTGTGCCCGAGTGCGGCCGAATTCAGTGTTTGATACAATTGATTGGTAGATCTATCCAAATGATCCCCTATCACACAATCTGATCATGACAAAAAAAATCGATCGTTCATACAACAAACGAAATATAATATCAGTTTTGAAAAAAAAAAAAAAAATGATCTAGATCGATCAACACAGATAAGACTCTAGCCTTAAGCTTACCGCATGAATTAGATTTTTTCTCATTTTGTTTCTTAATACTTTGACTTAAGGATGAAATTACGAGTAGATCTAAATTCATTCAAATCTTCGCACAATAATACTTCGGTGTAGTCTTTAACATGGGCGTATCTAGGACTTTGAAGTTTATATGCAGTCTCAGAAGGAGACAACTAAAGAATATATAGGATAAATGTGATGTGTGGACTGTGACAAAAGATGGGTGCCCTCCGTACGTTCTTTTTTATGATATGAGAGTTGGTGAATAATCAAATCACCGTAACTACAGCTTCAATAAGCTGTAGTTTCGAAGTTATGATCATTCACCAGCGATATATTTCCACAGAGGATTCGTTCTCTTTACGCACTTGCGTAGATTGCGTAATGTGAGTTACGCCCTTGTTTAAGTCTCACTATAGAAATAGGAAACTCGGGACTCGAAAGTTTGTTTGGTAAAGGGTCAATGTAAAACTAGTTTCAAGTTCACGGAGGTCAAAGGTCAAACTTCACTTCTCTATTCCTGCGCAGTTAACAAACAACAAGACCTTCAACAGACACTTCATAATTAATGCAAATCATAAATAAAATAAATTCGATGATAAGAATAAAGTTGAATCGTCTTTATAGAGAACATCGCGTCTTTGAATGTATTTTGAAAACGAACTATTTTTACGCTACATAGGCCGTGTTATCCAAAACGAGGGCACACCCTTGAATCAAAATGGCGGACGTTGTTGTGGAATCCGAGAGGAAAACGAACTTGTGTGAAGTTTGACAAATAGTGTGGCTCTATTCAGTAACAATGAAACCCAGAAAATGAACTTGTGCAAAGCTGCAGTTTGAAATATACGATTTAGATTGATTGAGTTTAGAAATTCTCAAAGAAAACGAACTTTAGAACAAATTCGAACAGGTTTTAGTGCAAACAAACCGCAACATTCCACAATTCTCACCTGTCAAAATTCCTGTTTACCATGGCCTCGCATTCTAATCAGGTAAACACACGATGCACATAATGGAAAATGTATTGCGTTTCAATGTAGGACATTTAAATATTTCTTGGCACGTTCTGAATGAAAAACGGAAGTAACTTTCTGTTTACCCCACCCACGTTTAGAACTGTCAAAAGTTGTCCTGTTGGAATATTTCTCATAATGTTGGTGGGCTTATGACAGTATATATTTTTTTGTTTTGTTTTTTGTTTTCTTTTGAATTTGAACAAATGGGCTACTGTCTGGCCCAAACTCTATGCATTTCCCTAAAATTGGCATCACAATATTTTTATGTGAAAAACAATCTATGTTTAGGTACATGTATTATTCAGGACTTATTCCAGGATGTTTGTGAAAAGGCCCTTGGCAATTTGGACAAGGGTTTCAATGAAATGGCAACATTAAGAAATTTTCAAGTATAAATATTGGGAATAAGCATATCTAAATAAGGATAACCACTATTACTGTTCCATCTGCATTAACCAAATTTTTGGCACAGAAAGAGCTGCTCTGTTTTACAGATTTTCAATGTGTGTTTTTTAGCATCAAAATTTTTAAGAATCTGAAGATACATTATTGAAATTTATCATGACGCATCATAGAATTTTAACCGAGTCACAAATGTGATATACATTGTAAATGTGTATAAAGATTTGGATCATGGGATTCTTATAAACCATAATAGAAGGCACCTTTGAACATCTTTATGTGTGCACCCATTGTGTGTCTTGATAAATTTATTTTTGTATCATTATAAATTTTTCGAGCTGTATCCCTGTATGACAGATTTCAGATTAGATCATTTACATTAGTTTTTTCGAAACCTAACATACATTCTTGTAAAAATAGATTTTATTTTTGTGATCGATACTGGTAAGAATTTTTATAGGCCAGTTTAGTTATACTATTTAAAAGAATGAGTTCACTCCATCCTAAAAGGTACTTGATTATTTCGCAGTTGGAGGAGGTAGAATTTCGTGAAGTGAAATCTGTCAGATTGGAGAGTTTAAATTTAGGTTTGGTAAGTTGTGAACGACTTGAAGCTTGCCTATTTGACTGAGTGACTGAAGGATTAACTGATGTATAAGCTGAGCACTGTCAATCCAAAAATCAAATGATGAATTGAATCACTGGTTTAAACCAAAATGGGAACTTGTCTGAAACAGCAAAAAAGACTAGCAGGGGCCCAGTCGCCCATGGCCCCTAGATTTTGGGCTGGGCCCCTTAACTTTTAGAGAAAATGCCTATTCCCCTAATGTTAACCCTTGTCATGCCGAATAAATTTTTGTTATAAATTTTCATCAAAATCAAAGGGCAAAAAGCACTGAAAGTCCCAACTGTAAGTCATTTTTTATTTGAAAAAATTAAATTTATTGACAATTCTGGTTTGAAAGTGAGAAACAAGTGGTGTAGACTGACATCAGGCTGCACATAATGTGCAGGCTGATGTTTGTCTATAGCTCCTGCCAAAGGAATATTCCGGGTTCAGCATGACAAGGGTTAAATTTTGATCTTTGGCAATCTGGGCCCCTAGGTTGAAATTGTTGGTCTTTTACCCTGCTGCAATGATTATCAGGGCTCGTGTTTGACCCTTAAACCAGGGTTTTGACTCGCAAGGAATTGAAATTATCTTATTTTGACTCTAAGTATTTCTTAGGGTCAAAAGGAGATTTAATCCTGTAAATTTCCTTTCTAAAATTATACAAAACAATTGCTTACTTCATATCATACTTCATACACAAAAAGGTCAATTGACACTCAAACCTGCCCATGATTTGCTCTTCTGTCATTTTGAATCGATCCTTTTTAAGAATTTTATTGTCTAGGAGTCAATGATTCCCAAATACCAAACACTTAGCTCAAGCCCAGAATTATGCAAACATGTATTCCATTGTAGATTTATTTTGAATTCATCAATTTTTTTCTGATTGACAGTGGCACAACATCAAAATAAAATAATTTGTAGATTGTTTTCACTCAGTCATATCTAACTATGCTGAAATCTTCAAAAAATCAATAAGCATGTTTCAGCATCTGTCTTTATTTTGATGAATTGCATCTTTTACCTCTCAATCAATGTCTCTTCTCAATCTGGCAGTGTTCCCACTGCTTTTTCAATCTGGGGGTAAAAATGGGTATTTTGCAGCATGCACGTACCCCCTCTTTATAACACAAAGAAGGCTGGTTGCATAAATTTGGGGGTACAAGCTTCAATTTGGGGGTAAATCACCCCCATTTGTTTTTTTGGGGGGAAGACTGATCTGAACTGTTATGAAAGCATTTATAGATCATTGAAAATCAAATGGAAATGGGTGTGATGCCATTGTAAAATCCATGTTTCTATAAGAATTCTTCTATTGTGGGTACTCACTTAAATCATCTTGACAAGACAATTGAGTACCCATAACACAGGGTTTGTGGCAGAACATTGTATTAATTAAATGTCATAAGATTCAATTTACCAAAAAGTCCATATTGACCATAGATATTTAGACAGACAGTCAGTCAGAGCAAACATCATCCAGATCCTTGTGGAACTGTTTGATCATGTTCTATAATGTTTGCCATGAATCAAGGACACAGATTTTGTGCATCTGAGAAGCCAAATAAGTAGCTTGGACCTTCAAAGTTATCCGATGCATGTCCCAAAGACCCATTGGGGATCAGCTTCAGAAAAGAATTGAGAATTGAAGACTGTTTAATACAGTCTGCAATTTTTTCTGGAGTTGAGGCCCATTTAGTCAATATAAATCCAAAACTTTCTTTACCCTTAATCAAGAAGTAGTTTTTGTTCTTAGGGTTTCTGAAATTTTAGGTTATTTACGGTACCCCCTCTTTCTATAGCTTTGAAGTTGTACTGGTTATATATTTTTTCTTGTTTTCTGCTCTGATTGTTATGGATTTGAAGTAAATTTCACGAATCTTGAATTCTGAATGTATCTCCTTGCTTACAACAAATAATCACTCTTTTTTGCCCTAGTGCATTTTTGTTTTTACTGTATTGTCTAGAAACCATATATCACAAGATTAGGACAAAAACACAGTATGTGTCTATACAGTGTATGGATAAATACTATGTTCTTGCTCAAAGTCCTCGAATTATGAATGAAAAAGAAGATAAACTAAGATATATTATATAATCTCTAAACAAGAGGATGTAAATTTGTATGAAATTTCCTTGTTAAAATTTTGTGATAAAAGATACATTTCTAGTTAATGGATTATTTCCCTGATATAGAATTTAGTGAGGACACATTTCTAGTTATGGATTATGAAGCTCCTTCAGAGGTGGAATAGTTATTTTAATTCCTGAGTTGACTTAGCTTGTACCCTGTTGAACTTGCTTAGCTGATGAGATAAACTGAGCTTAAGTTAACTAACTAAACTGAAATTGTTATATCAGATGCATAACAATTACTGTCCATTTTTCACTCCAGTTACACAAGTTGCTTTGGAAATTATAGAGAAGATTTTGATTTTCTTGAGTGGCTTGTAAGGACGAGGTTACAGTCATTGAAAGCTTTTTGGTTTATTACATGATCATATAAGTTCTGGAATGGGTGTTGCTATAAAAGAATTGGATCCAGCATCAAACACAACATACAGCATGTATTTTTTTGTGTCTTGTAAAGCTGACATGTTTCTGTTATCAGAATTCCCATGCCCAACACAGGTTTTTCTACCTGCGGACAATTGCTTTTTTCTTTGCCACTTGTCCATGGACAAGTAATAAAATACTAGGACAAATCTCTTTGTGGTTCTAAACAGATGGTAGAGATAAATTCATATCATATCATATCAAAGGGTAGAAAAATTTGTTTTCATTAAAGAAAATGCCAGCATTTTCTTCTCTATAAATCAATGTTTTTAGCTCCACTGGCTGAAAGCCACTGGGGCTATTGTCATGGCGTTGTGTTCGTCGTGCGGTCGTCAGTCCGTCCATCCGCCTGTCTGTGCGTCCGGTCGTAAACTTTTTCTTTAAAAATCTCCCCTCAGAAACTACTGGATGAATTTCAACCAAACATCACAGGAATGATCCTTGGGTGACCCTCTTTCAAAGTTGTTCAAGAAATTTTGATCAAATGAAAAACATGGATTTAATGGGCGTGGCTAATTTCCAAATGTGGTAAAAGTGAGTTTTCTCAGATTCTAATTGATGGATATCAATTAAATTTGACATGAATGATCCTTGGGTGACCCTTTATCAGTCTATCAAAAATTATTGTGATCGGACGAAAAATATGCATTTTATGGGCGGAGGTCATTTCTCTGTATGTTATATAGTGGAAACTTTGCAAATCATTTTCTCAGAATGTAATTGATGGATATCAACCAAATTTCACTGGAATGATTCTTGAGTGAACCTTCATCAGTATACCAAAAATTATTGGAATCGGATAAAAAATATGTATTTTATGCGCGGAGGTCATTTCTCTATATGATATATAGTGGAAACTTTAAAAACAATTTTCTCAGAATGTAATTGATGGATATCAACCAAATTTCACTGGAATAATCCGTGAGTGAACCTTTATCATGCAGCGAAAAATTAATGTCTGGATGAAAAATATGTCTTTTATTGGCAGAGGTCATTATATATGTTATATAGTGGAAACTCATTTCAACATCAGTAGAAAACAAAATATCTTAAAATCTAGACAAACCTTAGATTTACTATTTCAAGAATTTCAAGCCTGTGGAGCGACTCAAGCCATTCATGGGTTTCTAGTTTAACAAAATTGATTGTTTTTCTTTTTTGCAGTCTATTTTTTTTTATCCTGGACAAGAAGAAAATCACCCTTGACAAATGTCCAGGGACAAGTGGAGAAAATCTGCATTTCCACACCTCTGCTAATATTACATGATAATTAAATGTCATGTTAGCTTTAGTGGACATGATTGTTAAAATAACCATATTATTTTGAATATGATATGGTCATATCTAGTTACTATTCTTACTACCCAATTCAATTGTAAGAGTGTCGTAACCCTTTAACTTTAAAATTTCTTCCTGGTTTAAGAAATAGATAAAAAGCGGGTGTGTCATATGTGTACTATGCATGATCTTGATAGCTTAAAATGTCATCATATTGCAAACAACCTATCTGATTTTCATATGTCAGTGAATAGATAGATTAACGTCCTATGATGTTGACCCTTTCATGTTGACCCCTGGATATTTCTTTCGTAAACATCATTGTCAAAGATGTTTATGAATTAATAACAGCAGAGACATTTAGATCACAGCCATTTGTATTGTATACAGTTGATATTGTGAATTAGACACTTTTAAACCATGAGGTTTGACCTTCTGACCAAACTTCCTTTCCAATCATTGTCTCTTAACAAGGATATGGGATTCCCTTGTTTTACTTGTCTGACTTAGGCTTTTATGCCTTTGGACAAGTAAATTTTCCCTTGGAATTTGTCCATGGATTAGGATATATTGTGTCAAAAAGAAAATTCCTGATTAATGCATTTTGAAAGAGATAGAATGTTTCAGGTCATAGCATGTTTAAAAATCAATACAAGAACTAAATAGAACTAGAAATATGAGAGAAAAGGAGAAATTGCACCAAGTAATTTCTCCTTTTATCTCAATGTTGTCTATTGCTATTTTTCAGCAGAATATAAAGTGATTGAATTGATGAAAGCACTGGGTGCACTAATCATGAGTCAGTACTTAATTTCAAAATATAATTTTGAAGTTTCACCGGTTTTACATTGTTAATCAGAGGTTATAAACTAAGACCAGACTGCACATTACCTGCAGACTGATCTTCGTCTATACCTCCTGCCACAGATAGAATATTGCAGGTTTAAGCATGACAAGGGTTAAAAAAAGATGATCAATATTCCGAATTTCATAAATTTAGCCTTGTATGGGGGAAATACTGCAGTTATATTTGTATAATATCTGACCCGTGCAGTTGTTATCAGCACAAATCTATAAAACTATGTGAATTTTGGGTTTGTCTTGCTTTCCCAATTTCTTCCTGTTTTGGGACTTTATGATTTAAAGATTTGTGGTTTAGATGGTAGAAGGAATTTTTCCAGGAAAATTATTTTGGATTATAAAAAGTGAATCGATCAGTAAATTACCAGGACTTGCAACTTGGGTAAGATTTTACATGGTCTTTTTCAGGACTGCAGCTTGATAGTGTGTTTTCATTTATCACTGTAAAAATAAAACACCAGGTAGAGAAACAAACAACAACAACAACAACAAAAACATTATATTTCTACCCTTATGGGTAGTTTAATTGTGAATGATAATTAGTCAAAACTTATAATCTATTGCCATTTGGGTTATCGTACTTATAACTTAATGATTTATTTCTATATGAATTTAAAATCACTCTTCAATTCAATTTTGAGTTTCCTTGAGCTATAAGACCTATACCAGGAAAATAAATGAGATAATAAAGAGTCTAATTAATCAGTCTAAAAGAAATTGGATACTTCATGTTATAGATTTTGTACTTTAATTACAGCTTTTGGTGAAAGAATGAGCTTGAAATACAATTACACACCCTCTCTTTTGGGGGTTCATAGTAATCCAAGTTAAGTTTATTTTATAGTAACGGCTTTTTAAATTCAAAGTGAAATTATACTATCTTTGCTGGGGGTATATCCTTCTTGTGCTGTTCATGGCATATTCTTGCTGTGCACAAAATTATGGGAGATGGTGTAGACTAAGAGCAGCCTGCATAGATGTGTAGTCTAATCTCAGCCCACACTACCCTACCTGCTTTGTAATTCAATATTGTGGGGAAAAGTTAAGATTGTTGGAAACAAAATTCAAATACAATTTCAGCATGACTATCTGTCTCTCACCAATGGGTTGATAATCGTAGACCTATGTGAGATAATAGCTGGAGTCTAGGAAAGGATGTGATGGCGTGGTACTGTTGAGAGAAATACCAGGAATCCATCGTTAGGTGCTCCAGCCGCCGTGATGTAACTGAAAAAATCTTGAAGTTGCGTTAAATTCCTTTCAATCAATAAATCAATCAATCATTCTTTTGAGCTTCCTGAGATGAGTCTGTGTTTTTGACTGATTTGTATCAGTTAGTGATGGGCAGATTAATTGATTATAAACGATAATCAGTTGATTTATTTTGGGCTTCCGATTGTGGTAAGCGACTTAAGAAATTTCATAATCGATTAATCAAGTCCTAACACATAAATGAAAACCATGATATTTTGTTAAAGGAATTGACATCAGTTTGATGGCTTAGCATGGAACAGTTGTAACTGCTTATATGTTTATAGGCAATAAGTAGTATACAATTGTTTCATGCTGAGCCATGGAGTTGGTAGAAAATCTGCAGGATGAGTCTTAAGGTCATGAGCTTTCATATTCTATTCTTCAAATGAATGATACTGGGAGTGCTGTAATAATTTCTAAGAAAGTGATTGTACAATTGATCATTAGTTGATTTACTCTTCCAACTAAAAAACTGATTATCAATTGTGATTTGAAACCATTTGCCCAACATTAGTATCAGTTATCAAATTTATCCATTAGTCTGGAAACCTTCTGCAATGAATCTACTTGAAAGTTTCATTGAAACTGACAGTTAAATTGAATGGACATAATAATAGAAATGATATACAAATTACTTTTTCATCCTTAGGCTGTATTGTCATAACCATTTGCCCATCAATTTACGTACTTGTACATAATTTCTGGTAGGAAATTTAGCCTTATATAGTTATTTAATTCTACTATTATCTATAAGGTTACATAGTTTTACTAAGTTTGCATAATTTTCAGCATTTTATGAATTATTAAATGCTTCAGAAATATGTAGAAAACAATTATACTTTTCCTTTACTGATGTTATATATTGCCTGAAGCATGACAAATTCTAAATTAATTTCAAATTATAACATGATAGCGTAGAATGCATAAAAATTATGAAGAAATTACATAGAAAGTTATTCCCGATACAATTTGTATGTCATGTGTTTAATACTGTGTTCACAGATAGCTCCACCCATTTCTGACATCATGAAAAATCTCTAATGGGATTATTGACAATTTTGACGTCATATAACTCACATATTTTTCATCAAAAACAGTGTTTCTATCTTTCAATATAAACATTAGGATAATTTATCTCTTGTATTCATATAGTACCATTTCAAGATTTTCCCTCGTATTTACTTGTTTACGGACAAGTAGCCAAGAAAATTATACTTGTCCGCAAGCAAAAAAGCCAGAGTCGGTCAAGTCCGGCTTGGGAACTCCACATCCCTGAGCAACTGGAGCTTCAGAAAGGATGTGGTGGTAGTACTGGGAGAGAAATATGACTAATTCCTAGTTAGGTGCTCCAGCCACTGTGATATGTTTGATAAAAAAATGTTAAAAAATTGTCCAAAAAGCTCTTTCTGTACAATATTGACTTAGATCATGTACATCAATGGCTCAGCACAAACAGTTGTAACTGCCTATAAACATAGAGGCAGTTACAACTGTTTTGCACTGAGCCATAGACATGCAATTGTCTTCTTACACAACAAACATCAAAAGGTCCTGAGTTTGCTCCCTTACAGCACCACTTATTCTTCTATTCTAGGGGCAGCAACTGCGGTTTGACTTTTAGATTGTTAAAAGCAGTTTTAACCAGTTCATAATTGAAACAAACAATTGTACACATTGATTTAGTATCATCTGTTAGTTCCTGAGTGCATAGCTCAACCCTTATTGGGTTGACTGTTTCTATATAGACTATCATTAGCCATTTATGTTTGGAGGGGTCTCTCTAATTTGCAGATCCAATGCAACTTACCTCCATTTAAATTGTAACATAACTCTCCCCTCCGAGAAGACTTGTTCGGAGTCTTGGCCTTGGAGACCTGTGAGTAACGCAACTCCAATCAGGCAGTTATCATTTTCACACCGCTGCTACCAATTGTAACGAACTGCACCCTTAGACAGATGTGATCCATTCAGAGAAAGCCGCCACCATAGCGTAGTTGGTTAGGCAAAAGACTTTCAATCTGGAAGTCGTGGGTTCGATCCCCGGTGGCGGCAAATATCCTTTCCGATGTTTGTCTCTCACCAATGGGTAGATAATCGTAAACCTATGTGAGATGGCAGTTGGAGGCTAGGAAAGGGTGTAATGGTAGTACAGGTGTAAGAAATACCAGGATTCCAGGACTCCGTCTTTAAAGACTATCATTAGTCATTTTACTTTCGGCAGGTCTCTCTAATTTGCATATCTAATGAAACTTACCTCCCTTTAAACTGTTACACATTCTAACAAGGTCAAGATCAGGTATCAAGGTGACATTTTCATAAAATGGCTGAGCTTTCTTTGTGTTTAAGAAACTCACAACAAATGTAGATAACTTTAAATCTTGTTCAATCTGTAGATCTATATACAATAATTTGATCGCCTAACTACAATATTGTGAGTAAAATTTATTGAATCTGTGACTGATAAAGGTTAACTCCAATGAACTGGAACCAGTATGAAACACCTCATTCTCATCTGAAACCTATTGTTAAATTATATATTTACACCTATGTAACTGAGAGTCCTTTACCCTCTCTGGTAAAGTTGCTTGCTTTATTTCAGGTAATACCTTTCCTTGTTAACACTTTCCTGTTTTACAAAATTTTGGACCTGTCCAAATTCAGAGGTTTTGCAGACGAAAATTTAAAGAGGATTTAATTTTAAAAAAATAACAATTCAGTAGGCTAGAAAATAGCATTGGAAAAAGAAGAAATTGCTTGTCAGAGGCAATTTCTTCTTTTTTCACTCTGTTTTCTCAATCATAAAATCACAGACACATAAAAAGCAGGATTAAACAGCAAAGGGTTAACCCTGCTGTCATAGCGCAGTTGGTAGTGCATCTGACTGTCTATTGAGAGGTCCTGGGTTCAATCCATGATGGCGTCATGCATCCCATCTGACTATTTGTCTCCCACCAATTGTTAGGGGTGTTAATGACAATTTTCTTGTTTTCACTCTAGAGGCCACAAATATGGCCCAATCTTCATGATTTTTGGTCAGAATGTTGGCCAGGTCACAAGGATGAACCCTATTGAAACTGAGAAGGATCCATACCATATCAAGGTAAAAGGGGCGTTAATGACATTTTTCTTGTTTACACTTTAGAGGACACAAATATGGCCCAATCTTCATGATTCTTGGTCAGAATGTGGGCCAGGTCACAAGGATGAACCCTATTGAAACTGACAAGGATCCATACCATATCACAGGAAAAGGGGTCTTAATGATGATTTTCTTTTTATAATTAAAGGGACCACAGTTTTGTCCCAAACTTCATGAAAGTTGGTTTTATGTAGAAATTATCTTCTTTATGAAATTGATGTGATGTCCCATGGATCAAAGAGACCCAGGTGAGCAATCTAGGACCATCATGGTCCTCTTGTTCAGCATGTCAAGAATTAAGATGATATTCTTTGGATTATTGTTCTTACAATTGGACTTAAGCTTGCATCAGTTGAACATTGGTGGGGCCACTGAGCCTTCAAGAATCTAGTTCTTAAACTTTAAGAACTAGTTCATGAATTAGTTAAAAAATTAGTTCATGAATTAGATCAAGAACTTGTTCTAGAAGTTCAAGAATAAGTTCTAGAAGTTCCATAGATATGTCTAGAAGTTAAAGAACTACTTCTAGAAGTTTTTGAACTACCATTTAAAGCATTAACATTGTAGAACTTTCAAGATTTAGTTCTTGAAATTTTTCATATTCAAGAACGTTTAAGAACAAGTTCCTTAACTTTTTGGCAGAGGTTAACAATAAGATGGATGATTGTTCCATTATACATCAACTGCATTTGAAGCCCTTAAATTCATTTTCATGTCATGTTGAAGAAGGATTACACCTAATAAATGCTTGGATTTGAAATCTTCAGGTGTTTAAATGAATTTTTCTAGAATATTAATTGCATTCAGTGAAATTTTTTTGAATTCACTAGGGTATATATCCATGGATAGTAAGTTTAAGTAAAAATTTTGTACAATGATGTGAAATATTTTCAGTTATTTGTGTTCATATATATGTAAAAGTTTTGTTATTGAGGGTGTAAAAACATTCACACTCAGTTGAACAGGAATGCTAACAAGTGTAATATAAATAGGTACTTTTTATACCCCACCCTTTCATGTTTAAATAATTAAAAATGATTTAAACTTATAAAAGATCATTAAATTTAAGTGCCATAAAAAGAAATTGACACAACTAATTGGTTTCAATATAAAATCTTGGCACCAAAACATACTTTTTTTTTCTCCTTTGAATGTTTTAGATTTAAATTATGTAAAAAGGAAGATTCAAGTTTATCTTGAAGTAGATGGATGTAAGTTGATAGTTTATTTGGTGTAAAGATATTTCTGGTATATTACATTTAGTAACATCATTACATTTGTGAAGATTTAGATAAAAAATTTAATTAAATTTTGTAGCATTTGATAATAGAAATGTTACAAGTGATGAGCTTTAATGAAAAAATATTTCATTTGTTTAGGAATTTATTGTACATGTACCGGTAATATTGTCTTTTTATTTTAAATTACACTGTTTTGTTTGAATAAATCCGGATTCAGTCTATTTCAATTTCAGCGTCAATCTTTAGAAATCACCTTTTATAAGGGAAACCAGGGGTTGGGGGTTGAGGGGAGGCGGGGCTTAGAAAATCACTCAATTTAGATTAGTATGTAGCTTAAGCCGATAGTTTTAGCTTTAGGAAAAGAATCATGAAACTTCACAGGTGGATAAATCTCATTGAGGAGAAGTGCATACACAAGAAGCATAACTTCACTCGTCATATTTTGTGAGTTATTGCCCTTTCTTGACTGACAAAGAATAGGCTTTGACCTTTTCCTTGGGGGGGGGGGGGGGGGGCATACATGTTGTTTTAAGGGTTCGCTGCAAATATAAATGGAGGCCATTTGTATTTTTGGCCAAAATTTTATATGCAAAATTAAGGCTTTTCTTTATGCAAAGTCAACTGAATATGTTATAAAATGTATCAAAAAGGGGAAATGAAGATGTTTTTGGTTAAAATATTTGCAAAGAATGCTTCTATACCTGAAAACAGAGTTCCACATTGCACTTTCGCATTTGCATCCATTTGAAAAATGTACCGATGCATTTGGGACAAAAACTTGCAGACGTCAACTGGAATATCCAGAGTACAATCAACGAGGCTTACTTTTGGCTAAAATGCCTGTGGGAAAGATATTTCAGCGTTGAAAGACACGTGTTTATTTTCAAGAAAACATGGCAGCCTTTTTTTACAACAACAAAACATGTAAACAAAGATGTTTTAAGGAATTGCAACGATCGTATTCCTTGAAAGCCAAATGTGACCGTCCATTATCACTCTTGGGCATTTCTACTTAAAAAATGAGACTAAATTTACCTTGATTTCTACTTAGAAATCCTTGCTATTGTTCTGTTTTTCTCAGCTGTCAAATAAAAACACTGCCGTGGGAAATTTGTTATGAACCGCTTCACCGAAAAAGAGATAAAAATATCACTCCTCTAAAAAAAATAGAGTGGGACCTTTCATACTTGTTTGAGAGCAAGTTAAAACGGCCTGAAGTCAAAACGGCTCAAAGTCAAAACGACCCCAAATTCGCTGAAACCAGTCAATACCAAGTCAAAACTTTTACTCATTTGCTCAAAAAAGCAAAATTATTTTTTTTATATCATATAAGAATATATACAATTAATGGCTCGATTTATACATATACATATTTTTTTTAATAAGATCACAAATTAAATAGCTTTATTTTTTGGTTTATTTCAATACAAATACACCTCAATTTACTTGTTTCAGTCTCTCACATTACATCTATAAAGGTTTGTTTCAAATTAAAGACCAATACCCTTATTCATATAAATGTGTTATTATATAGTCCGATTGAATTGTATAAGGACCGGTGTTTTCACCAATTACACAAAAAATACGTTGGTAAAATCTTTTATATGTAGTAATATCTTAATTTTAGCTTAATCCAAATTAATTTTAGACTATAAAATGGTTCCAGAATGATGCTTTTGTCTACTTAGTAAATAATAATTTTTCGCATTTTCCACTCTTAAGGCTGCTAAGTAGTAAGAATATGTAAACATATATACTAAAAACTTGTGTTTTTATACTAAACTTTTGACACAATAAATGACCAATTTTCTTTTGTTGGATATGCGTATTTTCTTATTGACGGTACCCAATTTTAAACTAAAATATCACGTATTTTTTACCGTTCATAACTCGCTATTTACTTGTTATATGAAAAACGCAACGATTTCGTTAAATAATCCATGATTTGATTGGTCCGAATTAGAGAGTACAGGGTTCATCCATGAAAAGATATAGGCGATTATCAATATCTTGTCAAAAGGTTCACGAACAAAGACAGGACACACTCATTCTAATATTCTTTACGAGTGAATTACACAAACATAATTAATTTTATAGAAATACTCGATATTATATATATATATAAAAAAAAACGGCTCCTTAAAAATCATCCTCTTTTGATTCGATGCAAATTGGTACCTATTTTGAGAAAGACACTTCACTTTTCCCTTATTATAGAAACAATAAGTTGTAATAGGCCAGGAGTTTCATGTAGACGGACAGACAAAATCATTATTTTACTTTCAAAAATCCTGAAAACATATTTTTTCATGGTAATAGATTGAAAAAAAGATATTATGATAAGCAAAATTTGCGCTTGAAAATTACTTTTAATTATATTGTATCATTGTTATTGAGTTCAAAAGACAATCCAAGTGTGGGTGGCCCTTTTTTGACGTTTCGTTTGCGAAATCTACCACTTTAATTCAAACACGAATAAAATATTGGGATTTCATACATCAGAATGAAAATATGACTTCTTTAATTGAGCTTCAGCCTTTGAGTAATTTCAATTGAACAAAGGAGATACCATCACAAGCTCTATTGTGCAATTTTGCCCTACTATTAACAAGGAATTGTGAAGAACATGTTGATAATAATGTGGTCATAATCATACTTTATATTTTGCAGCTAATCGTATAAAGAAAGACTGTGACACCAATATTTATATTGGTGAAATGAATCAAAGTCAAATTTACTACACTACAATTCTTTAGTAAACGTTTAACTAAAATTTGTCTGTCTTCTTATCTTCCAAAGAAGTCTCTCCCCGCTCACCGCTCTGTGGGCGCCTTTATATGCCTCTTGTATGTATACATTCCTAACAGAACAAGGTCACCTGATCTACCTACACATTGGCATGCTGCCCAGCGGCTCGCTATCTGTTGTAAATAGTTTATGACCGAATAATCAGACCACATTCAAAGACGGGTATGGTTGAGTCATTCAAAAAGGAGGCTCGCAGAGATTGAATGTTTTACATATCTAATTGGTATATTCTCTATAACACCAGATATTTATTTAGAGAGTACAGGTTTAAAAGGGTGAGGCAATTCAAAAACGTTAATTTGTACTTTTTCAAAATGGAAAAAAAGTAACACTTAATTTCGTTAATGTTTCCTATTTTCTTCTGTATAATCGAAGGACACTTAATAGAACTCCCTGGAGGACACCTTTTCCGTATGATAATATATGCACTCTAAATATATACTCTGTACTCTTTTTATAAAACACTTTATTAACAATAGGTTTATATAAACTCTGTACTCTTTTTATAAAACACTTTATTAAAAACATTTTTTTTTTAGGATTAAATTGACTGTTATCAAATGTCATCTTATTATCCGGTATTTCAAGCGTTTAAGCCTGTTGTCTTGATTATGAATAATGTTTGAAATTGCAGTAATAAATTATCTTTTATCAAAACCGTTTTCCGCTTGACAAACGAAGAGCTAAGTTTTGGGGATTAGAAACTATGCGTTTTATTAATTTTGAGAGGGAAATAGAGAGAGAAAGAAGAATAGAGAAGAGAGTCAAGTTTCTTCAAAATTATAATAATTACTAATCTGAATATCAAATGTCAACCTTATTAAAAAAAATTCTGGGTAGAAACTGTGTATTCAAAATGTTTAGCATATGATACTTTATTTGTTAAGCTCCAATAAAAACCATGAAAGTCATAAATTCCGTTCTTTCCCTTTCTTCAGTTTAAACACGCTACCCTCGTACGTGAGATGACCAATCAAAGGCCTCAATACATTTTGACCAATGAAACGAGAGGAAGCAACGGACCAATGGAGTCCATGCTTACTTTAGGATCTAGTATCGATAAATGAGGACAGGCTAGCTAGTCTAAATTAAAATAGGCCTACTTTTTGCACAAGAACAAAAACCGGAAGTGTAGTTGGGTTTTTCCGCGAAAAGGTGAAAATCGAAAAAAACCTGGAAAATCAAAAGCTTAATCGATAGATCAAGGTAGTTTTTGCCATTTTTCTGTTCATTACATCATTCCTTATATGCAGGCAGAAGGAAACGCCAAATAATTTGAGTTAAATCAATAAAATCAGCCAATTTTGTTAATTTACGCTAAACGTAGATTTCACGTGATGTTTTTACAACAGAAATCTTTCAAATAATCTTACCTATGGAGACCAAAAGGAACCATACGTATTTCCACTATATTTTGATGGGTATTTTTTATTTATTTTACAAATATCAATCAAAAATCAAGGTTAATCATATAGTTTTGATATTCATCTTCCTTTTTAAAGTGAAATTTAATGGTCCCGATGCACTGGTAACAGGTAAAAATTAATTCAACAACTTGAAATGTTCACACATAGTATTAACTTGGTCACCATATGTTATGAAGCGGTCTACTTTCTTTTTATGAATGAAATATCATTTGGCGTGGGAATAGTAAAAGTAAACAAACTCTATGTCTGCCATTTGCAAATTATTTTTCTGGAGTTGGTCATTTTCAGATGCAAAATGTGAGTTATGTGAAATGTTTATGCAAAATTTAAGCCTCCTTCATTGTTCTTTAGCTTTTCCTCTACATGTAGACATTTCTTGTTTTATCTATTGTGCAACTGAATCTTTAGTTGCACGCAAATAGAAAATGTTGTAAATGTGTCATATTTTCATGCTTTAAAGACACTTTTTGATATTTTTTTCTACATATCCAAACTATTTTGCATTCTTTAGTAATATTTTAAAGCTACTATATCAGTTTTGGTCCAATAGATTACTTTGTATGAGTTTTTAATTTCATGTCCATTGACTCAGTTTCTGTGAATTCAAATCGCGGTAAACCCTTAAAACAGCTCTTGCTTTAGCTGAAATATGAACAGGCCACAAATGCGAAATGAATCAGTTTTACAGTATGTCCTTTATTATTTCAGAGAGCATCCAAAATGGTAGTAGATCCTGAAATTCGCTTCACAAAACTAGAAAAGATTGGAAAAGGTTCATTCGGAGAAGTGTTCAAGGGAATTGATAATGACACGAAGGAAGTGGTAGCAATAAAGATTATAGACTTGGAAGAGGCGGAAGATGAAATCGAAGACATTCAGCAAGAAATAATGGTCTTGTCCCAGTGTGATAGTCCATTTGTGACTCGATATTATGGGTCTTATCTTAAGGTAGAGACAATTTTCTATAAATGAATTTTTCAGAAATTATTAATCTTACCTAGGGTTTTAGGCTTTTGCTTAGTCTAAATTAATTGGTTGTCTAGGCTATAAAACTGGGTTAATACTTTATCTAACGCCTTAAAATCTTTACCTTTGATGTCTGGGTAGTGGGTCGGACTGTCTATCTAGAGGTCCTGGATTCTATCCCTAATGGTGGAACTCATCCTTTCCAACTATTTGTCTCCCATCAATGGGTTAATAATTGTAGATCTATGTGGGATAGCAGCTGGAGGCTAGGAAAGGATGTAATGGTTGTGCAAGTGTGAGAAAAACCAGGAATCCAATTAGGTGCCCCACAATATTACTGAAAAAATGTTGGGAGTGACGCAAAACACCATGCAAGCACACAATATAAAATCTTGATGACTGGTTGAAAATTTAGCTTTGTAAATTTGGAGGAGACTGAGAAATGAAAATTTTTTCTACCCAGAGCCACTAACTGAATATTGATTTTAATGATTTCATGATCAATAACCTCTTACAGATTGAGCAAAGTACATTGTATTTTATTTCCAAATTAAGTCTTAACCTTTGTCATGCTAATATAAAGATTCTTTGCAAAATTCCAAAACAACCAAAAAGCCAATACAAAGCTTTTATAGGCTGTATATTTTTTAATTTTAGATTAAAATATTTCTATAATACCTGCACAAACCCAATTCTGTGGGTTTTATTTGAATATTCATATCAACACAATTCTCAATAGTACCCACAATATTGGATTAGTATGAGGAATAACACTTATATACTCGTAAAACAGAAATATTCCCCGACTCAGGATGACAAAAAAAAAAAAAAAACATGCTCGGAAAAATTAGGTAAAACATGCACATCTCTTCACCTCATACTGTTTAAGGCTTTTGCTAACATCAGCCCTGTGTTCAGGATAGCCAAACAGTGCAATCTGTTTGCAAATTATACCCTACTTTGCATGAAGGTGCACCTTCAAAGGGGGGTATAATTGGCAATCAATTTGCACTGGTTTGTCATCCTGAAGGTAGGGCAGTATTACTGTATTTCTCATAATAAAGGCTCCCAGGAGCTATACATAATATTGTAAGGGTTTTTTTATTTAGTATGCATTTTCTGATGTAAAAATCATTAAAATTGATGTCTTTTAGGTCATTTTGCCCTCTAATTTGAGGTAAATTTCCTCTAAACAATCATATAAATGATTGTTTAGAGGAAATTCATCTCAAATTAGAGAAGAAATCTAGAAAAGTTCCTAAAATTCAGGCAATTGAAGTGGGTTTTCTTAGTAAAAAAAGTAGGGGTGCTACTGTTAGGGAGGGTGCTACTTCTAGGAGACACATGGTATCTGTGTTTCTGAAGTAATAAAAATTCAGTGTTTCAATATTAATATTGAACAACTTTTCTTTTCCTTTCCAGGGTTCAAAGTTATGGATTATCATGGAGTATTTGGGTGGTGGCTCAGCCTTAGACCTCATGAAAGCCGGTCCCTTCCAGGAGAACGATATAGCAATTATTTTACGTGAAATTATCAAGGGACTGGACTATCTACATTCAGAACGTAAACTTCACAGAGACATCAAAGGTGTGTGTCGTAGTGAAATTCTGAGGAATTGGAAGTTATATGGTTATATTGTGAAAAAGTGTACATGGCTTTGCAATGATTTTATATAGGGTTATTTAATCACAAGGGGGTTAAAGCATTTGGAGTGTCTCAACACATATTGATGCAAAAAAATGTGAATTGATGCTATTATTGCATAAAAAGAAAAAAAAAGGTATTTATTAAAGCATAGATGATATGATGATTCATTGGAACATTTAAAACTAGCTCCAATCTCACACATGTGCAGGAAAAAAAGGACAAATTTGTATACAGACGTTGATTGGTAAATCTATGACGTCACAAAATTTACTGCAGGAATAGGATCAACACCTTTATTTATGCTCAATATTAATGTTAGACATAGAAACTGAAAACATGTTTAGGCCCAGATGGAGGATATTTAAGTAAAAAAAGCCAGGTGTTAACAGCACGTGAATTTACTTATTAATTCATGTTTTGTTGCCTTAACATCCTGGTTTTATCCATAAACGACCCTAAAGCGTACATTTTATGCAATAATTATTCATATATGAGGGTCCACCAAAAATGTCCTTAAATTATTTAGCCTATCAAATGTACATTCACCTATCCAAACAAAATTTAATTAAATTGATATAAACGGAAATGTAAGTGTAGAAATAGTTTTGCATAGTATTTTAAATACCTTGAAAACTTAATTTTGAAGTCTGTAGATAAAGTGTTGGGCAATGATCATGTGTTAATTTCCAGTATTCAAGGAAAGTATTCAAGGAAAATTCTATTTCTCCATGTTATAGAAAACAATATTCTGTGAGGGGCAATACACTACAGTTAAAATGTTTAAACTTCTTTTGGGCATATGGACAAATTTATTGAGGGTCTCAAAAGTCAAGTTGTAATGAGAATGCTTAGTAAATAAATATATACATCCATCTTCCCGAAACATTTCAATTTCCAAAATATTCAGTCAAATCAGAATTCAGAACTAGAAAAATATGAAAGGTTATCATAAATAAGTACCGCAAAAGGAGCTCTGATCTGCTATTAAAAGGTGTGCTGGGGGAGGTCATGTGGCATTCTGAAACACAGGTTTCCATCTTGAGTTTAGAGGTAGGATAAAACAGGGTTGGCAATCGACCGGTCGATTGGAGTATTGACCAGACCGGTGGTCAAAACTGGCTTTAACCAGTCAATACCGGTCAATACTGGTCGATTGGTGGTCGATTGGTCAATTCATATAACCATACCCTACTATCATGCCATTATGCACCATATTCTTGTATTATTATAAAAAAAAAGACTTCACAACTCAGGCAACCATAATAAGTGATATAATAATAGTAATAAAAGGAAACAATTCTTCCATTTTGAAAGGACAAAGGCAATCTGGTCAATACAGTGATCGATTGGTCTTTTAAAGAAGTCATTTTAGATTAGTTCCTTGCACAAAACAAATCTAATTGCAGTATTTTGTTTTATTTGTGAATTACTGAGTAATCATACATTAAAAGAAATGATTAAGAGTATTAGGTAAAATTTGATACAGTCATTTAAAGGCTTAGGCAAAATATTTGTCTGCAAAAACTGAATGACTGTTTAAAAGTCTATTGGGATCTACCATGGATCAACATATATGTTTAGCACATATTTAGTCTTGACTATCCTCATGATTGCATCGGTATGTCTTAGACTCTTAGTTTTATCAGATGAAAGAAATTGTACTTGACATCTGATTGCAATTTGAAATGTGTGAAAGTGTGCTTCCAAATTGGTAGGTGAGAAAGTCTGCTCAATTTAGTTACCTTTGCCAGTTTAGGGCTGTCATTGAAAGTGACATTATAGCCTTTACCATAACCATGGCCAGCATATTTATAAATCAGTATAATCCATTTACATTCGTACATAGTATACACTAAATTTCATACAGTAATAAACACTTATTTGACCACTAAATCTCAATAAGCCAACTAAAATGTTCAATTAACCAGTATTGACCAGCTGGTTTTTTGCAATCAACCAGTATTGACTAGTATTGACCACTTTGAGGAGTATTGACCAGGGCAGTTAAAACCGGTTAAAACCACCTGGTTAAAACCGCGCCGGTCAATACTTGCAAACCCTGGGATAAGAGCAAACAAATAAGAAGATATAACCTTAGTTACAGTGATAAATAAAAAATGCCTTGACAATAACATGCATTTTATAGAAAGAGCTCACACAATTATCAATGGGCCCTCAAATATATGTTGTATGATCTGTCAGGGATAAGCAACCATCTAGGAGAGGCAACAATTATTGGTTCTAACAAGACTCACTAGGATCAGCAATTTTTTTAATTACAAAAATTTCATCCCATCCCAACAGGAAAAGGATATCTGTCTGTCCTTGCCATCTGTATTTTGGGCAATTTAGACAAATTTGTTTCTAAACTATGGCGCACAAATGTAACCCATCATCTGTCAATGAACATTGTGAAAGATTTTTAGCTCCACTGGCTGAAAGCCACTGGGGCTATTGTCATGGCGTTGTGTCCGTCGTGCGTCCGTCCGTCCGTCCGTGCGTGCGTGCGTGCGTGCGGTCGTAAACTTTTCTTTAAAAATTTTCTCCTCAGAAACTACTGGATGGATTTCAACCAAACTTCACAGGAATGATCCTTGGGTGACCCTCTTTCAAAGTTGTTCAAGAAATTTTGATCCAATGAAAATCATGGATTTAATGGGCGTGGCTAATTTCCAAATATGGTAAAAAGTGAGTTTTCTCAGATTTTAATCAATGGATACCAATTAGATTTTACATGAATGATCCTTGGGTGACCCTCTATCAGTCTACAAAAAATCATTGTGATCGGATGGAAAATATGCATTTTATGGGCGGAGGTCATTTCTCTATATGTTATATAGTGGAAACTTTGAAAATCATTTTCTCAGAATGTAACTGATGGATATCAACCAAATTTCACTGGAATGATCCTTGAGTGACCTTTTATCAGTGTACCCAAAATTATTTTGATCGGATGGAAAATATGCATTTTATGGGCAGAGGTCATTTCTCTATATGTTATATAGTGGAATCTTTCAAAATCATTTTCTCAGAATCTAATTTTTGGATATCAACCAAATTTCACTGGAATGATCCTTGAGTGACCCTCTATCAGTCTACTAAACATCATTGTGTTAGAATGGAAAATATGCATTTTATGGGCAGAGGTCATTTCTCTATATGTTATATAGTGGAAACTTTGAAAATCATTTTCTCAGAATGTAACTGATGGATATCAACCAAATTTCACTGGACTGTTCCTTGAGTGACCTTTTATCAGTGTACCCAAAATTATTTTGATTGGATGAAAACTATGCATTTTATGGGTGGAGGTCATTTCTTAACCCTTTGCTGTTTAATCACTGCTTTTTACGTGTCTGATTTTATGATTGAGAAAACATTGTGAAAAAAAGAAGAAATTGCTTTTGACAAGCAATTTCTTCTTTTTCCACACTATTTTCTACCCTACTGAATGGTTATTTTTCAAATTAAATCCACTTAAATTTTTCGTCTACAAACCTTTGAATTTGGATGGGTCCAAATTTTGTAAAACAGGAAAGGGTTAATAAGTTAAATAGTGGAAACTATGAAAATCATTTTCTCAGAATGTAACTGATGGATATCAATCAAAAGAAATTGGTATGATCTTTGGGTGACCCATTATCATGCAGCCAAAACTCATTTTGATTTGATGGAATATATGTCTTTTAAGAGCGGAGATCATTTCTCTATCTGTGATATAGTTCAAACTTTGAAAATCATTTTCAACATCAGTAGAACCCCAAATATCTAAAAATTTAGTCCAAACATTTATTTGCTTTTACAAGAATTTCAAGCCTGTGGAGCGACTCAAGCCATTCATGGCTTTCTAGTTTTGCAAAATGTTTCAATTTTTAGATCCACTGGCCAAAGGCCACTTGGGCTATTGTCTTGGTGTCTTGGTGTTGTGTCCGTCGTTCCTGTGTCCATCCGTCAGTGTGTGTGTCGGGTTGTCAACTTTTTCTTAATAAATCTACTCCTCAGAAACTACTGGATGAATTTCTACTTCACAGGAATGATCCTTGGGTGACCCTCTTTCAAAGTTGTTCAAGAAAATTTGATCCAATGAAGAACATGAATTTTATGGGCGTGGCTAATTCAAAATATGGTAAAAAAGGAGTTTTCTCAGATTCTAATTGATGGATACCAATTAAATTTTACATAAATGATCCTTGGGTGACCCAAATCAGTCTACCAAAAAATATTGAGATCGGGTGAAAGATATGCATTTTATGGGCGAAGGTCATTTCTCCATATGTTATTTAGGGGAAGCTTTTCTCAGAATGTAACTGATTGGTATCAATCAAATTTTATTGCAATGATACTTGAGTGACCCTTTATCAGTATACCAAAAATTAATGTGATTGGATGAAAATTATGTATTTTATTGGCGGAGGTCACTTCTCTATATGATATATAGTGCAAACTTAAAAAATCATTTTCTCAGAATGTAATTGATGAATATCAATCAAGCTTCATTGGTATGATCCTTGGGTGACCCATTATCATAAAGCCAAAAATAATTGTCATTGGATGAAAAATATATCTTTTGTGGGCGGAGGTCATTTCTCTATAAAGTTATATAGTCGAAACTTTGAAAATCATTTTCAACATCAGTAGAATCCAAACTATCTAAAAATCTAGTCAAAGCTTTGATTTGCTATTACAAGAATTTCAAGCCTGTGGAGCAACTCAAGCCATTCATGGCTTTCTAGTTGTTGAACCCCCTTCACAGTGAATATTTGTTTTGTGGTGGGCTACTTTTTTATATGCCGCCCAAAGGTGGATGTATATTGGTATCATATTCACTGTCTTTGCTGATGTCAGAACATCTGTACATACATCTGTTTGTATGTGTGTCTGCATGTTACAATCTTGTGAACACAGTTCTTCTCCCATTTATGGACTGATTTTGATGAAAAATGTTTCCATGCATCTGATCTTGCCCATTTTGTCACTGTAAAATGAATTTTAGCCATGTCATGGAAAAATGAGCCTTCATGTAAAAAAAATCTTGTGCATGCAACTCCCAGTCACCTGGCCTTGTGCATATTGTCATGGTTAATAGTTAATATCAGCGTCATGGAAAAATCTTCATGTGAAAAAAAAAATTGTGAACCCAACTCCTCCCCCATTTATGGACTGATTTCGATGAAAAATGTTCACCTGACCTTGTGCATATTGTCGCCGTTTGATAAGTTTTAGCCACGTCATAGAAAAAGGGGCCTTTGTGTAAAAATCTTATGAAAACAACATCTCCTTCATTTATGGAACAATATTAATGAGACCTTTGGTGTATTTTAGCCGTCTCATGGAAAGAGGGCCTTTATGTTAAAAATCTTGTGAATGTAATTCCTCCCTCATTTATGGAACAATTTGGATTAAACTTTCACAAAATCTTTATAGTCACCTGATCTTGTGCATATTGTCACAGTTTGGCAAAATTTCAGCTGTGTCATGGAAAAATGAGCCTTCATGTAAAAACAAAATTTGTGAACGCAACTCCTCCCTCATTTATGGACCAATTTGGATGAAACTTTCACAAATAATCCTAGTCAACCTGACCTTGTGCATATTGTCATGGTTATGGTTAATATCAGCTGCGTCATGGAAAAATGAGTCTTTGTGTCATAGAGAAAGGGACATTCTTGTCTAATTTATTTGTCCCTCAATTATGGAACAATATTGATGAGACTTTCACATGATATTCCTAGTCAGCTTTTTTAGCTCACCTGAGCACAAAGTGCTCAAGGTGAGCTTTTGTGATCGTAGAATGTCCGTCGTCAGTCGTGCGTCGTCCGTCGTGCGTCGTGCGTCGTCCATCGTCCACAATTTCTTTAAACATCTTCTCCTCCTAAACCAGTGGGCCAATCTTGATGAAACTTGGCAGGGATGTTCCTTGGGTCAAGCTCTACCAAAGTTGTTCAAATAAATGAAATCCACCCTTAACTTTCCCTTTACCCTTAACAAAAAGGGTGAAAATATGAAAATCTTTAAAAATCTTCTTCTCTGAAACCAGAAGGCAGACAGCTTTCATATTTGGTAAGTAGCATCATCTAGTGGACCTCTACCAAGTTTGTTCATATCAAGACCCTTGGGTCATATTTGGGCTTTGCCCGGGCCCAACCCTTTTTACATAGAATCAAAGAGCAAAAATCTTTAAAAATCTTCTTCTCTGAAACCAGATGGCAGACAGCTTTCATATTTGGTATGTAGCATCACCTAGTGGGCCTCTACCAAGTTTGTTCATATCAAGACCCTTGGGTCATATTTGGGCTTTGCACGGGTGCATCCCTTTATCTCCTATGAGCACGAAGGGTAAACTAATGAAAATCTTCAAAAATCTTCTTCTATGAAACCAGAAGGCAGACAGCTTTCATATTTGGTATGTAGCATCATCTAGTAGACCTCTACCAAGTTTGTTCATATCAAGACCCTAATATTATATTTGGGCTCCACCCGGGCGCATAACCCTTTTTACATAGAATCAAAGAGTGAAAATCTTTTAAAATCTTCTTTGATCAAAACCAAGGGGGAACACTGCTTTCATTTTTGGTATGTAGCATCATCTAGTGGGCCCCTACCAAGTTTGCTCATATCAAGACCCTTGGGTCATATTTGGGCTCCTACCGGGCGCATCCCTTTCAGCTCATCTGAGCACGAAGGGTGAAATTAGGAAAACCTTCAAAAATCTGATTCTCTGAAACCAGTAGGCAGACAGCTTTCATATTTAATATGTAGCATCATCTTATGGACCTCTTCCAAGTTTGTTCATATCAAGACCCTGGGGTCACATTTGGGGTCAGCCCGGGTGCATCCCTTTTTACATAGAAACAAAGAGCAAAAAGGCATATCTGTCTTGCTCTTTGCTGAAAACGTTCCATGGTATTAGTCTTAGGCAATTATCTTCTTTTTGACATCTGCCTATCTAATTAATGTGATGTCCCAGGGGTCAAAGAGACTCAGGTGAGCGATCTAGGACCATCTTGGTCCTCTTGTTTCATTTTGACTGAAAATCTTGTCTGGTCAATTTTTCATTAATTAATAGAACTTTCTGAAACCTTACAGAAAGACTCAGTAGAACTGTGTTTTACTCAGATTTTTATTTTTGGGGTTGTATTCCCTACCATTGAAAAATGGGGGTATGAGAGAGGAAATAGGGGTAAATCAGTAAAAAAACAATATGACCCAAAAATCTTTTAAGTTTCTGAATGTCTCTTCTTTAATGTACTAGTGTAGCACTGTTTAATTAACATAAACTTTACTCCTGTCATCTAGATTAAGTAAAACCTATTTTTTCCTCCTAGATTAGTTGAAATGAGAATTCCTTATCAACTTTGCATATGCTTTCATATGATGAAATTGTGAAAGGTATAAACCATTGAATTCAAAATATGTCAGTAATTGAATTTAAGCATTTTTGGACAAAGATTTTTTTTTGCAAAACTGTTCACAATTGATACAATGCTCCCACAAGATTGTCCTTTTTTAACCAGGAAAAATCAGCCAACCATTTGTTTTGGAAGCCTTTATTGGAAACAGGTCTTTGATGGACAGAATGCGATGACTGGGGTTGATCTTTATCAGAAACTCTTTCCAATTGTTTGGCTTTTTTCATGGGGAAGGGGGTGGATGATTTAAACCCAAAGGGTTCCAAAGTACCCCATATTTTGGGCATTTTAGCAATTGTAACAGACAAATCAAGTCGGTAACGCCATAAACACAGACTGGTTCTATGAATAACAGCTTAAAAACGTGAATATAAAGGTCCATTTTGATAATTATTCTATTCTTTTCCCTGACCAGTCTTCTTTTTGGTTAAGCATTGTGATTGAGATCAAGTGTATCCATTCGCTACCGGAAATGCTCTAAAAATATCTTTCACGGATTTTCCTAGCGCAGGAAAGAGACAAAAATGTTCATTTTGAAATCATAATTACTTTATTCCTTCGCAAGATGCTAGTGCAATTTTTGGCTCACCTGAGAACGAAGTGCTCAAGGGAGCTATTGTGATCGACCGTTGTCCGGCGTCCGTCTGTCTGTCTGTCATATCACGGGAAAAGGGGTCTTAATGACAATTTTGTCAACAATTTCTTTAAACGACATCTCCACCTAAACTTATGAGTCAAAATCAACAAAATTTGGCAGAAATATTCCTTGGGTGGTCCCTTGTAAAAATTGCTAAAATGGAAAGGTCTGTGCTATATCACGGGAAAAGGGGCCTTAATGATAAATTTCTTGTTTACACTCTACAAGCCACAAATATGGTCCAATCTTCATGAAACTTGGTCAGAATGTTTGTTAGGTCATGGGGATGAAGTCTATTGAAAATGGGAAGGATCCGTGCCATATCACGGGAAAAGGGGTCTTAATGACAATTTTGTCAACAATTTCTTTAAATGACATCTCCACCTAAACTTATGAGACAAAATCAACAAAATTTGGCAGAAATATTCCTTGGGTGGTCCCTTGTAAAAATTGCTTAAATGGAAAGGATCCGTGCTTTATCACGAGAAGGGGGCCTTAATGACAAATTTCTTGTTTACACTCTAGAAGCCACAAATATGGTCCGATCATCATGAAACTTGGTCAGAATGTTTGTTAGTTCATGAGGATGAAGTCTATTGAAAATAGGAAGGATCCATGCCATATCAAGGAAAAAGGGGTCTTAATGACGATTTTGTCAACAATTTCTTTAAATGACATCTCCACCTAAACTTATGAGACAAAATCAACAAAATTTGGCAGAAATATTCCTTGGGTGGTCCATTGTAAAAATTCCTAAAATGGAAAGGATCCGTGCTATATCACGGGAAAAGGGGCCTTAATGACATGGTCAGAATGTTTATTAGGTCATGAGGATAAAGTCTTTTAAAATTGAGAAGGATTTGTGCCATATCACTGGAAAAGGGGCCTTAATGACAATTTTTTTGTTTACACTCTAGAAGCCACAAATATGGTCAAATCATCATGAAACTTTGTCAGAATGTTTGTTAGGTCATGAGGATGAACTCTTGAAAATGGGAAGTATCCGTGCCATAGCACGGGAAAAGGGGCCTTAATGACAATTTTCTCGTAAGAGCTCCAAACGCCACAAATATAGTCCAATCTTCATGAAACTTATTCAAAATGTTTGCCAGGTCACAAGAATGAACTCTGTTGAAAATGGGAGGGTTCATGCCATATCATAGGAAAAGGAGTCTTATTGATAATTTACTTGAAATATCAGGTGAGCGATTTAGGGCCTCAGGGGCCTCTTGTTTGTGCATGAAATCACATGCAGGTTCGTAGTACTGTACTTTATACATGGTTTATATACGGTTAGGTGGATGTCATCAACATTTACTTTTTATTCACTCAAGAGGCCACATTTTTGCCAGATCAACCTAAAATTTGGTCAGAGATTGTCTTGATAAAATCTTGTTCGAAATAAGGTCAAATGGGGTTAAAAATTAGGTTACAGTGTCAAATCTGAGAAAAAACCTTGTATGCACTCTAGGGATCACATTTTTTGTCGGATCAACCTTCAATTCGATCAGATTGATGTCTTAATAAAATTTTGGACAACTTTGACATTGGATCAAATGGGATCAAAAAAGGTCACAGGGCTCAAATCTTAGTAAAACCTTGTATTCACTCTAGAGATCTCATGTGTGCACTTTAGTGGCTACATTTTTAGTCTGATTAACCTGAAGTTTATCAGAATGATTGTCTTGACGATATTTCAGACAAGTTCAAAATTTGGTCATCTTGGGTCAAAAAGTAGGTAACAGGATCATCTCTTGGAGACAATTCCAATAAGCAGACACAACAAAGGGTTCAATTGAGAAATAAATATTTCAAACTAGATATTTTTATGAGTGTACATGTATTTGTTTTTAGCTCCACTGGCCGAAGGCCAGCGAGCTATTGTCATGGCGGTGTGTCCGTCGTGCGTCCGTGCGTCCGTCCGTTTGCGTCCGTGCGTGCGTAAACTTTTTCTTCAAACATCTTCTCCTCCAAAACCAATGGGCGGATTTTGATGAAACTTGGTAGAAATGTTCCTTGGGTGACCCTCTTCTAAAATTGTTAAAGGAATTTTGATTGACCCCCAAATATGGGCGTGGCAGGGCGTGGCATAATTTCACTTTGAAATCTTTGAAAATCTTCTCCTCCCAAACCATTGGGCCAATTTCAATGAAACTTGGCATGGATGTTCCTTGGGTGACCCTTTACCTAAATTGTTCAAGAAATTTTGATTGACCCCCAAATATGGGCATGGCGGGGCGGGGCTTATTTTGAGCCCAAAATCTTTGAATGACATCTCCTCCTGAACCACTGGGCCGATTTCAACCAAACTTTACCAAAATGTTCCTGGGGTAACCCTTTTCAAAAGTTGTTCAAGAAATTTTGATTGGCCCCCAAATATGGGCGTGGCAGGGCGGGGCTTATCTGAGCCCATAATCTTTGAACGACATTTCCTCCTGAACCATTTGACTGATTTCAATGAAACTTTACCAGTATGTTCCTTGGGAGACCCTTTCCAAAAGTTGCTCTCAAAATTTTGATTGGCCCATAAATATGGTTGAGGCAGGATGGGGCTTATTTTGAGCCCGAAATCTTTGAACTACATCTCCTGATGAAGGTTTGGCCGATTTCAATGAAACTTGGGAATTTTTGTGCAATGTGAGCCATACCCAGTTAATTAATATAAAATAGGTCTTAAGAGATTTCAAAGTGTTGTTTTCATTCAAAGAAAGATTCATTTAATGCAAGTCTAATGATGTTAAAGCCAGTGGAGCGATACAGGCCCTCTTGGGCCTCTTGTTTTCTTGAAGCTGCCAATGTATTATTATCGGAACAAGGTGATGTGAAGTTGGTAAAGTTTAGAATGGATTATTTCAGTGATTCTTAGCTTAAACCCTGTATTGTAAGTACTCATTGGAATCACCTCTTTGAGACAATTCCAATGAATACCCACTTCATAGGGTTTGATTGAGAATTAAAGATTTTAGACTTGATGAGTATATTTGTGTTTCTCTTGCAGCTGCCAATGTATTATTGTCGGAACAAGGTGATGTGAAGTTGGCAGATTTTGGTGTCGCAGGGCAGTTAACAAATACAATGAATAAACGCAACACATTTGTGGGCACGCCATTTTGGATGGCCCCAGAAGTCATTAAACAGTCAGCATATGATACCAAGGTAAGAGATTAATCGAAATTTCATTGTTAGATTGACTTTTATTTCATAGAGTGAACAATAGAAGCTATACTTTCAGGGGTGACAGTCACCTTATGTATGATTTACTTGAAACTTGGCAGTTATTTTTCTCTCATTATTACTGAGTGCAGTGTGCAAAAGCCGTATAGTTACCTGGTTTAATTTTTGTGTAATTTTCTTGTATTGTTTTTTATACTTGGAGATCCATCAGTGTAAAAAGAGTATCTTGTAACAAATGGCCACTTTGTATAGTATGCGTTAGGTGTCAAGAGTATTAAAAAAGTAATGTCAAGTCCATATTATTGTTTCTACTCAAAATAGCTTCAGCTTTATGTATCTATGTGCTATCTAACTTGTAACTTTGTCTTTACAGGCAGACATATGGAGTCTTGGTATAACTGCGATAGAATTAGCGAAAGGGGAGCCTCCCAACTCAGAATTACATCCAATGCGGGTATTGTTTCTAATTCCTAAAAATAATCCTCCACAGCTAACGGGCAACTACTCGAAGCAGTTTAAAGAGTTTGTGGAACATTGTTTAAATAAAGATCCAAATAATGTAAGTCACTTCATTTCTTTTCAAAACTTTTGATGAATCATAAAGTTGTGGATACATAATACAGGGGTCTCGTTTGCCAATTTTTGGGGCCGAAATTCGGCCCCATTCCCAATGGCAAAAAGTATCATTTTTATACGCCCGTCGAAGACAGGACGTATTATGGGATCACCTGTGGCGTCGGGCGTCCGGGCGTCCAGCGGCGTCCACTTCTTTGTCCGGAGCATAACTCTGTCACTTGAAGTCCGATCCACTTCAAACTTGGCAATTGTGTTCTTCTCATCATTACGGAGTGCAGTGCACAAGATCCATAACTCTACCTGGCCTATTTTTTGAGTTATTGCCCTTTGTTGTTTTTCATACTAGAATCTTGTCCGGAGTATATCTCTTAAAGTATAATAGCTAGGATCATGAAACTTCATGGGTGTATAGATCTCACCAAGGGGGAGTGCAGTGCACAAGAACCACAACTCTACCTAGCCTATTTTTTGAGTTATTGCCCTTTGTTGTTTTTCAGACTTGAATCTTGTTCGGAGTATATCTCTAAAAGTATAATAGCTAGGATCATGAAACTTCATGGGTGTATAGATCTCACCAAGGGGGAGTGCAGTGCACAAAAACCATAACTCTACCTGGCCCTTTTTTTTGAGTTATTGCCCTTTGTTGTTTTTCAGACTTGAATCTTGTCCGGAGTATATTTCTTCAAGTATAATAGCTAGGATCATGAAACTTCATGGGTGTATAGATCTCACCAAGGGGGAGTGCAGTGCACAAGAACCATAACTACCTGGCCTATTTTTTGAGTTATTGCCCTTTGTTGTTTTTCAGACTTGAATCTTGTCCGGAGTATATCTCTTAAAGTATAATAGCTAGGATCATGAAACAACATGGGTGTATAGATCTCACCAAGGGGGAGTGCAGTGCACAAGAACCATAACTCTACCTGGCCTATTTTTTGAGTTATTGCCCTTTGGTGTTTTGCGGACTTGAATCTTGTCCGCAGTATATCTCTTAAAGTATAAAAGCTAGGATCAGGAAACTTCATGGGTGTATAGATCTCACCAAGGGGGAGTGCAGTGCACAATAACCACAACTCTACCTGGCCTATTTTTTGAGTTATTACCCTTTGTTGTTTTTTCAGACTTGAATCTTGTCCGGAGTATATCTCTTAAAAAATAATAGCTAGGATCATGAAACTTCATGGGTGTATAGATCTCACCAAGGGGGAGTGCAGTGTACAATAACCATAATTCTACCTGACTTATTTTTTGAGTTATTGCCCTTTGTTGTTTTTCAGACTTGAATCTTGGCCGGAGTATATCTCTAAAAGTATAATAGCTGGGATCAGGAAACTTCATGGGTGTATAGATGTAATCAAGGGGGAGTGCAGTGTACAAGAACCATAATTCTACCTGGCCTTCTTTTTGAGTTATTGCCCATTGTTGTTTTTCATACTAGAATCTTGTCCGGAGTATATCTCTAAAAGTATAATAGCTAGGATCATGAAACTTCATGGGTGCAAAAAATATTCATTCAAAATAACCTCAGTTCTATTCAAACCCCCAGTTAAAACTAAGCAGTGTGACGGGCGTATCTTGTGACAATTTGGCACCTTGTTTCCCAATTCTAGGCTGAAAATTCCCAACAACACAGAATGATACATAGAACTGCCATCCTTGCCTGTAAAATTATCGTAAGAAACAACTCTCGAATGAATAAACTGTCAACCGAGAGAGTCCCGTATTTTTGTTTAAATTTCCATTGATAACGATTACCGAAATACGCCGAATGATATCGGATAGACTGGTACTCGTCGTTTTACTGTGTATTTTACCGTAGTTATAATCAGAGACTTGACCCAGTCTAGAATGAATGGCCAGTTTATTTTGCGGCTTCCATTGTCATTATAGAGGAATAATAATTCTCCGGTATTCGCATCGAAATTTAACTACTTTGTTTGCATTTTTTGCTTTCATGAGTTGAAATAAAAACTCAACGGATTTCCAAAGAATTGTTCACTCGGAATAGTCATTATTTGAAATTTACCATCTTGACAAACATGATCCGCATTTTAATCTTTTACCGTAACTAAGGGTAACCGTTCAGCATCCACGGATGCAATGTCGCACAATGATAAATATTACTGAAAAAAGATCGGCAAAAGTGGCGAAAAATGTGCCAAAATAGACACAATGTTTAAAATGCAAGCTTTAAAGGCCAAAGATAAACAATCTACGTCGGACAATTTACAGACAGAGGCCATTCCTTCTACCTCTTCTGAGCCGGAGGGTAAGGTCCTCAAAAACTGATTGTTTTACGCAAATCCCTTTCAACTTAGGTTGCATTTTATCTTCAAACAGGGATATGTGGCATCCAATTTAACTAACTTCACTGATTATACAAATGCGTAATGAAAAGCTTAGCATTTTCGTGTGAATTTTTATGGTTACAATTTATAGAGAATTGCAAAATAGACACATGGACTTTTCAAGGAAAAAAAGGCATGTCATTTATTGGTTGACACATTTTCAATTATCTCTGGAGTATATTTGATGTTTTCTTATAAAAAATAATGTAGATGTCAGGTATCTACATTTATAAACCATTTTCCAAAGAAATGATGTGATTTATAAGCTTTTTTAATTTTTCCCAATTTTGGGTAAAGCGCCGCTATTTTTCCCAATCTCACTGGCCCCAGGCCCGAGACAAAAATATGCAGCAAGACCCCTGTAATAGTTCCGCAACATTTGTGGAGTCATTAACTTTAACAGTGTTCACCAGGTTTCCTAATGATTTCATAAGGGAACCTCAATTAACATCATGAGTTCTGAAATGTTGTGGACCTAGTATGGGTCCACAACTGTAAGAGATATTCAAATTGCAATAGTGCAATTATTTTGATTTTACACTATTTCTCAATCTTAGGAATTGTTGCAAATATAAAGAGTTGTAGATTTAGGCTTAATAAAATTAGGAAGAAAAATAAAGATATGAAATCATTTGGCTGACTTGGCTGAAGGAATTTCTAAAAGTATTAATTGATTTGATTAAGTACTTGTACATTTGAGCATAAAATGATTTTGCATAAAAATTGTGTCACAATTTATTTTGTAATTTCTTCAATTTTACTTTTTATACAATCATGTACATTTGATTTTTGTGATACAACCAGGGAAAAAAACTGAAAATTCTAACTTAATGGCCAACAGTGCAAATTTTCTATTCAATATAAGGTATTTTCTCCAACAATTCTAGAGGCCCAGCAAAATCTAGGGACCATGGGTTAGTGGCCCCCTGCTAGTCTCTTTCCCTGGATACAACAGAGGCCTTTTCTCAATATAAGCTTTGTTGTTGAATGGTTTGAACCTTTTCAGGGTTTTAGTCTGAAATCAACAAAATAGGGTCCAAAGGACCAATTAATTATGATCTAAGGAGTCCTTTCTTAAACTTTGGGAGTCCCTGCTTTAGGTATAAACTATTTCTTTTATACTATTATCTTGTATTTTGTAGATTTTCTTGCTATAATCCTGTTTAAGGGTAAAGAAATTGATAAAAGAACATTGTTATTTCTGGCTCAATTTCCAGAAAGAATTGAAGACTGTTTAGAGCAGTCTTCAATTCTTTTCTGAAATTGAGTCCCAGAGGGTCCATAGGACTCACATCATAGAGTTTTGAGGGTCCTGGCTACTTATTTTTGCATCTCAGGTGGGCAAAACCTGCCTCCCTCAAAACCCTGCTTTTTATCCCTTTTATCAAGGTATCTTAATTAATAAGTAGTTGTTACTTTTGTTACCCAAAGGATTTTGAAGAAATGGTATGAATAAAAATTAAGGTTTGTAACATTATTATGTAATGATTAATTTTACAGAGACCCTCAGCGAAAGATTTATTAAAACATCCATTCCTTAGGCGGGCCAAGAAAACAGCATTTTTACAAGATTTAATAGATCGCTACAAACGGTGGAAATTGGAACGAAATCATGATTCTGAGAGTGATAGCAGTGATGAGTATGTTTAAGTTTAACACTTTCCTGTTTTTAGCTCCACTGGCTGAAGGCCACTTGGGCTATTGTCATGGCGTTGTGTCCATCGTGCGTCCGTCTGTCCATGCGTGCGTCCGGTCGTAAACTTTTCTTTAAAAGTCTTCTCCTCAGGAACAACTGGATAAATATCAACCAAACTTCACAGGAATGATCCTTTGATGACCCTCTTTCAAAGTTGTTCAAGAAATTTTGATCCAATGAAAAACATGGATTTAATGGGCGTGGCTAATTTCCAAATATGGTAAAAAGTGAGTTTTCTCAGATTCTAATCAATGTATACCGATGAAATTTTACATGAATGATCCTTGTGTGACCCTTTATTAGTCTACAAAATATCATTGTGATCGGATGGAAAATAGGCATTTTATGGGTGGAGGTCAATTCTCTGTGTTATATAGTGGAAACTTTGAAAATCATTTTCTCAGAATGTAACAAATGGATATTAACCCCATTTCACTGGAATGATCCTTGAGTGACCCTTTGTCAGTCTACAAAAAATCATTGTGATCGGATGGAAAATATGCATTTTATGGGCGGAGGTCAATTCTCTATATGTTATATAGTGGAAACTTTGAAAATCATTTACTCAGAATGTAACTGATGGATATCAACCAAATTTCACTGGAATGATTCTTGAGTGACCCTGTTTCAGTGTACCAAAAATTATTTTGATTGGATGAAAAATATGTATTTTATGGGTGGAGGTCATTTCTCAATATGTTAAATAGTGGAAACTTTGAAAATCATTTTCTCAGAATGTAACTGATGGATATCAATCAAACATTTTTGGTATGATCTTTGGGTGACCCATTATCATGCAGCCAATAATTATTTTGATTGGATGAAAAATATGTATTTTATGGGTGGAGGTCATTTCTCAATATGTTAAATAGTTGAAACTTCAAAATCATTTTCAACATCAGTAAAAATCTAGTCAAAACATTTATTTGTTTTTACAAGAATTTCAAGGCTGTGGAGCGACACAAGCCATTCATGGCTTTCTAGTATAAAGTTTTGGACCTGTCCAAATTCAAAGGTTTTGCAGACGAAAATTTAAAGTGGATTTAATTTGAAAAATAACCATTCTATAGGGTAGAAAATTTTGTAGAAAAAGAAGAAATTGTTTCCTCTTTTTCTACAAAATTTTCTCAATTACAAAATCTTAGGGATGTAAAAACCAGGGATTGGACAGGAAAGGGTTGATTTGAGCCTGTGTGTGACATTTCCATCAATTTGACACCTGCTTGAGGTGCAAACATTTAGCAGCGTAGACAGTTACGTAGAGTAATTAGCAGACTGTTGGTTGTCTACAGATACTTTGAGACCATTTTTATCTCTAAATTGCATAGTGAAGACTCTGGCCAGACTGTGCGGATGCACAGACTGGCCAGAGTCTATGCCTACGGCATTTTTGAAATTGTTGGAAATGTCACACACAGGCTCATTTAAGTTTGTTTTGGCTTAGAAGTAAGGCCAAATACTATTAACCTCAGATATTTATGCCCTACTGTTTTGGCAATGGGAATAGAGTAATGGTCTCCTTCTGTCTTTCTGTCATTCCGCCACTAAACTTGTACAATCAAATCTGAAAGTTTAATAGCTATCAACTTCAATCTTCATAGGTGGAAAGATCTCATTGAGAAGCAGTGATTTGCACAAGAATGCTAATTCTAGCCAGCATCAGTTTACTATCAAGCTTTCACAGATTGAGGTGGCCATGTCTGTCATGGCTCTTGTTTATCTAGGATTGATCTGATGATATATATCGAGGATTATCTTAATTTTCAATCTCTCATGCTCATCATTTTCAACAATTTCAATATTCCTAGGAACCACACATTATATAGACACCCTCACAATGCATTCAAAATATTGTCAATTAAATTATAAAACCTCATAGGTACAGCTTATATCAAGCTGTACTTATCATGTTTTAGAATTGCACAGACAATATTCGCTACTGGTGTAAAGAAACTTTGGTTTAGTTATTATGTACATAGCATGAGGTTAATACTGCAATCCGACTTTACCATCTTTGCTTGGCACACATGTGAAATCATTAGCCTTGTCACACTCTGACCAAACTGTATGTCAGCCTAATAGTATCTAGATTCAGTTTTGATGACTAACGCAAAGAAATGATTAAGATTATCTAACTTTCATTTCAACCCCTCTTGTTGTATGAATTGAAAACGAAATTATTTAACCCAAGTGCCTATTTGATCATTCTGATTATTTATTTCACAGAGAAATGAATTCAGGTGATGAAGAAGAAAGTGTTAATTGGTTATTAGAGACAGTAAAAGACAACAGTCCGGATGTATTGAGGAAAATAGGTGAAAATATGAATGGCGAGGCTGACTTACAAAACGTGAGTAACATCTTTTTATTGGTTTGTACCTATATGGTAGATCATAGATGTGGAAGAGAGAAATTGTCAGTGGGCAAACAAAAACCTTGTAACTACGGCTTGTCTCAAGCTGTAGTTACAAGGTTTTGGTTGCTCATGTACAATATTTGATTTGGTGAATAGAGAATTGTTTATGTTTCTTTCCTGCTTTTATCGCTATTTATGATTAGGGGGTGTATAATTTTACTGTTGTTTGCCTTTCTACTCAACCTTTTGCCTGTTTAAAACCAAAGTCAAACCTGTGTATGTCTGTCAATAATAAGTCAGACTCTTAATATTGAGGGCAGGGGTGTGGAAATACCGATTCTCTCCACTTGTATGTGGATAAGAAAAGTGTGATTTTCTACTTGTTCAGGATTAAAATTAACTTGTCCAAAGAATAGAATAGAAAAATTTTGAGAAAACACTGTTTTTAAAGAAGGTAATGCTGAAATCCAGCATTTTCTTCATTAAAATCAGTGTTTTCTATTCTTTGATAGAAACAATAAGTTTATTTGTCTCTTTGACCTATATAGTGCCTTAACAAGATTTGCCCTGGTATTTACTTGTGGCTTGCAAAATGTACTTGTATGCGGGTAGAAAATCCCGTGTTGGACAAGTCTGCTTTAGGGAGGTCATCATAGCGCAGTTGGTTGTGCATCAGACTGTCAAACTAGAGGTCATTGGTTTGATTCCCAATGTGGGCACTCACCCTTTCTGACTACCTGTCTCTTACCAATGGGTTGATAATCATAGAGACCTGTGTTCCAGCATTTTCTTCTTTAAAACCTTGTTTTCTCAAAATTTATCTATTTTTTTACGAACATGTTCATTTTCATTATGGTCAAGCAAAAAATCATCTTATACTTCTCCATGGACAAGTAGAGAAAACAAATATTTCAACACAGAGGTTATAGTGTTTCACATACATATTTTGGTTCATTTATATCAAAGTTTGATAATTGAGGGTTAATAATTTGTATACTGTTGCATATTTGAACCAAGTATCAGCTAATGTTGTAAATGTTGTCATTCGACATAGTTGAATATTGTATTGGCACCGCATGATGTGGTTGAAATCAGATTTGCATATTTTGTTTTAATATTTGAATAGCTGCTAGCCTTTTTCACTTTCCTTTAAGCTCTGATTTGTTGAAAGGAGAATTAGATTGTCAATGATCCGTCAAACCCTTTTCACTTGAATAAGCTGGAGTTACAAGGTTTTGGTGGTTCATTGACAATATATTGTTTTGTAACTTGCAAAAAGAAAAACTACGGCTTGTTTCAAGTCGTAGAAATGAGGTTTTAGAGGTATAACAAGTTTATTTTCATCATCCTTAAGAGGACAATTCTGTAAGAACATAAGATCACACAAACTACCCAGGCTTACCAAGATTTTGAATTTTGTAAACAGAGCTTTTATTGGCCGAGCCATGTCAAACCAAACTAATTAATTCTGAAGGTTTTATTTGAAATTTGGGCTGATTTATAAATGCAAAACTCTGATCTCTTTTACAAAAAGTTTTTGTCTTAGTTTAGCCAAATTGATTACTCCTTTCACAAATCATTGCTTGGCATCTTAATAGAATAGATACTTTTTATGGTGCAGAATTTTACTTGTTGGTCTTTAGTTTCAATCAAAGTTTATAAAGCTATAAAATAAGGTTAGAATTTATTTGCCATTTTGATTTCACTCTTTAACTCAGAATTATATTATGCAAGAGTTCCCTTATTTCTTTAGTTGAAACACAGAAAAACAACAACAACAACAACAAAACGATATATTGCCATAGGAAAAAAAAACCCCTTCCTATACAGAGCTACAGAAAGAGTGGGTATTTTGGATTATAGATTGTAGTATTTTATAAATCATAGCTCCAATGTTGTGGGTACTCATTTGAATCGTCGTGTTGAGACGATTCAAATGAGTACCCACAACATAGGGTTTCATTGAGAAATAAAGATTTAAGACTGGCTTTATAGGAAAAGTGACTAACAATTTTAACTAAGGGGCCCAGACTTCAAAAATTCAATATTTATTATTAGAGTTATAGGCATTTTCCAAAACTGTCTAGGGGCCCAGCTCAAAATCTAGGGGCCATGGGTGACTGGGCCCCTGATAGTCTTTTTCCCTGCTTTACCCTCTCTAATCTGTACCTCTGCTATGTAGTATCTATTTAAGAGGATATAATAATGATAATTGAAGTTAAATTGAGGGGTAAAGCGCCACATTTTTTTTAGTGCCTATATATATTTATTGGCACTTACAATAGTGTTGAGCTGTCCCTTAAAATATAAAAATGAGTTATCTATTGATATCGATATGAATTTCATTATTCAAAGACTTAATATGAGCAAAATTTGTTAAAATTTTTAATCTTTATTACGTGCCATGAATTGGGACTGGTCTTTAGAGAATGGGCTATATCATTTTACATCAACTTATTGTTACCAGCCTATTTAAGTGCTATTAGATCCAAATGAAATCATGCACTACACACAATTATTTGATATTGTGAAAATTTGAAACTTTATGGATCATAAAAAATATGTTTAAATTAAATTCTGATAAAACCTCAACTTTTAGATAAGCTTAACTTTTTTCTTTTATCGTATGATGTGCACTTCAAGCATTTTGCTTCCTTTTCACATCTCTTTTTGATAAAATATTTCTTGTTTCTTTACTTTGTAGCTTGTTTTCTTAGCTTAGCTTGATTTGGTGTTGTGTTTTATTTGCATGTTACGCAGAGTCGAATATTGATGCCTGGAGGAAGTAAGAGACAAGCCCCCTCCGCTCCTCAAAAAGCACAAAATCATAATAATTATGTAAGTTTCTTCCTCATTGAGATATATATAGTTGATCTTCCTTGAGTTTCCACATCCATAAAGCAACCACATTTTAAATACCAGCGGAAAAACATATGGCATCGTCATTGGAGTTCACCAACCCATGTTTGGAGAGGCGTGTGTTGTACACCCCTTTGTCCAGAGCGTAACTTTGATTGACTTGAAACTTGGCAGTAATCTTGCTCACATGATAAAAGAGAGAAGTGCATAAGAACTGTTACTCTACCTAGCTTAATTTTTGAGTTATTTTCAGCAGTGTCACAGGCATATTTTGTGATATTATGTCACCTTGTTTTTGCTGGGAGAGCCGCCGTCATAGCGCAGTTGGTAGCTTGTCGGACTGTCAATCTAGAGGTCCTAGGTTCGATCCCCGACAGCGGCACTCATTCTTTCCGACTATTTGTCTCTCACCAATGGGTTGATAATCGTAGACCTATGTGAGATAGCAGCTGGAGGCTAGGAAAGAATGTGATGGTTGTACTTGTGAGAGAAATACCAGGAATCCATTGTTAGGTGCTCCAGCCACCCCGATATAACTGAAATAATTTTGAAAGTGGCGTTAAACTCCATTCAATCAATCAATTGTTTTTGCTTGGCTATTTTCTCCGAAAAATCAGAGGTATTGCTATAGCCCTGGTGTCCTTATGGTCATCATAATTGTTGATGTGGACGTTTTTATCTTTTTTTTTTTTTTTGACATTTTCATATCTATGATATTTCTTATATCATTAACTTGAAAGTTTGCAAACATATTTAAGTACTGCAAAGAAAGCAGGCCGCCACCATAGCGCAGTTGGTTAGGCAGAAGACTTTCAATCTGGAAGTCGTGGGTTCGATCCCTGATGGCGGCAAATATCCTTTCCGGCGTTTGTCTCTCACCAATGGGTAGATAATTGAAACCTATGTGAGATAGCAGTCGGAGGCTAGGAAAGGGTGTAATGGTGAAAGAAATACCAGGAATCCATTGTTAGGTGCTCCGACCGCCGCGCTATAACTGCGAAATTGTTGAAAGCTGCGTAAAACCCATTCAAACAAACAAATCCAAGGAAAGCAATCTATATTATCAAGGAGGTTACTAATGAGTCATTTTGTGTGAATTGTGTCCCTCTTTGACTCAGATTTTGTGTCTACTATCAAACTTTCATCCACTGAGTATAGGCACCCAATTATGTGTTCTTGTTCAAAATTTTAACCTGGTCCAAATTTAAAAAAGGTTGAGGGTGACAATCAAAAGTGGATACAGTTTGCAATGAAACCATCCTACTTGGCAGAAAATATGTTGTGCAAAGAAGAAATTGCTTTTTAGGAGCAATTTCTCTTTTTTCAACAATATTTTCTCTATCATTGAATCAAAGGAACCAAATGACCTTGGAAATATTCAAGAAGGGTTTGATGGGCCATTATCAGAAGCCTGATTTCATAACTGTTGGGAAGATGCCAGACCTAATCTGCAACATGATAGTGTAGTTAGTAGCAGACTGTCCGTCTTAAGGTCTTTGGTTTGATCCCAGATGGCGGCATTTAATCTTTCCAACTATTTATCTCTTACCAATGGTTTTTAGCTCCACTGGCTGAAAGCCACTGGGGCTATTGTCATGGCTTTGTGTCCGTCGTGCGTCCGTCCGTGCGTGCGGTCGTAAACTTTTTCTTTAAAAATCTTCTCCTCAGAAGCTACTGGATGGATTTCAACCAAACTTCACAGGAATGATCCTTGGGTGACCCTCTTTCAAAGTTGTTCAAGAAATTTTGATCCAATGAAAAACATGGATTTAATGGGCGTTGCTAATTTCCAAATATGGTAAAAAGTGACTTTTCTCAGGTTCTAATTGATGGATACCAATAAAATTTTACATGACTGATCCTTGGGTGACCCTTCATCAGTCTACCAAAAATTATTTTGATCAGATGAAAAATATGCATTTTATGGGCGGAGGTCATTTCTCTATATGTTATATAGTGGAAACTTTGAAAATCATTTTCTCAGAAACAAATTGATAGATATCAACCAAATTTTACATGATTGATCCTTAGGTGACCCTTTATCAGTCTACCAAAAATTATTGTGATCAAATGAAAAATATGTATTTTATGGGCGGAGGTCATTTCTCTATATGTTATAAAGTGGAAACTTTGAAAATCATTTTCTCAAAAACTGACTGATAGATATCAACCAAATTTTACATGGATGATCCTTAGGTGACCCTTTATCAGTCTACCAAAAAATATTGTGATCGAATGAAAAATGTGTGTTTTATGGGCGGAGGTCATTTCTCTATTTGTTATATAGTGGAAACTTTGAAAATCATTTTCTCAGAATGAAATTGATGGATATCAACCAAATTTCACAGGAATGATCCTTGAGTGATTCTTTATCAGTCTATTAAAAATGTTTGTGCTCGGATGAAAAATATGTATTTTATGGGCGGAGGTCATTTCTCTCTAAGTTATATAGTGGAAACTTTGAAAATCATTTTCTCAGAATGTAATCAATGGATATCAATCAAACTTCATTAGTATGATCCTTAGGTGATCGATCCATTAACATGCAGCCAAAAATTATCGTGATCGGATGAAAATTTTGCTTTTTTATTGGCGGAGGTAATTTCTCTATATGTTATAATAGTGGAAACTTTGAAAATCATTTCAACATTAATAGAACCCAAAATATCTAAAAAATCTAGTCAAAACCTTGATTACAAGAATTTCAAGCCTGTGGAGCGACTCAAGCCATTCATGGCTTTCTAGTGTTAATCATAGACCTAATATGATAGCAGCTGAAGGTTAGAAAAGGATGTAATGTTAGCACTGGTGTGAGAAATACCAGGAATCCATTGTTAGGTGCTCCAACCAATAGGATATATCTAAAAATCTGTTTAAATTGGCACAAAACCCCTTTCAAACAAACAAAAAACCCTTTTTATGAATAAAATTTCTTTCAAATGTTTATGCTTCTTAACTTTGATTATCTCAACTGAAATTTTATATTGTTTCATTCATTTTGTTAAAAATTTCTTTTTACCTGTCATAATACTGATAAGAAAGGGGCTCGGATATTGTGTATAATTTGAAAGGAAAAAAATGATTATATCTTTGTGATGATGGCATGTTGGTTATTTGACTATTTTCTCTTCGTGTTACCATGCTTTCTAGTTTTCTCTTTTTCCCTCAATGTTTGCAGCATGCTCCCCAACCTGTTCAGCAGCCCCCACCCTCTGTGGCCCCACCCTCATACAAACAACCACAACCGACCTCTGACCCCCTCCAGTCAAGGTCATCCAGTCTACAGAATGTTCAACATCCTAACCAGTCTGACACCAGACAATACACACAACCTCCACATAATCCGGTAAGTGGCATACAAACTTTACACATTGCATACAGCATAATCATAGATGTGTGTTCTGAACTTTACACATTACATAGATTGGTCACAGTTACACATAGATGTAGAGGCAGAGTGATTTCACAGACATAAAAATAACAATCAGAAATCATGTGAAAAAAAATAAACACCAAAAAAAACAGAAAACATTTATGTTTTCAATGCCTATATGACTTATAAGTCGGATAGCATATTATTTCACAGTTCAACCAACTGAAAACCAATCTATAAGTTTAATATTTAATTGGATTATCATAAGTAGATGCCAAAATGTCTATTTTATGTCCAACTTTCTTACATGATTAAGTCATTAATTGAGATCATACTCAGATAATAAAAAAATGTACAGCTTGTTGATTTGAATTGGAACTAAAATTCGAATGGTGTAGTATGTTTGCTGTGTGAACTAATCTAGTTTCACAGATAATTGAGCCTTAAGGTAGTGGACTCATAATAGTTCCGCAATCTTTAAGAAGTAATGAACTTTAACAGTGTAAACCGAGGTTTCCTAATGATTTTCATTAGGAAACCTCAGTCAACATTGTGAAATTATTATGTGTATTATATATTATTGTGGAACTATTATGGGTCCACTACCTTAAATGTGACATTTCAAACAACTAAGGTAGCCCTACCCTAATGAAAAATGTTGAAATTGGCATGACTTGTGTTTTCTCAAATGATTTCTTTCAAAGCTCATTGATTATGTCATATCAGCTCTTTAAGGTCATAAGTGGCAATATATTATTTCAGTGCTGCTACAACTATGACGCAAGATAGAAAAATGTGTTGCTAAATGAAAATATAACGTCTTGCAAAGCTTTCCAACATTAAGCCTATTTAAAAATTTTCTAATTAGGGTTGGCTTTCCTTAACAGGTTATAGCTGTCAGTCAAAACATCTATTGACCCTTAAATCATTCATTAACACACATAATGCTACTTTGTTTCAAACATATTTCATTAATGGCCAACTCAAAAGTCATTGCTACAGCTTGAATAAGTGCATAATTTGCAGGTACATGATGTTTTAATTATTGAGGAGATGTGACATGATGGTCAATAAGAGATCAGCAATCCATTCATTCTACTTTGTTAATGTTAAAGCTCTAATAGAATTGCAGCATTCCTTTTTGAAAGGGATGTGCTTGTATTAGAGGCTGTGCTTCATATAGATGGCTCAGTTTGAAACAGTTGTAACTGCCTATATACATATAGGCAGTTATAACTGTTTTGTACTTAGCCATTGATATTTGTTAAGACGGTGAAAAACTGGCCAAAAATAAGCAATATCTGCACAAAATGTTAACATCTGATTGTGGAAAAAGTGCACAAAAAACCTCTGTTGGGCTTTTAGTGATCTTGAATTTGTGTTTATGAGCCTTTATTAGAATCTTTTTTTTCATGATTATGGGTGTTCTTAATATACTAAAACCTAATTTTGCCTTGTTTCATTTTTTTTTTCTTTTCCAATCTCAATGATCCAATAAACATACTTTAAGATGAATTTTGACCTTAAAACTACCTTCAATTTTGTTTGATCATTTTGAAAAAAACCTATGTCCACTGGAACAAAATATATTGCTTAGAAAATTTTGTGTGTCATAATTATAATGTTATTGAAATTTTTATGCATGTGTAGTCGGCAAGACATGCAGGGCCACAAATTGGACCGATAATTCATTCCCGCTCGGATTCTGCCCCGGCCCTGAGCGATTCGAAACCTGAGCCTGTAAGTGTGATAACCAAAATATAATCATACATGTCGCTTAGCCAATGTCCTGCTAATTATGAACCCATTATCATGCTATACAAAAGAATTATGTGCTAGCATTTTGCCTTCATCAGGTGAATCCTGTGAATTGAAAGATTCAAAGAGTTCACTTGATTAAAGCAGCCACACAGCCAAACGCTAGTGTCATACATCTATTATTAAACATTATACCAAAGAAGAGCACTTTTATGGTGCAAAGCTACAGAAAATAGTTTAAAATAATATGTTGCTTATTGGTAGAAAACATTGAGGGAAATTAAAGACTGCTATTGCAGGCAAATTCTTTCAATGGTGTTCTCATTTACATTTCCGACATAATAAAGTTCGTAGTTGTATGGTAATGGGTTAGAAAGAGATTAGATTAAGGTCATTCTTGAAGACAAAAATATTTTAAGTAGCAACACATACACTTAAATTTATTGTTTTCTATTTATTGAAAATTATTACAGTCATCAGAATTTGAGGCAATGCCACATTAGAATTGAGGAACTTCTATTTTATTCATATGCTATTTAGTATTTTGTGGATTAAATTTTCATATTTGCTTCATTTAAAGTTTCCCTCGAATCTCACTTTAAAAAGAGTTTTACAAAAATTTAGTTTCCTCAACTTGTTTGATAATGAAATTTTGTTGACACTTCAAGAATGCTCATCTATCAAACCTTTAACATCCTTAAGACTGGCACTGAGAGCTAGTTGCTTCATTGCTTTTTAATCAAGAGGACGCAAAAATTATAAAATATTGTTATGTCTTACCCCTACTGTAATGAATGTACAAATATCAGAATTTTGGATCAAATGTATGGATTCTGCTTCAGTTCCATCTTGTTATTGTTTTACCCTTGTCTATTTGTCTTTGTGCAAAACATAGCCAAAAAACTTAACATTGCCAATTTCTTCAAGGCTATTCAAGATGAAATACTCAAATTTGGTGTAATGATAGATCTTGATGTGCATAAATATACAGATACCACGGTCAAGGTAATGTGACAAGGTCAAGGTCATCTGCCAAAGTCAAAGTTTAAAAAAAAATTGCCGTTTCAGGGGCATTTGTGTTTGAAAAACACATCTTGTTAAATTAAAAAATGATTTAGGCCAGATATAATGAAGGGAAATTCTGATGTTTGTACATTTTGACATGTTGAGGAATCAATGCAAGACTTTTGATCATGATTGCATTTCAAGGAAAGGTTCGACACTAAGGGGAGTCTGAGACTTCTTGTTTACCAGTTGGACTCCTTTGATTAGCAAGTAACGAGTCGACTGGACTCCAAGGGTTGAAAGGAAATATTTTGAAATACAAATGCACAAAAGTTGTTTAAGAAAAAAATTTGCTAGGAACCAGTGTTGTTTTGAGAAAAAACTCTTCTTTGGTAGAACATTGTGGAAAAGAGGAAATTGCTTATAACAAGCAGGTTCTTCTTTTCCACAATGTTCTACCGAAGAAAATTTGGAATCCTTACTTTGAGCTTGGACTCCTTGATTTCATGTGTTAGGAGTCCAATGGACTCCTTAATCTCAGGAGTTAGTGTCAACCCCTGCCAGGGCCAAATGCCAAACCTTACCAAAGAGAATCAACCATGTATAGACACCTGGCACCTCTTTGCTTTTACCCATTGATATTCAATCATATTTGGCCAGAACAAGTCAAGCACTGATTCCTATGTTAATTCATTGTTCTAATCCTTGAGTTACATACCTGAGAATTGCCATTAGTGGCCCTCATTGGCCCATGGCTCAGAGGAAAATTGTTTTAATTGCTTTCAAACAAGAAGGAAGTTACAACTATTTTGCAATGAGCCAACAATTTGCAAAAGGAAATTCTCCTTTATTCAGGGAATATTATTATAAGTTTCATCTGTTAGGTTCTTTTTATATAATTTGTGTGGCTTTTCTCTTGGCATATAAAAAACAAAATGTGTAAAGAACATTAATTGTGGTTCAACTTTAAAATGCACAACCGTATTCAATATTCCAGATGCACAGATCTAAATAACTATAATTGGATAAAACGATTCAGATTCTGAAGGGGCCCATACATGATAAATCTTTTCTCAAAATGATATTGATCAAAATAATGAATGTAACCAGTCACACCAAAAGGGACTAGCTGAGAAGTGTTTTAAGTGCTGATACTTGTCAGACATTTTTCAGATCAGCATGAATTTGACCAGACATGTGTCAGTGGGACCAGCGGTATTTTGTGAAGTCTGAATTAAGACTACTGTCAACATTAGTCCATGTATGTGTCCCTTAAGGCTTTTCATTTGTGTAGGTGTTTTATGCTAATATATGTACAGTAAAACTTGCTTTAAGCGACCACAAACAGGACCACCAAAAAGGGGTTGTTAAAGAAAATGGCCTCTTCTTACACACTTTGGTTTTGTAAGAAAATCATTGCAAAATTCTTAATAATGTTAATGTTAAAAACTCAATAGAATCAATTCATTTAGACAATTCTGATGAGTTTTAACAATATACATATACACTGCTTATCAACAAACATTGCTTTACAGACATGGACAGACACTCAAGCAAGTTTGACTGTAAATGGAAATGCTTTATGTTGATAATTTTGACTGTATCCATGTAAATGGAAATGCTTTATGTTGACATTTTTATGTTTATACAGAAAAATAAGTTTTGAAGTTATTAAATGATTAAATGTCAAGTATGTCTTACGACAATCATGTTTCCAAGTGAAGATTATGGATTTTTTCACATGCTTATTCATAAGCTTGGCTCTTTTATAAGAAAACATCAAGCTGTTGTCATCACATAGGCTTTGTTGCAGTTGGCATTGGCGTAGGCAATGGAGTTGGTATGACAAACCTTAACCATGCCTATAACGCAGCAGGCTATGATTCATTTTCCAAAATATTTCACAAACAAACACATCTTCGCCAGTGGCCTGTTTTACTAAACTTTTCAATAAAAAAATAATCTTAAGTCAAAATCACAAATCATACCTGGTGATTTCATACATTATTAGATTTTGCCTTGCAGTATCTCATTGGAATCAACTTTAGAAGATGGTTTCAGTGAGATGGCGCATGGCAGAATTAAGTATTTAGTTTGAAGCAACTTTAATTTTTGACCTGCGCAAAAAATGATTGTAAGATGTTTAGTAAAAGGGCCCCCAAAGGAAGTGATATTTTCTAGGTTCAGATGTCTTTACTTAAAGTCAATGTCACAGAAGGTCAAATTCTGACCTTTCCTATACTTCTGCTGTCTATGGCTGCCACTATAGCACAGTTGGTTAGGCATAAGACATTCAATCTGGAAGTTGTGGGTTCGATCCCTGGTGGCAGCAAATATCCTTTCCGACGTTAGTCTCTCACCAATGGGTAGATAATTGTAAACCTATGTGAGATAGCAGTCGGAGGCTAGGAAATGGTGTATTGGTAGTAAAGATGAAAGAAATACCAGGAAACCATTGTTAGGTGCTCCAGCCGCCGCGATATATCTGCGAAATTGTTGAAAGCGGCATAAAACCCATTCAAACAAAAAAATTATGCTGTCTGTGCTAAGAATTTCACAATATTTCACATACAAACACAACTTCATAAGAGCAAGCGATTTATACTTGATTCAGACACCTATCTGTCATGTCAAGGTCACAGCAGAAGGTCAAAGGTTAAATTTTTGACCTTGCCCATATCTTGGCAATTTATGATCCATGTTTCATAAAATTTTACAAGAGGAAGTGATATTGCTAGATTAAGATATCTATCCCTAATGTCAAGATCACAGCAGAAAGTCAAAGGTTAAATTTTTGATGTTGCCTATATACCTGCAGACTATGCTCTTGTTTTAGAGAAAAGTTCATGAAAGCTACATTAGTGTCAATAATGAAAAAAAAAAAAAAAAACCCAACTAATTGTTTGGACAAATTCAACTTCTCGATTGTCCTACTCAATTATCTTTTTTTACAGTATCTCATTTTGACTTAAGGTTTAAACTGTTTTTAGCAACTGTTTTCTATAGGATCATTTTGAAATTCAATTACCTGGTAAAGGGTTCATGTTGGAATGTGGGAGTAAAAGAATGGTGACAATAATTCAGGGGAATGGAATTCTGACAGAGACGACTAATCCCTGGATAATTCAATACCAGGGCAAATTTTTGAATTGTGCTAAAAATGATCTAAGGGGTAAAATATCAGAATGTTCTTTTCTAAGTTAAAGGGTAATTTTTTTTTATCTATTTGGAGAAAATGCTGATAACCAGCATTTTCTTCACTAAAACAATATCTTTTATTGAAATTTTTTTGTTTACTTCTTTTGCAGACAAGTCCCTTTGAGTCCTCTACAAATGGAAAAAAACTTATTTTCACTCCCCTGAATAATTGTTTTGCATCTTGTGTTTTCGAATACATTTTGCTTGATGATTATCTTAGATCAGTCTTTACTTGCCACAAGTATGCTTACTGTATTAAAGAGATACTCTTCTTTTTCATGCAGCTGTCATAGAGCTGTTTGTAGAGGGACAGCCTCTTGATCCCCGACAGTGGCACTCATTTTTTTAACTCCACTGGCTGAAAGCCACTGGGCTTAAGGTCATGGCGTTGTGTCCGTCGTGTGTGCGTCCGTACGTGTGTCCGTGCATCCGGTCGTAAACTTTTTCTTTAAAAATCTTCTCCTCAGAAACTACTGGATGAATTCAATCAAACTTCACAGGAATGCTCCTTGGGTGACCCTCTTTCAAAGTTTTTCAAGAAATTTGGATCCCATGAAAAACATGGATTTATTGGGCGTGGCTAATTTCCAAATATGGTAAAAAGTGGGTTTTCTCAGATTCTATTTGATGGATACCAACTAAATTTTACATGAATGATCCTTGGGTATCCCTTTATCAGTCTGTAAAAAAAATTATTGTGATCGGATGAAAAATATGTATTTTATGGGCGGAGGTCATGTCTCTATATGTTGTATAGTGGAAACTTTGAAAATCAATTTCTTAGATTGTAATTGATGGATATCAAACAAATTTCACTGGAATGATCCTTGAGTGACCCTTTATCAGATTACCAAAAATTATTGTGATCAGATGAAAAAATATGTATTTTATGGGCTGAGGTCATTTCTCTATATGATATTTAGTGGAAACTTTGAAAATCATTTTCTCAGAATGTAATTGATGGATATCAACCTAATTTCACTGGAATGATCATTGAGTGTCCCTTTATCAGTCCACCAAAAATAATTGTGAATGGATTAAAAATATGTATTTTATGCGTGGGGGTCATTTCTCTATATGATATATAGTGCAACCCATTGAAAACCATTTTTTCAGAATGTAACTAATTAATATCAATCAAACTTCATTGGTATGATCCTTGGGTGACCCATTATCATGTAGCCAAAAATTATTAGCATTGGATGAAAAATGTCTTAAATGGGCGTAGGTCATTTCTGTATTTGTTATATAGTGGAAACTATGAAAACCATTTTAACATCAGTAGAACCAAAAATATCTAAAAATTTAATCTAAACTTAGATTTGCTTTAACAAGAATTTCAAGCCTGTGGAGCGACTCAGGCCATTCATGACTTTCTGGTTTGACTATTTTTCTCCAAGAAATGGGTTGATTGTTGTAGACCTATTAGTGATAGCAGGTGGAGGCTAGGAAAGGATGTAATGGTAGTACTGGTGTGAGAACTGCCAGGAATCCATTTTTAGGTGCTCCAGCCTCACAAGGATTTCTTCATTCCAACTATAATCTTATAAGTAGAAAGATTAGTCTTATATTACATGGATGTTATTACACTAGTGGACTTACTATGCAAATGAGCAAATTAACTATAGCAATACTACATTTTCTTTGTGAAAATGACTCGTTTAATAACCTTTGTATTCAATGACAACTCATTCAATATCCTCTTAGTATGTATGTATCTTTGAGAGGTAACAATATGTTTGGCATGTAGAATCTGTAGTTTCTTACATTACATTTCCCTTTCAGAAAAACCAGTATATGCATGGGCGCAGTCGCTCTGATCTTTCTCAGGACTCACGTCCGGCCGTGTCACCGAAACCCTCATTCAGACAGGGTCAGGTGCCACAGGCTGTGTACGTGAGTCCACCAAATAAGCCAGTAAGTGCGGAGGAATTGCATGCAACTGTACCTTATAACTGACATTATTTATGCATGATACAGATTGATTATGAGCTATTTTGTTAAGGAAATACAGAACAGAAAAAAGACTAAAGAAATATTGAACAATTATGGCTTGATATCTGTAAATACTCAGGTGGGTGGAAGACTTGGCTTCAAGCTTTACCCTTTTCTTGCTAAATTTGAATTTTGTTTCAAATAAATATCCAGTTTTTGGGACATTTCAACCAGTTAGTGATTTTGTACAGTAATTTTTTTTAACAGAAAGATAAGACTATTTAGGCTAGGATCAGACAGCATGTCCATGTCCAAGCTTTATGTGAAAGGAAGAATATGCTGTGAACAGTTTGAAAGTTAAGAATTACTTCCATTAAAGCTTCATGTAACCTTTTGTATGTCTTTAAGTGGTCATTTGAAAATTTCTTCAAAGCTATTGTATTCTGAATCACTGTGAAACTGGTTTTTGAATATTATAGTACATTAAATGGCAGTTCAAGAGCTATTTCTTGAACTTCTAGACCTAATTCTCAAAGTTGAGTTCAAGAACCTTGAATAGGAGTTCAAGAAATTTAGTTCAAGACAGGTTCAAGAACTGGTTCTAGTAGTTCAAGAACTAGTTCTAGAAATTTCTGCATTGGGGAAATTTTGATTCAAGTCATTCAGCCGTTGAACGGGTAAAATATATCAAATCAAAAACTGGATATGTGCAAGACTTGTAGTGTGCTTTTACATAAATTGTACATGCTGAATAAGGGCCTACAATAAATGTGTATGCAAACAAATACATAGCACTTACGGAAAGAAATTGTGCTGACCTCCCAATACTCAGTTACATAACAAGAGTTCAGTTCAAGACTGAATAAGTGTCTGTACAATGTATAGACACTCAGTACAGTCTTGCATTGAATCCTAGGAAAAATTAATCTAATCATATTGTATATGCAAGTAAAAGAGGTTTTTTGCACAAACCATGTTTAGTCTGTTTTCTGTATCTTGTATTATATATAATTACTGTGTCCAGGGTGGCAAACCAGGAATGGACTTTTAAACGAGATTGTATCAAAGCTGAACCTTTGGTGATTATTATACCAAGTAAAACAGGCTTTAATTTAAAATAGAGTACAATATACCGTAATTCTTTTTTCTGGAGCTGGTAAAACAAGTCTAGAAGGTCATTTGCCAAACAGCACCTATTAATTGAACACTAAAATACACAATTCCAATTAAAAAAAAAGTGTGTTTCAAAAGGTATTGCCATCCTGAATGCAGCTTGGTATTATCTCTTAGCCAAGCACTTGAAAACTTCCTGTGGATAAAACCAGGAAATGAAAGATATTGTTAGGAAACTGAATTACCTTGTGACTTAGTGCATTTGTCAAGCAGCTTTGATGAACCAACATTAAATTTTCTTTTCACACTGTCACTTGAAATAATAAATTGGTAGAAAAATGATTATCAACTTGGAGATAGAATATATTCTTCATTATACTTGGCTATAAACATATAGGCAGTTATAAATTGAACACGATAATGTTAACATTGACATGGCTGTATCGATATTTTCTATAGGTAGTGCAGGTTACTTTTCAAAAATATGAGCTTCCTGTGCACAACCTGTGGAGAGGTCACGGGTTTGATCCCAGATTGCGGCACTCATTCTTTCCGCTTTTTGTCTCACCAATGGGTTAGCTATCGTAGACCTATGTTAGATAGTAGCTGGAGGCTAGGAAAAGATGTGATGGTTGTACTGGTGAGAGAAATACCAGGAATCCATTGTTAGGTGCTCCAGCCATCGCAATATAACTGAAAAGATGTTGAAAGCGGCTTAAAACTCCATTCTATCAATCAGTGTACACAACCTGATTGAATAGAAATAAAATACCTTTATGTGTATAACTGACTGTGATTGATTGAAAGAATACAAATAATGTAGACAATTGAAGCATTTTCAAAACTTGTACAACATGTAACCTTATTTCAAAAAATATGCTATTAAATGTATAAATTGAAAAAAATAAATTTTATGTCGCAATGCAGGATGGAAATCGGTCCTCTTGCTCAATATTCTGTCGTCCTTATCCACATGACTATGCATCTCAGACAAACTAGGGCATGTCTTTTCAGTATAACAAGAGACATGTAGGACATGGCCATCCCCCGCCGAAAAAGCTTGATAGTAAAACTGAAGCCTAATATATAAAGGATTCTCCTTCATGAGATCTATCCACCCATAAAATTTCAAGTTGATAGCTATTATACTTTAGGAGATATGCTCTGGACAAAACCTAAGTATAAAAAATAACAAAGGGCAATAACTCCAAAATTATGCAAGCAAGAATTGTAGTTCTTGTGCACTGTACTTCTCCTTCATGAGATCTATCCACCCATACAGTTTCAAGTTGATAGCTATTATATTTTAGGAGATATGCTCCAGACAAGTTTAGTGACGGAACCATGGAATGAGGGAATGACGGACGGAGACCATTACTATATCCCCTCGCCAAAAACGGCGGGGGATAATAAAGACAAATACTTAGAATGAACAGTGTTTCTTATAACATGGATTGGTCCAGTATTTATTTACAATAACGCAGTTATCGCGGGGGCTTTATACAACTTTTTTGCTCTGAACAATCTAAAACAATCAAAACCATTTAGATGTAGAAAATGAAAATGAGAAGGGCTGAAAAAAAAAAATGCCTGGCCTATAAGTATACCCTTGAAATATGTTAGAAATTATAGCTTTGACCAACTATATGAATATATCTCAATGCTTAAACCAAGTCTTAGTTACTATCATATTCTTGATACATTTTCATTTTCAAAAGACAAAAATAAAAAAATTTTTCTTGCAAACTATTGTTTGAAAGTTAGTAAAGCTCTGGACAACTGCACTTCGTCCAATTTTATGCAAAAAAATGACAACTGTCAAATATATACTTGGTGTCACTAGAAATGTACCACAATCTACATCAAATAATCATTGGATTTTTATGCCCCCGTATTGAGAGATTGGGGGCATATTTTTTTACTCATGTCCGTCTGTCAGTCTGTCCGTCTGTCTGTCTGTCCGTCTGTCCGTATGTCTGTCCGAAAACTAATCCCGAAAACTTATCCTTTGCCTTAACGAGAGATTGCTGTTGCAAGGGCATTCGTGTTTCACAAACACATCTTGTTCAAATTACATTATCCCATACAAAATTAAAAAGTAAAATATTGTTCTAGGTCTTAATTTTATTTCTAGCATTGTTCATTCTGTGTTGAAAAGTCATTTTCATTAACGTCACAATTGCATTTTCAATAAATGATAAGTTTAATGAAATAATTATCGTTGGTAACTTTCTTGTGACGCATAGTGTACATTGAGGCACCCATTAGTCAGATGGCTAACATTTGATTCTTGAAAAGTTTTGTGTATCTTAAAACAGAACATTTGAAAGATATCTTGGGTTAAATTGAATGAAAGCTTAAAATATGTGCTTGCTTTATTACACATACTTTGAAAGGTGATGCAATTGAAAGAATATCTTTGCTTGAATTCGTATTTACCACTCTTATATTGCTTTCAAGTTTGGATATGTGTTTCAACTGGCTATTTACATAATGCCAAATCAATAGCATTACTCTTAATGCTCTTAATGTACAAATTGTAATTAAATTAGATCATCTGTTCTGTCCTATTTTTATGGGAAAAGACGCAATGGGATAGTTTAATGTTTATTTCCTTGTAAGATTTTTCAGCATACAGTAAATCTTGTGTACAGCTATAAATCCACAAGTTTAAGTATCAAAGGTTTAATTTTGTCTATACCTATATAGATTGTTTTTAGATTGTCAAATTTCAGCATGACAAGAGTCAAGTCACCTAAAAAAAGTTATAACTTGAAAGAGATGATCTCTTATCTGAGACTGATTATCAGGGTTCCACACACCTTACCCACTGAAGTTAATGTCAATCTCTGAATGTATGTACTGTATTTCCTCTAATAATAGTGCCCTCCATAATAGTAGCACCCCTACATTTCTTTTAACTAAGAAAAAACACTTCAAATGCCTAAATTTTAGAAATTCGTTAAGATGTCTTCTCTAATTTGAGATGAATTTTCTCTAATCAATCATTTATATGATTGGTTAGAGGAAATTCACCTCATATGAAAGGGAAAGAGGCCTAAAAGACATCAATTTCAAATCAGAAAATGCATACTAAATAAAAGCTCCCTGACCATGTTATGTATAGATTCTTTGAACGTTTATTGGGAGAAATACAGTAGTAGTAACAGATGCCCTCTATCTCTCTCACTGATGACTTTTTTGTATTCATTCATGTAGCTATCACTGTATAAATAAGATTACAGTTTTATTACAACATGTATAATGTATAATCCAGAAACTTGGGATTTGGTTCTGTAGCTTTCTGTTTAAGTTTGTAGTTATCACAAGAGCTTTGAGTTAGAAGTTTTTAAATATATTTTTATTTAAAAAAGAAACAATCGACAAAATGATAAATACAGAACAAATGAAAAAAACTTAAACTTTCATGTGCATTACAACAATTGAACATGAAAGATGAAGAATACATCCAAACTTAGCTATTTGATACAATATCTAAACTTTTAATAAGGTCTTGAACAGATGTTGTATTGGATCTTAACCCTTGTCATGCTGAATGAATTTTGGCTAAAAATTTGCATCAAAATCAAAGGGCAAAAAGCACTGAAAGTACCAACTACAGATCAATTTTTATTTGAAAAACTTTTATCTGTTGACAATTCTGGTTTGAAAGTAAGAAACAGGTGGTGTAGACCAACATCAGACTGCACATATGTTCAGGCTGATGTTTGTCTATAGCTCCTGCCAAAGCAGGAATATTTCGGGATCAGCATGACAGGGGTTAATTGTCTTGTGAAGATAAAGGCTAAAATTTAAAATTTAGTACCTTTTTCAAAATTCTTCTTTTTTTTCAGATTTTAGTAGTTTTTTTTTTTTGTTTTTTTTTGAAAACTCACTAGTTACCTTGTTTAGTGTCAAGTCAGTTGGAGCTTGGATAAACATGTTAGTACATGGCTAGAATGAGCAATGTATGTAAACAAAAATATTCTAAAGGATTGAAAGAATCTTAGGATATTTAACCATTGTTACTTTGAAGTAGTCTATATTTGTCTGGAACATATATTGCGACATAATTTATGCATGCACTTTAAGGATAATCTTATTTTAATAATTTCAGAATTTTCTTTCAGATGAAGAACCATTTTCTTTTGTCTTAATATAAATGTGAAAATAAATGTTGAAGCATGATATTTCTAAGATACAAACTTATGTGAATATTGAATAGATACTTGATTGATTGATACTACATTAAAATATCTGAAAAATTAAGCAATTTTCAGCTGCAGGTATCTTATTACACAACAGTGATATCAGGGCATTCCTATTTAACTCATGAGAATTTTCATCATATCAAATGAATCAGTTCATATTCATGTCACAATTGCGTCTTTCTTATATTTTTAACTATATTTTAGTGAATAAGCTTTCATATCATCTTAATCAGACACTAATAATCAATATGTCTCTGTAAGTTTCATCACAGTTTCCCCTTGTATTAGTATTGCACAATTACCCCACCCACTTGTTGTTACACATTCTCACAGTGTGAACCCTGTGCTAAATGAATGTTGTGTTGTTGTCTATTTTATAGCAATATTTCCGACCCAAGTCTCAGTACGACATCCCAAGCAACCATTCCAATCATAGCCCAGTTGCTCCAAAATATGTCATACGCACTGGGTCTGATGTCCATCGAGAGTCCCCTCATAGGGGCCAAGTAAGTTACGGATAATACCGACCACGTACAGCTGTTCAGTATTGTACCCCACAGTTCAGTTCATAATCCCTCTTATATTTGTTTGTATTATTTGTATTTTAACTGCATGCTGCATGATTAATGTGTATTCTTCATTACAGATTTTAAATTTCTTCTTTCATTTTTTGGACGGTTAAATAGAAAATGATGTGCATCATCAATACTTATTATACACTTTCAAAGAAACCTTATAGCCATTCTTAAATAAGTAAAAGCATAAAACAGACCAAACTATATTTAAATGGAAGTCGTTAAATAGACCAGTAAAATATTTATGTAGGCTGTTTATTGAAAGATGAATTCTTTAGAGCACAATTAAAGAACAACTTCTTGTAGTTTTTGCATTGCTCTTTTTCATTCAGTGATGTTCCTAGTTTTTAGATGGTAAAAAGAAGAAAAGTAAATCAAAGTGGACACATCAAATTTTTAGGCATTTTATTGATCAAAGAATTAAAAACAAAGGAGATTTTGATATGTACAAGCACAACTTATTATGCTTTCAAGAGGTATAGACACAATGAGACTGAACAGAGTATGGGGCTTATTGGTTTGCTTTGCCTTTGCTTTGATATTAAGCCTTCTTAAATAGCAAAAGCACAGGTTGCACAATCATGGTTGGGTTGCAATTTTGATGTTATCCTTTGTATGGCATTTGAGCACTTCTGTTGACAATACATTAATTATGTACTTCATATATTTGTATAAATTTATATCTTTTCTTATATGAAGTGTTTGACTTTTTTCTTAATACAAATAAGTGCAAGAGTATCTATGTCTTCCCTTTTGGTTTTATTGAAAAAAAATATGAAAGGCCAGTTATACTGATGTTTGAAAAATTGTTAATTTTAATGTAAAATTCAGAATATGATGATTCAGAAATGGGTCAATTTACTTCATCAAAGTGTTTTACTTTGATCATTTTTTCATGGAATAATTCTAAAACTTTGGTTCTCTGTCTTGTTCTGTATTACTTCTATTTATTTTAAACTTATTAAATTGAATTTTGATTCACCATTTTTAACAGAGCTACAGATAAAGGGGGTATTTTGGATATCAAGCTAAGTTATTTTGATTACTGGTACATTTTGCTAGTTATATATTATGGCTAATTATCCTTTTCCTGCTTTACAAAATTTTGGACCTGTCCAAATTCAAAGGTTTTGCAGACGAAAATTTATAGTGGATTTAAATTGAAAAATAACCATTCAGTAGGGTAGAAAATAGTGAGGAAAAAGAAGAAATAGCTTGTCAGAAGCAAAATCTTCTTTTTTCACAATGTTTTCTAAATTTTAAAATCACAGGCACGTAAAAAGCAGGGATTAAACAGCAAAGGGTTGTTTGAATTTTCATGGCAAGATTTTAGACTGTCATTTCACCCCCTCTTATCTGTATGTCTGATTCATCTTCTTTTTTTTTTCAATATGTGTTCTGTTTATTTCTAATTTTGATAGTATTTAATATTTTAGCCTTGATGTTGCATGATATAATTGCATGTTTTATACTGTCTTAACCACATTTTCTGAAGAAAGCACAGTTTTTAGCCCATTTGACTCTGAATCAAGCAGTCCAGGATTCACTACCTGGTTGTGGCAATTTTTTTTTTGTGATATTCATGCATCCAATCAACAAATAGATGATTCTAAACCTATTTGTATAAGCAGCGAGCGGCTCAAAAACGATATATCGATTATAGTAATGGTGTGAAAAATACCAGAAATCCATTGATAGGTGCTCCAGCCACTGGAATAGGACCGAAATACTGTTAAATCCAGCATTACACCCCATTCAATCAAACAAATTAACCCAGAAATAAAAATGTAATTTCTTGGTTATAGCTCCTGTATAGTAATAAGGGACATATTTTTTCTCTGATCATTGTTCTTTGGATTTTTTCAAACTGCTTTGAACTTCAACAGTTAAGTCTGTGTTGCAGAGAAATAAACAAGAGAACTGTAAAATTATTTAAAGAGGTAAACAAAAAAAAATATGAGCCTGTTTGCAACATTTCCAATAATTCACCAATTGTTGGAAATGTCACAAACAGGTTCTTATTTTTGGAGAAGGACATTAATATAAGCTTATGATAACAATTATACTTATACACTTTAGCTTTTGAAAGTTTGTATGCCTCCAATAGGTTGGGGGTATATAGAGAATAACATGTTAGTGTCTAAAAATAACAATGTTATCTTGTCGAGGTTGGGAGAATTTATCAGGACGAGGCTCTGCCGAGTCATGATAATTTCTCGCAGCCGAGACCAGATAACATTGATATTTTAAGACACTTACATGTTATTCTTTTTATCATGCAATCATTTTCAGCGCTTAATTATAATTAACCCTTAAAAATCAAAGAAATCCTGGTGAAAGTGTATGCAAATTGTTTCTAAAAATAGACTGACTGATATCATATTATGATACCAGACAGGTATTATAAGGGTAATACAGGTTTGATTGCATGGTATTTTGTTTTTAACCTGTCTGTTTGTCCCTCTATCCCCACCCAAAAACATTTGCTATTACTTTTGATTTGTAAGGGATAGTGCCTTTGTATTTCACTTGAGTGTTGCTTGTGACAAGACCTCTTTGTTGGTACCAAGGTCATTTTTCAAGGTCAAATATACTGTTCACAAAAAGTAGGGGATAATCTGTTAATCTATAAGGTTATTGTGGTTGCAAACCATTTAGGACAATCTAACTTATTCTTGGCCAACTTAGCAGTTGTCTCATGATAATATGGTAGTTATGGAATTCTCTTTTCTGCTAAACATGTCCTGCAAATTTATCATTTAAGAAGAGAGGGGTATAGAACTTATTTTAACATGGCGTATGTTGGAATGGAAATTCTTACTTTAATTGAGCATAACTTTGAGAAAAATAATTTGGTGTTTATCTCTATCATGTATTCGCATCATATTTTGTTGGAATAATGTGTGGTCTAATGAAAGCTCACCATAAGTGAGTCAATGGTATACTGGAAACCAGAAGAGCGTGAGTCCAGACTGCTGTCAAACCCTTTGTCTCACAGTCAGATATTGTCACGATATCAAACAATTGGCTTCTTTGTTGATGATTCAAAAACGGGGCCCTGAAGATGTATGGTGCCCAAGTTGACCAGAACACCACAAATCAAACTTACAATATCCTCTACTTTTTGTGAACAGTATAATTATGTTTTTAAAATTCTGAAAATGTCAGTGACAGGGGGCTTAGTCATTCGGAACACCACTCGGCCAATCTCATGATCAACCTCGGATGTACGTAGACAGACTATTTTCAAAAAATACGTGAAACCCTCTGAAAAACTCGATGACGTCAGTTAAAATGGCGTTATTCCTCGAAACTGTGAGTGAAAACATTTGACGTTGGCAACCCTACTCGTTTAAGTCGCTGAGGTGAAACCATCGTATCCTAATATAAATATCTTAAGAATCTTAAATAACGGCTGAAAAAATCTTAATTTTTGAGAATGATTCTTCATTCTCAAAAATTAAGATTTTTCAGCCGTTATTTACTGTAAAATATATAAATCTACAGTGCTCGTTTTTCTGACACTGTTTCCCCCTAATAAAATGCACAATTTTGTTACATTCCCATCCGCCTTACATATATCCGAGGTCTGTTGCAGTTTACCGAAATGGCCGAATGATGTTCCGAATGGGGGCTTAGTGTTGAACAGTTCCATCTTGTATGAGTCTTGGTGGGTTAAGATACCTAATTAAAGTGAAAAGGTCTATCTTATGAAATTATCTTAAAAGTTTTTCCTGACTATTTTCAGCCACCAGTAGCAGAGAAAAGCACGAAAATGCGTCCTGTGTCAATGGGCAGTGAACCTCAGCTGTCCGCTAGTTTAACCACAGCTATATTACCATTACTAGTACAGGTAAATAGCCTCTTACTATGCTCCAGATAGGTATCAGCATTGCTATGTATTATGTGTGTATTGATGAGATTGGAGCCTAGTGATGGGCAGATTAATTCATTATAATCGATAATCAGTTGGTTTGGGTGTCCGATTGCGAAAATCCACTAAGAAATTTCATGATTGATTAATCAGGTCTTAACATATAGACGAAAGCCATAAAATTTTGTTTCAGGAACTGACATAAGTTTGATCGCCCAGCATGAAATAGTTGTAGCTGCCTATATGTTTATAGGCAGTTACAACTGTTTCACGCTGAGCCATGGAGTTGGTAGTAAAATCTGCTGGATGAACCTTTAGGTCTTGAGTTTTTAACTTAACTTTCATATTCTATTCTTCAAAGGAATGATACACTGCCTGATTAATCTTCGGAATCCCTCTGGAGCGTTCCAACTTTTACTTGAAACCTACATGACTGCTACCCGACCATTTATTATATCTCAATGCAAGATGATTGAGGATAGTCAAACGCATTTGTGAATAAGAGCTGATTAGGATTAGGCTTTAGTATCTACAAGTACACGCCAATGCTTGGGTAGAGGTCAGGTAAAAGATAACAACCCTATCAAACTGGATCTTCCACCTGATTGATACATGATGGCTGTCTGAATGTTCTCAATTAATTACCCAACCAAAACATGTCAAAAATTTTGGGTAGGGAGCCAAATTTAAGCTGAGCAAGCCCATTCTGTACTAGATTACTTGACTGGATTGGCAGTGGGAACTAGTGATGGGCAGATTAATCGATTATAATAAATACTCATTTGGTTTGGGCTTTCGATTATGATAATTGATTATTGAATAAGAAATTTCATTATCGATTAATCAGTTCCTAACAGTGAAGCCATTTTATATCAGTTTGATGGTTCAGTGTGAAACAATTGTAACTGCCTATATTTTTATAGGCAGTTACAACAGGTTCACACTGAGCTAAAGATTTGGTAGAAAAATCTGCAGAATGAGTTCATAGGTCATGAGTTTTAACTAAACTTTCACATTCTATTCTTCAAAGGATGATAAGAAAACGATAGCACAATTGATAATTAGTTGATTTACTCTTCCAAATAAAAACCGATTATAGACTGTGATTTGAAACCGATTGTCCAACACTAGTGGGAACTAAGCATTAGAGTGATAGACTTTTGTAATATTCAGCAACACTTTTCCTATGCAATTTAGCCGCCACCATAGCGCAGTTGGTTAGGCATAAGACTTCCAATATGGGAGTCGTCGGTTTGATCCCCGTTGGAGGCAAACATCCCTTCCTACGTTTGTCTCTCACCAATGGGTATATAATCTTAAACCTTTTTGAGATAGCAGTCTGAGGCTAGGAAATGGTGTAATGGTAGTACAGGTGAAAGAAATGCCTGGAATCCATTGTAAGGTGCTGCGGCCGCCTCAACATAAATGCTAAATTGTTGAAAGCGGCATAAAACCCATTCAATCAATCAATCAATTCCTATGCAATTATTTATTTTTCCAATTCTTTCAGTTGAAAGAAGACTATAAAGAAGATTACAGAAGAAATGGCAGACCTATGCAAAGAACCGAGGCAGCTGAAGAGTTGAAGAACGCGTTTGACCTTGCAGAAAGGTCGTGTCCGGGGATAGCTGACCAGCTAGTGACTGGTATTATAGACAAATTAGGTCTAACACTGTCAGATTCTGATCTAAACAGGGCCAAAGATAGAATCAAAAGGTAACTTTTGTACACAGTTTGTATGTACTTCAGGGCCCAAGGTTATAAAACTTTTCTCAGTCTCAGGCTCAATTTTCTTAAATTTTAATTTAAAATAAATGTATGAAAATAAAAGATAATATTGATAAGTTGTAATTTTTAAAAACATATTAATATCATCTTTTATGTTAATTCATTAAAATGAGCAATTAATCAGAATTAGGGCTTTAATCTCAAATTGAAATTTGAGAAAATTTTGAATTGACTTTGAGCCTGGGAAAAGTTTTATGACCTTGGGCCCAGATAAATTAAATGCTTATGAAAAGAAAATACTTTTGACGTAGGGAAGCTCAAGAAATGGCTTTTGATAACATAATTTAACAGAAGATAATTGTTTGTATCTCAATGGCTCAGCTTGAAATGGTTGTAACCCTCTATAAACATATAGGGAGTTACAACTGTTTCGCGCTGAGCCATCGATCTATGTTAGATGATTCTATCTTTCATAGAGTGAACAAAAATCGCTTTATTTTCACAAGAAGTGCCCATGCCTCTGGTCATTAGGGTTTGTCCTCTTATTACTGGCGCTGGGCAGTGTGTATTTCCGTATATTAATCGTCCCTTCCGTAGCACATGCCAATATGAGCGACGCCCACAGAAGACAGTTAGTTATTACGGGGGATATTGCAAGGATGCATGACGAAACTACTGCTGAGATTCTCCATGGTTCTTTAACGTGCTCGTCATATAGCACCGTCTCACTGGGCCTCGGTTTACCATCTCATCCGAAAGACAATTAGTTTGTAAGTGTGCCAGCCAGGTTTGAACCCACTGCCTTGGGCAGGTATTGATGTCCACCTTATCAGAGTACCTCATAGACAGCAGGTCACCTGTTTCAGACTGATACCAGTTTTGACTATCAAAATAGCCTAGAATGGGCTATTTTGAAAGTTGATAGTGGGACCAGTCTACACTGGGGTAAAATCCAGGCTAGAAATAGCTTTGCACAAAGCATTTCATAGACTCAGCCCAATATGTATACTGTTCGAAACAGTTATAACTACCTGTAGATGTATAGATATCCTAATAATTGGAGCGTTCAAGAGCGATTCTATAAGCTTAAGCTTTCGTCGCAATCAAACTAAAATAAATTAGTATAAATTCAATGATTGGACTTTTTCTGTTGTTTTTAAAGCACAGTTGGTAGCCCCTTGGACTGTTTATCTAGAGGTCTCGGGTTCTTTCACCGACAGTGGCACTCACCCACTATTTGTCTCACAGCAATAATTGTAGACCTAATTTTGAAAGCAGCTGAAGGCTTGGAAAGGATGATTTTGTAGTAATGGTGAGAGAAATACCAGTAATTCATTGTTAAGTGCTTCAGAATCCACAATATTACTTAAAGATAGTAAAATGCAGCATAAAACCCATTCAAACAAACAAAATTAATGATCTTATTCTGTTCTATTTTCAGGCCAGTGTAGTTAAAGTGGATTATCCCCCTTTAACCCAGTCATGTTATTCTATGTAGCCATCTCATCTGTACAAAGGGAAGTCATCCATCCATCCAGTCATTTTCTACTTAATAATAACAGGACATTTACCTCCCTTTTCTAATGTGTATCTCTGTTTACTATTTTCTTTGCTAAGATTTAAATTGATAATGCCAATGAAGAGATGAAGAGTATATTTTTTTTAATGCATGGAGGTATAAAACTTTAAAGGTAATTAATCACGCTGAATTAATATTTGAAAGGGATTCATACTTTAGTGTGATTATAAATCTCAATGAATTAAAAAAATGTTTTCTTCATATTTTACAATCTAATATTATCAAGCTAAAAAGTACAAGACAGATTTCTTTTTGGACAATTTCTGCAAAAACATACAATCAAGCTGCATACTCAGAATTATTAGTCCCCCACCGGTTACCGGTTGGGGGACTATAGGTTTGCTCGATTCCGTCTGTCCGTCCGTCCGTCCGTCTGTCTGTCCGTCCGTCCGTCCGTCCGTCACGCTTTTGTCCGGGCTATATCTTCTAAACCATATGTGCTAGCAACTTCAAACTTGGTACACTTATAGATCTCATTGAGGAGAAGTGTCATGTTCAAGATCCATAACTCTGCTACGCCCACTTTTTGAGTTATTGCCCTTTGTTGTTTTTACCCTTACATTCTTGTCCGGATCATATCTCCTAAACTATAAGTGCTAGCAACTTCAAACTTGGTACACTTATAGATCTTATTGAGGACAAGTGTCATGTTTAAGAACCATTACTCTGCCACGCCCACTTTTTGAGTTATTGCCCTTTGTTGTTTTTACCCTTACATTCTTGTCCGGATCATATCTCCTAAACTATGTGTGATAGCAACTTCAAACTTTGTACACTTATAGATCTCAATTAGGAGAAGTGTCATGTTCAAGATCCATAACTCTGCCACGCCCACTTTTTGAGTTATTGCCCTTTGTTGTTTTTAGCCTTACATTCTTGTCCGGATCATATCTCCTAAACTATAAGTGCTAGCAACTTCAAACTTGGTACACTTATAGATCTTATTGAGGACAAGTGTCATGTTCAAGAACTGTTATTCTGCCACGCCCTTTTTTTGAGTTATTGCCCTTTGTTGTTTTTACCCTTACATTTTTGTCCGGATAATATCTCCTAAACCATAAGTGCTAGCAACCTCAAACTTTGTACACTGATAGATCTTATCAAGGACAAGTGTCATGTACAAGAACTGTTACTCTGCCATGCCCACTTTTTGAGTTATTGCCTTTTGTTGTTTTTAGTGTTACATTTTTGTCCAGAACATATCTCCAAAAGTATAAGGGCTAGCAACTCTAAACTTTGTACACATATAGATCTCATTGAGGACCTGTGTCATGTACAGGAACTGTAACTCTGTCACACCCACTTTTTGAGTTATTGCCCTTTGTTGTTTTTAGTCTTACATTTTTGTCTGGAACATATCTTCTAAACCATAAGTGCTAGAGACTTCAAACTTGCTACACTTATATATATCATTGAGGAAAAGTGTTATGTACAAGAATTGTCACTCTGCCATGTCCACTTTTTGAGTTATTGCCCTTTGTTGTTTCTATCCTTACATTTTTGTCCCGTACTTATCTCCTAAACCATAAGCCCTAGCAACTTCAAACTTTGTACACTGGTAGATCTCATTGAGAAGAAGTGTAATGCACAAGAACTGTTACTCTGCCACATCCACTTTTTTAGTTCTTGTCAGTTGTTGTTTTTTATCCTGACATTTTTGTCCGGACCATATCTCCTGAGCCATCAGTGCTAGCAACTTCAAACCTTCAAAATTGGTACACTTATAGATCTCATTGAGGACAAGTGGCATGTACAAGAATCATTCTTCTCCGCCCACTTTTGGAGTTTTAGCCATTGGTTGTTTTTACTCTTATATTTTTGTTAGGGACATTTTTTTCAAAACCTAATGTGCTAGCAACTTCAAATTTTGTATACAGTTATAGATCTAGTAAGTAGGAGATATATTATAAGAAAGGATTTTTTGTTATCCGGTGGGGGACTCCTGTATTGCATCGCAATACGACATGCACTTGTTTTCATTTGGGTATATTTACCAATTTTTTAGCCAATCAGAACACATCTTTTAGAAATATTAATTTTATAATTAAATTATTATTAGAAATCCAGCCTCCATTTGATATGACTGAAATTATGCTTGCAATAAGTGTAAAACCCCACACTGAAATCATACAAAATTGATAGAATAATAATAATTTCTATGGGTCAGTGCAAAACAGTTGTTACTACTTATATATTTATTGGCAGTTACAACAGTTTCTCACTGAGCCCTAAAAATGAAGTATACAGACACCATTTCAAGGTGGATGTATATTTGAGCCTGTGAAAGACATTTCCAACGATTTGAAATATGTGCAAAGCAAAGACTGACCAGATATTTATCTGGATTTCTTTATGATATTTTTGTAGAACATAACTATATTCTATCAATTACTTAATTATGGAATAATCCATGGAATAAGAAGGTAATGTTGTTACATTCCTGTTTAAAATGTACACTCTACTAACATTTTGAGAGATTTATTGATCAGAAAAATCCCAGTTATATAAATAAGACCTTGCATAGTTCCCCAATGCACAAGGTTTTGCATGGGAATAATATATGAGCCTCTGCGTGACATTTTCAACAATTTCAAATGTGCGCCAAGTAGAGACTCTGGCCAGTCTGCGCATATGCACAGTCTGTCCAGAGTCTTTTCTTTGTGTTTTGTAGATAGTTTGGTCTCAAAGTATCTAGAGACATGCAAGCGATTGTCTAATTACACTACAGCAATCAATGCTGCTCAAGTTTTGTTTCTCACGCCCTTGTCAAATTGTTGGAAATGTCAAGCACAGGCTAAAATGATTGTAAGTCTGTATATCTACAGTGAATTGAAGAGAATCTAAGAACAAGAAGTTCTATGGAATGATGATAATTTCTTTAAGGTATTTTTCCACCTTGGCGTTGTTCGCTTTGTTGTTGGCCAGATCACTAGAGCTTCCCAGACTTTCAAGGGGGATAACTCTGGAAGCATTTTTGTAAGAGTTATGCCCCTCTTTTGACTGAGATTTATTGCATTATCGAGCACCTGTATCTGTAGGCAGTGCTCTTGTTAAGTTCCAGTAATTAAATTCGTAGATTAATCTATGATAATATTGTATAAAACTGGTAAATCTCCAAAAAACTTTTTTGTTCAATTATCAAATTGATAAACACTGCTCAAAATCTGAATCTCAACTTCTGTGATAGTACATGTAATTCAGTGGTTAATGGTCGAAAGTATTCATACTTTTTCTCTTCTCATGCTATTCATTCTACAATCCAGTTATACACAAAGCTTTTGCAGACAGTATAGAACAAGATTAGCCTGCACATACGTGAAGTCTGATCTAACTCTACACTGCCTGCGTTCTGACTTCTGATAGGAAAACATGAGCAAGGCCGGTTGAAATGCCCCAGAAGTTGACAGTTTGTTTGAAATTTAATTAAGATACAGCACGACAAGGGTAAATATAAACTTATTGGAGTATATCATATGAGCCATAGTGTAACATTTCCAACAATTTGACATGTGCGCAAACCACAAACATTTGATTAGCCTTTGCAGCTCTATTTTGATAATTATCTGACTGTCCACAGAAACTTTAAGACCTTATTTATCTATGAAGTGCGTAGTGAGGACTCTGGTCAGACTGTGAGGATGCGTAGACTAGCCAGAGTCTTTGCTGTCCACAGAAACTCTCAAGACCTTATTTATCTATGAAGTGCATAGTGAAGTCTCTGGTCAGACTGTGAGGATGCACAGACTAGCCAGAGTCTTTGCTTAATGCACATTTGAAATTGTTGGAAAAGTGACGCATAGGCTTGTATGACCTTTCTTAAAAATTTCACTTCTTTGGGAAACTATCTGGACAAAGGATGTGTAAATTTACTTAAAAAATTCTAATAAACCATCGATACTTATTTATTTTGAAACTTTCATTAGGAAAGGAAGTCGATGTCAACCTGTGTTTTAAACAGGTTAGTTATGTCACTACAATGATTCGATTTTCAGTTCTAATCAAAAGCTATCTGTATTATTTTTATTGTATAGTGCTACATGATAGTATCTAGAAAATGAAATCTAGAAATAGGTAGTTATGTATTTTTAGCAATGGACCCTCAATTGGTCCCATTTTTAGGGCAGTTTGCTGGTACATATATAATACTTAATTAGTTTTTTGTAAGAAAAAAATATCTTCTGAGCTTGGGTGAATTGATAATCGTCGAGGCCCTGCCGAGGCATTAATCAATTGCCACAACTGAGTGCGATATTTTTCATACAATACAATAAGTATGTATTATATGTATCTTATAACCTCTATTTGCATTGATTTGGTCGATGTTTCTAACAGAAATGCAAGTTTCTAAAAATAACCTCATTACGTCACTATTCTAAAAATATCCATGTGATATCATAAAGAATATCATATGGGATGTTATCACGTGGATATTTGTATAGTTATAAGATAATTTGTTACAATACGGGAATAGAAATTGGTGACTACAAAATGAATTTAAAAGTAGTTACAAAGTTTTAAAGAATACACAAATCTTAATTTTAAAGGTATTGAATAAAACACTCAAAATTTCAATATTTCTGCAAATTTACCCTTTTCAAGAAAAGTTTAAAAAAAATTTTACTTTTCTTGAAAAGTCAAGTTTTGCTGATATATTAAAATTCTGAGTGTTTTAGCTGAATGAAAATTGAAATTCTCTTTTTAACATATGTCTTCTACACTTAGTTTAAAATTCAAACAGTCTAAATATTTGTCATTTGTCAAATGATATGGCAGGCCATAGCAGCTTTTACTTGTTAATGGGCAAGACATTTTCAACCGAATGAAGTATTTATTATTCCCAAAACATATAAGATTGGTGGCTTTTTATGCACTAGCAACTTGATACTGGGGACAAATTATTTTTATGTTGTCCCCAGGGATCAACACTTGCGCCAATATTCAGGCCTGAAATCCTCCGATTTTAGGGAGGACTGGTAGAAGCTGTCATATTGCAGGTCCTTCAGGTCTGTAGTAATAATGCCTTATCATTTACTAGACTGTCCGGTTTCGAAAAATAGTTGCCTTTCCCATACTTTTCTATGTTTCATTAACCTATAAAAACTTTGTAGTAAAAGAAGAAATTACTTGTCAAAAGCAATTTCTTCTTCTATCACAATTTTTATGCCCCCGTATCGAGAGATTGTTTTACTCATGTCCGTCTGTCTGTCTGTCCGTCCGTCTGTCTGTACGTCCGCCTGTCCTTCTGTCTGTCCAAAAACTTAACCTTGCCAATATCTTCAAGCCTATTCAAGATACAAAGCTAATATTTGGCATGATGATAGATCTCAATGATCCGCATCCGCTGGTACCAAAGTCAAGGTCATGTGATAAGGTCAAGGTCATCTGTCAAGGTCAAACTTTGAAAAAAATGCCGTTACGGGGGCATTCATGTTTCACAAACACATCTTGTTTCTTTTTTAACTAACTCCTTAAATTGCTAAAGAACTAGTATACTTTTTATTGAGGCCATATTGTTATTATCAAGGAGGACCTGTTAGATTTGTGGCTAATAGGTCCTTCAGACCAGTGGCAATAAAAAGCAAATGTCAAACCCTGTTGTCCCTCTGTCTGAAATTTTAATTTCCCTGTAACTTCAACAGTCTTCAAGTTACATAGCTCTAATATGGTGTATGAATGTTCCTATCATGAAAAAAAGATCTCTGAATATATCAAGGTTAAGGTGATCTGGCAAGGTCAATGGTATAATCAAAGGCAAAAGGTCTATAAAATAGTTGTTGTTTCAGGGGATTTAGTTTTCCAAGAATGCATCTTATTCTTAGATAAAACTGAAAAAAAATATTGAACTAAACTGCAGTGTTTGTAAGCTCGATAATTAATATGTTAATTAGATTGAAAGATTTTATTTTGTTACATAACGGATGTACAGATTTCATAAACGAATAAAATATATCATTTAATACTACAAAAACTAGTTGTGTTTATTCTTGGTAACAGTGGGTTACATCATGGCCAAGTTCATATGGGACTCGTTTTTGAACCGGGTTAACAGGGTCTCCATCAGAACGAGGTCGGTTTCGACAGTAGTGATGTCATTTTAACTTTCAACCTCGACGCTTCTGATCCTGGGTCAGACCGGTGTTACTTGGATTCCAAATGACGTTAAAAAGTAGTGCACAACAGTTCAGTTATAAAAAATACTGGTATTTCTTTAGCTTGAATAGAAATTGATTTTGTTCTCTTTAACGATGTGTTTTACACAACTTTATCAATTTGTAAATGGAACAAAAGCATTCTATTATACAGTTAATCATTGTAGCGGTATTTTTGAATCACATTTATGACCATCAGTAGGTTACTCCGTTCACATGAATGTCGTCTTTGCGCATGTATATTACAGTTATTTTTAATTCATGACATCATCACTCGCTTCCCTCGGACTGTCATACCAACATGAAATTGACAAGGTAGATAACTTGAATGAATTTAAGATTAGTGATCTATTATCTCCCTTTGAAAAATATCCGTGTACCGTTTAGCTCTCGTGATCACAAAGTATAGCGGGAAAACATTGACACGACTGACCGTAACCTCTATTAGCATACGATACATGCTAGACTGATTGTCACATGGTATCTCCGTAAGGTCTCGTTTAACTTCGTGAACCAAGTTTCATGATAAATACCAATTAAATGACACTGTGATGAGTAGATCCATGTCATTGCACGTGGAAAGAGTAAAGCTTCAGAAGACGAAAGACAGTGGTTCGAGTCACTATGACAGCATATTCTTTTTTCCGCTAGGTTTCAATCAATTTTATAGTTTTTTTTCTTTAGAATAATGTTGAAGATCTCTCGATTCTCAAAGAAATTTGCTGTATGTAATAAACTTTTTGTTTTGTCCGTGAGTTTCTTTTTGTTTTATTTGTTTAAATGGGGTTTAACGCCTCTTTTAATATTTTTTTCGGTGATATTGCGGGGACTGGAACGCTTAACTGTTGTATTTCTCTTACGAATACTTCCACGACAACTCTTCCGAGACTCCAGTTGCTAATCCCATATAGGTCTTCGATTATCAACCAAATTTTCCCAGGCCATTTGACAGCGTCTTGTGTTTTTTCATATTTGAGTTCAGGCGATAGAATGCGATAAATGAAACGCGCTGTGCAAAACAATTATTGTTATTCTAACACGAAATAAGTAGTTAAATGGGACTTACAGGAAAAAGAAAAAATAAATAAAATAAAATAGTGGGATAAAAGCAGATTCGAACTCATGATCACTGCACCTGTAGTCATCTGACTAGACCTCTCGACCACACAGTCAATCAGTGTGTATAGGTACTTTTACATTATACAAACATTTAAAAACCCACACACTACAAGGATTTACGATGTTTTTCGAAAGTTTGCGGATTCCCTCGATGATAAATATATTCATCGGTAAATTTATTCATTGCATAAAGGTCAAGTCATGTCAATAATTTCGCACTATACTTAAGGTTGTATATTGTAATCAATTAATCAACCATCTTCTGTCTGTGTGTGTCTTCGGTGTCTTCGTTGTTGTAGTCGTGCGAAAAAATTCCCATATTGTGATATCTGATTCTACTGGAGACATTCACCCTTAGTACACATGTTCAGTGTCAAAAGAGCAACCTTTACTATTAAGGGGGGTATTCTGAATGGATTTTGTGCAAATTATGCCCCTTTTTTCGCCTTAGATTTTTGTCGACTATTCAGCACTCAACAGTCGAGCGTTGGCACCCGTAGGCAGTGCTGTTGTTAATATTTTGGGTTTGTCTGCAATTGTCGATACATCTTTAAAAACTATTGAAAACCAGAATAAAGACAACGCTTAGCCAAAGCGAACACATTTAATATTGGTTTTCAAAAGCTCTTGACCTCAGCTTTTGGTTACCAATCGGCAACTTAAACGTTTAGTTAAACATATTTTATTTTGAATAAAAAGTACTTGTACAATACAGTTTATAACTACAAAATAATTCTATACAAAAAGGATGAGAACGGAAGTTCAAAAGATGTACGACATTTAAATATTTTTATTGATTTAGTGAGAAAATCTAGGAAAGATAACGTTTTAATAAGAAGAAAGCGCTTTCTAGACAAAGGGTTTAAATATATATTTTTCTAAAAGGAAAAAAAATACATATGCAATTAGGGTGTTTTTCGAGTCTCATTAAGATATTCTGTGTTGGTGCTTGTTTGCTGGTATTTAGTATTTACTCGTTCGTATATCAATTAAACTTGAAAACGTTTGCTATCTTTAATATATCGTTGGACTTTCAAAAGATCTTTTCATTGTTTTGATAGTTCGGATTATCCTTACCAAATAAAACTATTGATTCAAGTTCTATATTTCGAGTACCCATGGAAGCCGCCGTCATAGCGCAGTTCGTAGCGCGGCGGACTGTCAATCTAGAGGGCGGCACTCATTATTTCCGACTATTTGTCTCTCACCAATGGGTTGATAATCGTAGACCTATGTGAGATAGTAGCTGGAGGCTAGGAAAGGATGTGATGGTTGTACTGGCGAGAGAAATACGAGGAATCCATTGTTAGGTGCTCCAGCCACCGCGATATAACTGAAATAATGTTGAAAGCGGCGTTAAACTCCATTCAATCAATCAATCAATCGAGTACCCATGAAATTGAGTAAATATCAAAGAAAATGATTAACATTAAGACTTTATGCAACGATAAATAATCAGACTGCGCCCCGTCAGGGCAAACATTAATGGATTATATCATCACAGGAAAAAAAAACTATGAGGTTGGTAATTCACTCATTGGACCATTTCGTAATTATGCTCTCAGTATTAATTCCATGATATCATGGAATAGAATAATCGGATCACATTTTAGTAATTTACTAATTGCTGATTGCTAGATATCCGATTTATACAATGTATGAAATATACAGACGCAAACGAAAAACGCTGCAGTCACATGGGACAATAATATACTTACGTCGGAGCCACTTTCCCGTTCATGGAAAAGTCCGAGCGATTTTCTAAATGACGAATTTCATGGAAAGGAAGGTCCTAAGGGAAAGGATATTGGATACCAAGTTTCACAAGTGAATGTGCTTTGTCTATTGAAGTAAGAATAGGCTTTCACGGTGATAGAAATTTTGTACTACTTTGGACAACTGGTACCCGTTTAACAAAACATCTTACGCCCAAATTAATCTTGAGTCAAAATTACGAATCGCACCTGGTGATTTTATTAGTCCCCCACCGGTTACCGCTTGGGGGGGCTATAGGTTTGCTCGATTCCGTCTGTCCGTCCGTCCATCCGTCTGTCCGTCCGTCCGTCTGTCCGTCATACTTTTGTCCGGGCTATATCTTCTAAACCATATGTGCTAGCAACTTCAAACTTGGTACACTTATAGATCTCATTGAGGAGAAGTGTCATGTTCAAGGAACCGTTACTCTGCCATGTCCACTTTTTGAGTTATTGCCCTTTGTTGTTTTTACCCTTACATTCTTGTCCGGATCATATCTCCTAAAATATGTGTGCTAGCAACTTCAAACTTTGTACACTTATAGATCTCATTGAGGACAAGTGTCATGTTTATGAACCATAACTCTGTCACACCCATTTTTTGAGTTATTGCCCTTTGTTGTTTTTACCCTTACATTCATGTCCGAAACATATCTCCTAAATTATGTGTGCTAGCAACTTCAAACTTTGTACACTTATAGATCTCATTGAGGAGAAGTGTCATGTTCAAAATCCACAACTCTGCCACACCCACTTTTTGAGTTATTGCCCTATGTTGTTTTTACCCTTACATTCTTGTCCGGAACATATCTTCTAAACTATAAGTGCTAGCAACTTCAAGCTTGGTACACTTATAGATCTTATTGAGGACAAGTGTCATGTTCAAGAACTGTTATTTTGCCACGCCCACTTTTTGAGTTATTGCCCTTTGTTGTTTTTACCCTTACATTTTTGTCAGGATCATATCTCCTAAACCATAAGTGCTAGCAACTTCAAACTTTGTACACTGATAGATATTATCCAGGACAAGTGTCATGAACAAGAACTGTTACTCTGCCATGTCCTTGTCCGGATCATATCTCCTAAACCATAAGTGCTAGCAACTTTAAACTTTGTACACGTATAGATCTCATTGGGGACAAGTGTCATGTACAAGAACTGTTACTCTGCCACACCCACTTTTTGAGTTATTGCCCTTTGTTGTTTTAACCATTAACTTTTTTGTCCGGAACATATCTTCTAAACCATAAGTGCTAGAAACTTCAAACTTGCTACACTCATAGATATCATTGAGGACAAGTGTCATGTACAAGAACTGTCATTCTGCCATGTCCACTTTTTGACTTATTGTCCTTTGTTGTTTCTATCCTTACATTTTTGTCCCGTACTTATCTCCTAAACCATAAGGCCTAGCAACTTCAAAATTTGTACACTGGTAGATCTCATTGAGAAGAAGTGTAATGCCAAGAAATGTTACTCTGCCACATCCACTTTTTTAGTTATTGTCCGTTGTTGTTGTTTATCCTGACATTTTTGTCCGGACCATATCTCCTGAGCCATCAGTGCTAGCAACTTCAAACTTGGTATACTTAAAGATCTCATTGAGGACAAGTGGTATGTACAAGAATCATTCTTCTCCGCCCACTTTTGGAGTTTTTGCCATTGGTTGTTTTTACTCTTATATTTTTGTTTGGGACATTTTGTTCAAAACCTAATGTGTTAGCAAGTTCAAATTTTGTATACAGTTATAGATCTAGTAAGTAGGAGATATATTATAAGAGAGGATTTTTTGTTATCCGGTGGGGGACTCCTGTATTGCATCGCAATACGACATGCACTTGTTATTCATTGTTAGATTCTGCCCTGCATTATCTCATTAGAATCGCCTCTAGAAGATGATTCCAATGAGATGATGCATGGCAGAATTCCATATTTAGTTACTGTAGCAGCAACTTTAATTTTTTATTTACGCAAAAAATGTTATTTATGTTGCTTCCTTTTATGGCAGTTTACTGGCATACTGCCGTTTATATTCTCGGAAGAATATGTTCAGCTGAGAATAAACAAATATGTACAAGGTGTGGTTCTGTGGTAGAGAATGTTACACAACACAAAATCTTATTTTGCGAATTTAATTCAATGGAAAGGTCAGACTTATGGAAAAATTTACATTCAATAATCGGATCTGCAATGTATTACAAACTTATTCATATGAGTCCTAAAAATCAGATAATTGATCTTTTAACTGGATTGTTCCAATACTGTGATACCTCCGATAAAAGCAATCGGGTTTTACAATGTGTTGTAATTGCTTTTCATAAGATGGTTCGATGATTTTACTTTCTTTACAAAATGAACCAGATAATGTTGAAAGCGATCGATGACAAGAAGTAGCATTGACGAATCAGAATAAATAGGAGAGTCTCCTGATAAATTGAAATAATTGGTTGGAAATACAGATCAAAGGTATATTATTTGCTTTTGCTCTGTAGGTCCTTCAAATTATTTTTGAAATAACTTTATTACGTCCCTTTCCAGTCTGTTAGCATTTATGTTTCGTTTCGATAAAGCTTTCAGTTTGTTGGAAAAGTGATGACTCGTATAATAATATCAGATATTCATCAAAATACGGCATTAAAATGCATTGTCTTTTGCTCATTTTGCACCGCTCTTACCTATATCATTAACAAATTCATTAACACATTCATTACTCATTCATTTACGCATTCATTCACAATCATTCACACATTCAGTCATTCATGCATTCATTTACTCTATCAGTCATTCATTCATTCATTCATTCAATCATTCATTCGTTCGTTCATTCATTCATTCATTCATTCATTCGTTCATTCATTCATTCATTCATTCATTCATTCATTCATTCAATCATTCATTCATTCATTCATTCATTCGTTCGTTCACTTGCTCGTTCGTTTGCTTGATTTGTATATTCATGTTATTTCAATTGATTGTATGTATGTTTTTGGTCTATTTATACTGATTGTATATATGTATTTGCTCTTCAGTCCTTTGGAGGAAATAAAGTATATATACTACAGTTAATAACGTCGTGAACTTGACAAGGTGAATGATTTTGGAATGATTTAGGAATGTACTTAGTATTTGAATGAGTGTGGGAAGCGAGTTTTGAGTGAAATTCAATAGAATTTAAACATTATCGACAATTTCGTCTAAATTGGACGAAATTGTAGATAATGTATTAACCCCCCCTTTTAAAACAATCTTTGAACTCTCCAGTTTTGTGTCTTCACGTCCCAATCAAACGTTCCAAAACCAAAACCGGCCATTTGAATGGAATGTTGAATGTTTTGAGCGACTTCGAAGCGTTTTAGAACGACTTTGACGTTTTTTTAAAATGGCTTGAGAGAGCGTTTTGAATTAATCATTGGAGCGCTCAGCGATAATACGATCTTATACAGCTGATAGACTTCACTCTATTGCCAAATTGCCAGGTCATTTCGTGAGATGGAGGTCTATCACTCGATCAATCGAGTGGCTTTGAATTCTTTTTATTCAATGTGTCATGTTATGTCAATTTCACAATGTTCTTAACTGTAACCGTGCTGATGTTTTTCAAGACACATTTTTGCTGAAATCAAGGATTTTCCAGACCATGTATCGATTAAGATCAGCCTGTTCACTTTTTACTGAAGCAATTGCAGTAAACAAGGTATTTTGAAAATTGGCGATTGGGATAAATGATCGCCCTTTGCCAGGTCATTTCGTGAGTTGGAAGTCCATCAGCTGTATAAGATCACATATCGACATGCAGTTATCCTTTTGATGGGTTCGTAATTATAAGTGTAAATACCTCTATTCCTAAACACAAATAAAATGTTTTTTTGCTATTACCCGATAATTGGGGGGGGGGGGGGGCGCTAAGTTTCCCCAAAATGCTAAAAGCTCCTCCTAAAATGTTGAGATTTTATGATGGTGATAAATGATTTGTACGTTGTATACTTTGGGTAGTATACCGACTTATCTCAGAAATTGTTCGGTTATTGTTTTGCAATTTTATCATATCAGCAGTAATTTTGTAGGGCGGCGAGAGCCTGCTATCATTATTTATAGCTTTCAACGTCTGTCTAGACATTGTTTATACTCTTTGGGAACGATGAAGGGAGAAAAATCACCGGAACATTATTTTCAAGAACTCAAAAATATAGTGGACATACAATTTGAAGAAGTATTTGCAGATATTCGTGGGTTGAAAGAAGCTCTGTCGCAGCATGAAATAATAATACAGGATTTAAAGAAAGAACGTGTCGGCTTCGGGACAATTTTTGACAGTGCAAATGCTGAACGGGATTTACTACTTCGGGAAACAAATAACTGTGTGACTGAAATGAAAAGGAATTATGATTATGGCAATCCATTGAACAAGGACAACGGTGAAACAGCCCGCTTGCCAAAGGTACGGCGAAAGCAAAACGATGAAAATGTCGATAAGGAGGAACAGTCACATTTTCGAAGTTTGATAAAAAGTTTTGTTGAATCAAGTACTCTCCACGGATTATCAAGATTAACGGATTCCTCTGTATGGATTCGGATATTATGGACACTAGCACTCATAGGTACAGTTTGTTATAAACTTTCATGGGGTAAAATACTGAAATGCACAATACGTTCATGTTTATACATTTCCGAAATTATGATCCATTTAAATCAAACCTGTAATTTTTTGAAGCGGTAAAGCTATTTCCAATTTAAGCATAGGATACATACTAGTACCTTATTTTCAATCCCCATCCTCTTCGACAATTGGTCCCCACCAATTGGTTGATAATAGTACATCTATGTGGGATAACAGCTGGGCCATAGGAATAGCACGTGGGCAAGAAGGAGTCTTTGTGCACCCCTAAAGAGATTTCAAAAGTGGTATCTATAATTGTTCATTTGACATACCTTGGTTAGATTTAAGATGTTAAGCGTGTAGTACGTGTGCGAGAAATACAAGAATAATTGTGTGAGCAATATGTTCGCAGTTCATGTTCGCATTTACTTTGAAGATTTTTCCACTGAAATTGCAAGTTCATGATTCGGTCATTGGTAGACAAAGGCTGCAATTAGTTCGACCACAAGCTTTTACGGAAAAGCGTTCGATATTTTCTCTGAAACGAGCTTTAGTTAAGAGTTTTTTTCAGGTTCGGTGGCTTCCTATTACTTTTTATCATGTATGTGTCTTTTAAAATCAATTTCATTTTCTCATCAGAATTCAAAATATACAAGTTATTCTTATAGAAGAAGGCTTGGAGATAATCCAAGGTATTGCGATAGCCTTGGTATCAATGACATCGTTGTAAATCTGTGGAAACTTTCGCTGCATAGCTAGTATAACTCAATGTTTTTTTGCGTGACACGTTGAATATGATGAGAATTATACTAAAACTTATACCTTTAAGAAAATCTCTGAGTACATTTTCAAATAAGTAATGTGATTATTTTGACTTCGATTTTCTATTTGTCATCCAGCATTCAGATCCGAATATGTTGTACCCTTTTTGAAATAAGTCGTACATTCATCAAATTACTACTTGGATTGAAATATAAGCCGAAATGCGTTTCTTATTTCTTTACTTTGTTACTTGCATTAAGAAGGAACCCCCTGTATGACGTCTGTTTTTCGCATTTCCAATATTTCTAAATTCTTGACCATATAATGTTTTTTTTTTTTTTGTTCTTAGAAGAATATTATCATTTTATGAATAATTTAATCTTCAGGAATGTGTCTTGTAATAGTTCTGCAACGTTTCGGTCATGAACTTTGACAGTGTTAATCGAGGTTTCCTAATGATTCCATTAGGAAACCTCGGTTAACTCTGTGAAGGGCTATGTGTTCCGTAACGCTGCGGAACCATTATGGGTCCTCTACCTTATTCTAGCTTAAAAGTAAACCCGGTTGATTTCAGTATTATTCCCAAACTACATTGCCTATTCAAACAGTGTTCTTAAGGTTTTTTATAAGGTGGCAAAGAAACAAGATCGAGTAATTCCATGAAGTTATCTTTACTGTACATCTGTTACCTGTTGGCAGATCATTAAACGGACCGGGACAGGTTATTCTAAACATTTAAAATCTCTGGCAGAACATAAGTGTGTTTGTCATTGATATTTTACACTCAAATGTACGCTCTTCCTAAAAAGATAAATTATCAGACACCTTAAGGTAGTGGAGCCGTATTAATTCCACAGCATTTTGGACCATATGTTCTTTCACAACATTAACCGAGGTTTCCAAATGAAAATCATTACGAAACCTCGGTTAATACTGGTAAAGTTTATTACTCCTGAAACGTTGCAAAACTTTTACGGGTCTACTACCTCAATTCAAATCGAGGCTACATGAGAACATCTATCTTTGTTTTTAGCTCACTTGATCACAACTTGAGCCTTCATAAAACGTTTTATTACATTTTGATATGACCCTTTAAAATATACAAGGCAGTGTTGGACTAATTATGACAGTCATTTTTTTATTGTAGGTATTTTTTCTGATTCATCTTATATTTTTCAGGTTAGCGGTTTTTTTGCCATTCTTATCCTCTTGTGTTATGTATATTCTTAAATGCCAGATATAGATAATAGGGCAAGGGTACTTGTCTTAACTAATTTGTAATTTGTAAGGTTACATTTTATAATCAGAAATCAAGAATGTATTTTGATTTTTTTCTGAAACGATTATAACACACACAGTATGGCGTAGTAACACATCTACTCAATTACTTTGCTTTATGTAAAGGCAATGTATTCTCAACCCTTCCTATGTAAATACTTTGAGAGATTTAGAAAGACTTAATCTTCATGTACGTGTAACAATGCCTTTATTTCCAGGGGCAATGGCGGCATTAGCCATTCAGATAACCGGTCTTACCCGTGACTATTTGGCGTTCAACGTTATAACAGACGTCAAGGTGGAGCAAGGAAATCTGACTTTCCCAGCTATAACAATCTGCAATAATAGGCGATTCTTAGCAAGTAAACTTGTATCACTTCCTTTGTTTGCCAACTTGTCCGGTGATGTTAGCGACGCGACAGCAGCTTCCATGCTTTCTGAAAGACTCGCAAACAATTATTATAGCCTTACACCCGAAGACCTTTCAGATCTAGGCGCTAACATGTCTGGAACACTTTGCGTACATACGGACACTGTTGATAGTAAGTTATTTATACATGTTTACTAATAACTGGTAACTGTTTTTTATCGTATAACTATACAAATATCAGTATGATAATATCCAATATGGTATTTTTATGATATCACATGGATATCTTAAGAACAATGAGATGATGCGGTTATTTTAAGAAACTTGCATTTCTTTTAGAATCATCGACGCAAACAAGATAAATAGAGGTTATATGATAATTATAATACTTACGTAGTGTATGGTATAAAAATATCTTACTCTGTTGTGGGAATTGACCCCCTCCCCGCCCAAGCCTCGTTAGATATTTTTTCATACAAATCACTAAATATGTATTATACCTCGATTTATCATACCCGAATTTAACCTTTGTTGAAAAATGCTTAAATACCAATTAGCGACATATCTATTTTATCAATTAACAAAATAAATATTACATTCAGAACCGTTTGTTATTCATTCCTATGAAAGCACATGCAAAACCGAGTTGGAATAATCAGATTTTTATTCTTCTAAATAGGAGGGGTAAGATTCGGGTCAATAAAACCGCGCTATATTTATCATAAAAAGTAGCAATTAGTTGACCCAAAATAGTCTCTGTGACCTTATTAATCATTGCTGTGACCTAAATTTGGCAGAATTATATAATTGCTACTTTTTATGATTAGTATATATATATTATATATATATACACTTGGCCAATGTTCTAACTACACCGTTTTTAGACCTGGACTATTCTCAGATACAACACCCGATTTCATTGAAACTTTTATTAAGCTTTTCCACTTAAATGACTTTTGATTATTGCTTATTGTAGCGTGTCAACGTGTTTTCGTTGTTAGTTTACACAGATAAGCTAGAAAACAGCAATGGCTCACGTGCATGCAGAGTTGTTTTTTCAGTTGTAAAGTTAAATAAGCAATGTGTAGCCTGTCGATTAAGAGTCCGAAAAAACAAACAAAAAATGTTCAGATATCAATAGAAGACAGAGAAAAGACTACCGATTTGGTCTGAGGTTGCTCCACTTGCTTATGGGTCGCCAGTCGAAAAGGTTCAGTTAAGGTAATAACCTTATATTTAGAAACTCACACAGAGTGCATGTCGGCGAAACTTCAGCTCACATTCACGATGCGATAGTTTTCTCAAAGCAATTACATGCCGAGATCTTGACTCTTCTGTAATCCAGTGCAGACAAACTGACGTACAGCTATCGGTAGAGCGTTTTCCTGCGAATCACGGTGTAATCAGCTTGACTCGACTGATGGCTTTAAACCTAAAGGGGATTTAAATGTTCATTTGCCTCTCGCTAATAGGCAAACAGTGTTCTAGGTTGATCAAGACGCTGGAGGATAGGAAAGTGTATTGTTGCTGTACTAGGGTTAGGAATGTCAGGAGCTCATTATTAGGTGCTCAACACACCTGCATAAAAGATGTATACAGTAAATATACCGCTTTACCATTTAAAAGCAATAAATTGAATAGCGCTCTGGTAAATGAAGGCGGGTGGGGTAACTGAAATATTCAAAAAAGGTATAGTCGTGAAAAACTTTGGTTATCAGGTAAAGGGTCAAATTCGACCATTTAGTGGCTGCTTCAAAACTCTATACCCTCTCGGACACAGTGTTGTCAAAATTTAAATTGAATACATGGAGTTCGAACATGACACTGTTGGGTTGTTAATTTTTATTCCGACCCCTGGGTAATTAAAGTGCTTTTAACTACGACAAATCTGTGAGCTTTGGAAAATTTAGTAAACGTCATCTTGAAAAAAACAGTAATCCTTCATATTTCATACAATTTAAACACTCTGGTCCTATTTTTAAGAAGCTATAAAGAAATTTCCAATCGGTGTAGTTAGAACATTGGGGTAGTGTATATACACACACAAAAACAGGTAAATTTGCTCACTGGGTGCCACGGTGCAGGTAAATAAACATGGAAAAAAACGTACAAAGTGCCACGGTGCAGGTAAAGACGTTCCGACGTTTGTACGTATAAATTGTGCTTATAAACCTGATATAGCGATGACGTCATAGATGGCCTTTTCCCGCCGGCACTTGTTAATAACCTACGCGTATATATATTTATATACAGACTTACCCGCCAGACTTTATTGATTGTCATATCAACGCGAAAATGAAATTATATCCATTATAACACGATCATATTTCTGAAATTAGTTTTGTACTCTCTTCTGGGTGTACAATAGTATCAAAATATTTCTTGGTGTAATGATGTTGACGTTGGGAGAATTTCACAGAAAGCGAAACACGTCAATAAGTGCTAGATTTATGATGACGTCTAAAGAATCAACGTTCGTGTTCGCGTCGATGACGTTGCGTAAAAACTGGTGAAGTAGATAAACACATGATATATGAATTTTATTGCGAATAAAGTTATGTGTTCTTCTTATTTCATCTATACGTTTTACGCCATCGTATTATGATTAAAGTTGATTAGCTGTTTTAAAAATTTTCAACGTCTATTCATGTACTTTGTCTTTCAGGGGCAAAAATCAGAAATATCCCCTATCATGGAAGCTGCTATTCCATTGAGGCACCCAGTGGAACGACAATTATGTGGATAGTGTTCAACCTACATATTAACGATTCCATCGATTTCCTTGAGACTACACCTGGTTTCACTATGTACTTAAAGGACAGTTTAAGGGCTTACCATACATTTAAACCAGTGCTCAAAATTAATGTGCCTCAAGGCAAAATGTCTCATCACGTAATCACAAATGATGTTATCAATAGACTGAATGGTAGTTACGCCCAATGTCAAGACGGCGAACAAGCTTTTTTCACCCGAACAGGAATAACTTACGAACAGGACGCTTGTTATTGGGACTGTGTCTTTCGAGCTGCATTCCAAAAGTGCCAATGCTTTCTGAACTGGAACTTTTTTACACCGTTCCTGCTCAAAGGACGCCTTGAAAACAATGTAGATATACCAATTTGCAATGGAATACCACCCTGTATTCGTCAAATGTTTAAAGGCCACCAGAGGTGTAATTGTAAACCAAGATGTCATATGAAAGTTTATGGGGAAGATAATCAACGTCATTCGAATCTGAAGGACCTGACTTGCACTAACGAACATGGGGGTATGGAGTGCTTATTGATTAAGGAAATAGACCCTACAAACATTTCTGATAACTGGCATAAAACAAACTTTGCTGCTGCAAGTTTCATCTTAACAAATCGACCATACAAAATCTACTCGCAACAACCGGGATACCCGTTATTACATTTTTTGGCGGACATCGGAGGTACAATGGGGTTTTATCTTGGAGCGTCCATGCTCACATACTTTGAGCTTGTTCAGCTATCTTTGTCTGGTTTGTTTAGTTTATTTAGACGTTTGAAATTAAACACAAAATAAAGGGTTAAATACATTAATCAAAACCGAAAAAGTGTATATAAGTAAATATTCCATAAATGAATTTCCCTGTAAGGGGTTCTTAATCTCTGTGTTGTTTTAAAATCGTATTTATTATGTAACTTAAGTTATTACTCTTGAGTTCTTCACAACAAAACTCAACTTGAACCAAGTTGTTCATTTCTTCGAGAAAACCAACATTGTTAGACCCTGGCAATTCAACATTTTTTTTGTGTGTGTCAATGAATACATTTTGGGAACAATCAAGTAATAATTTTTCATTGGAAAACTAATGTTGACCTCCCAGAGCATTTTCGTAATTTGTTGATTTAGACAATATGCCAATGATGTTTTGCTTGATTTGTTTTTTGCAGGCAATATTTTTTTTAAATAAAAATACCGGTATTTCGTGGCCGTGGTCGTCGATGTATTTAGTAGGTGAGTTTAAGGTTAAGTCAAGGTGTATCCTAAAATTCAACCTAAATTTGCTAGGAAACAATTGAAGAATTCTGACGATTAGTTTATACTTATTTGTTTAGTTCAATTGCGACGAAAGCATAAGCTTATAGAGTCGTATTCTCTCACCTAATGCAGATGTTTTCACATCTTTAAGAGAAAGGCAGTTGTTTAAACCCACTACTACCCAATTCCTCAGCTGGATGAACTGGAGCTGTCTATAAAGTGTTATGCTCATAAACGCACCCGACGATAGAGGTCGATTATTAAGTAGAGTATTCTATGTAATATCCAAATAGGTTTCTCTTCATAGAACAGATGAAATCCTTAAATAAAAATATTGGTCGAGTCACTGCGACTTTACTTGGTAAATCTCGCTGATTTATCTTGATAACTCTTATGGACTTAAAATTTGTATGAATTGTATTATAAACGCAAAAAAGTAAAATTGATGATCCAATTACATTATATGACAAATTATTCACGAAGAAGTGGACATATAATAACTATAATTATATTTTAAATGATTGTTTTCAGGCGAAAAGCAAACAGATGGTATTGAAAAAAAGATGTGCTCATTTTGTATGGATCTCACAATTTGTTCCTCTCTTCAGTATTTCAAAGGAAAACATATAAATACTACCTCTACATAATTCATATAAATTTAAATTTTCACATAATATAATACATGCTGAAAAGAAAAAGAAAGAAGAAAGGCCCCAAGGGAAGTAATTCATAACAAACGAAATAAAACAAATCCGAAAAGACATCGTCGAGACAAGAGATGCGTTAGCAACATGTTTGTTCGAAAGTGTTAAGATAAAAAGTATTTTTAGACAAAACTGTGAAGAACGTACACCGGAAAGGCACGACTCTGTTACAGTTACGTAGATGCGAACACAAGATAGAAAAAAAACAACGTCAAACATGTCTAGCGTACTTACGGACAGACGGACGGAAAAAAAGGTGTACAGAAAATTGAAGATCACCCCATTTATGACCATTCAACGTTTTGCTGAACAGCGCAATAACGGCAGCCAAACGTTTAATTGACGTGACATATATGTTATAGTTTATCGTGCGCGACGTTTCACTCATCATTTTACTTAAGGTAGTGACCCATGAAAGTTCCGCGAAAGTCCCGCAAAATTTTGGAAATTTCACAGTGTTAACCGCGGGTTCCTAATACATTCATTAGGAAAACTCGGTATTAATAAAACTGACCTTTGGTAAATCACTCAAATTACCATACCATTATGACAACCCGTCAGTATAAGTTTCATATTACGGAGTCATTTTGGATTCTAATTTACAGAGGAGTAATTCATTAATTGTCTGGATCATGCATTGCGGCCTTTTTGGTAAAAAGATAACTAGCGTTCAGAAAAGAAAAGCGCTAGTAAACAAAGATGGCGAATAGCTTTACTTATATCGATTTTTACGAGAATCTCACGACTTCTTTTTTTTTGCTTCTATTTTCATTTTGTTTTATTTATATATATATATCTATATTTTAAATTACAAAATTAAAGATACTTTCTATTTTATATTCTATTTATAAATCTAAAATAAACCCCTTTCGGGTTGCTTTGGTAGGAATAACCTTTGAGTCGATTCAATTTGTTACCTAGCCACTGGATCATCTTTGGAAAGTGTTTGTGGTGAGATTAAGATAAACTGCTCGCCATAGAAACTGTTCGCAGGGAGCGCGTTCATTTCCTGAACGCAGGGCAGATCATAACCCGCTATAAAATCGTGATGCAGATCGTTGCCCATCTTGTCGAAGCAAGGGTTACGAACGTTTTACTTATCTAATCGAGTGGAATCTATCGATTAGATACCCCTGACTCGTGAAGATGACCGCTGCCGTTCAGCGATCGATATGGCGCTTGACTAAGAATTATGGTGATAGCAGCTCAAACTCGCCACGAGCGAAATACTTCGTGGCAAATGTAATGCTTATTAGCTTGTCAATAAGGGTAAAATATCACTATTATTTCGGAGATTTTTAGACTTCATTGATTGGACATTCAACCATACTTCTTCGGAATGATTCATAGGTCAAACCCTTTCGGAATATAGTACAGAAATGGAATAAATACAGAACTCTGTAATACTTGTTTTGGTAACCAAAAACGCCTAGATATTTCATGTTTTAGCAGGAAGCATCACCAATTGCTTGCATACAAACATACTTCAAATTATTAAAATATAAATCTTAGTTCATCTTGATAGTTGGTTGACTAATTGAATTCAAACCTACAAGAAACAAATGAGTGCAATGCTATTGTGCCTATAAAAATCTATTCGAATAAATAGCAAAGAAATAGATGATATTGAATGAGTGATCATAAAATTTATTTATTAAACTATCATCTTATCATCTAAAACTCGACAAAGCCCCGTTTTTATCGCTTTAAAGACGACTCGTTTAACAAATAATGATCTCCTTAGTGTAAAAGCTTCTGTTACATAAAATATATAGAAATACAGCGTTTTTTCTTATTTACTATACACGTTTGTGAAAAAAAAAAAAAAAAAAAAAAAAAAAAACACACACACACACACAAAAAACAACAATTTATGTTTTTCATGGATGTAGCATTAAAAAAGTAACAAGGTTTTTGATAATCCATGAGCTTGAGATCAAATCACGTTTAACTATCTCGGTCTCTTATTCGATTAATACGTCCCGCTCAATTTGCAAAACAATTCTATCTTAAGACTTTTTTTCCGGACTAAGATTTTCAAACGTGGAAAACATAGTTTAGTAATGTTCTGAGTGTTTACTGGTGAAGTCACTAGTCTGCTGATAGCGTGAAGTAACAGAGAAACTGAGAAGCTTGCAAAAAGGGGATTTTGACAGACAGAGCCTTTTGTTATTGCGTAATTTAATCACTTAAACCCATGTAAAATGATCTTACTTTAAATATGCTGGGTCTGCTACTCTGCCAACGTCACTCTGCCCAGCAGACTAGCAAAGTGGCAGAGTTGCAGACTAATTAAAAAATTCAAAAAGGCAAAAAAGACTTTCATGAAAGCCGCTTAGTTACTCTGCTTCTATGCCAACTTCACGCTGTCAGCAGACTAACTGACTGAACCAGTAAACAACCGGAATATCGTTCCAATTTAGTTAATGAATCTTTTAGATTTTTTCCCCAAAAAGTGGCCTCTGAAATATTTCTTTTGCAAAAATGAGCGGGGATGTGTAAGGTTTATGTTCAGTCTGCTGGATCTGCTACGCTGCCAACTTCACTCTGCCCAGCAGACTGGCAGAGTGGCAGACCAAAAATAAAATGATAATTTGACAAAAAATCAGCATAGCTTTCCATGCATTTTTCGGAGAAAATTGGAATTTTTGAAACACCATATTTTCTTGCAAAAATGCTGAGAAACGGACGATAAGAAGCTGAATGATGACCTTCAATGTTAGTGAGTTGATATATGAATCATTGAATTCAAGGAATTGTAAAATATTGGATAAGTAACATTTACAGGACGAAAATGCAGGAAGAAACGTTCTCGAAAAATTAATCTTTTATTCACCGAAATCTAATTTTTATTTTAAAATCAACAAAAATAATACACCTACATTAAACACAGTTGAAAGTATATGATAGAAAATTAGTTTAACATTAGAAGATATAGAAAAGGTAAAATAAAGTAGGTGTATCCAAGCATTTTTGGCCACTTTGCTTTCCATGAAACCACAAACCCTCCAAATTCAGGCGCTCACCTATCTTCGTATTCTGATAATAAATATCCATAAGACAAGAGTTTGATAACATTTGCTGTAATACAAAGCAAATACCTCATTGATATTTATGTAACTGCTATTTAAGTTTCAAACACTGATAATCAAGGTGCGTAGGAAGCAATTTAGGGGGATGATGGGTTAGATGAAGACTCGTTTCTTTGGGGTTCTTCTTTCATTACAAGACAAAATAAATTTTCGATTTCTACACCTGTAATAATTACTTAGAAGGAAGGGGACTTCTTCTTCTATACTTTTACCAAGCAAAATTCATATGCAAGAAAAAATATATTCATAATCAGCCAAATCATCATGCATATCAGTCATAAGATGATGCATTTCAGGAAACAAACTTGAAGCGTCCGTGACATACTAAATATCTTAGTTCCATCTGTTGAATTTGCTAGAAAAATTATTCAAATTACAAAATACAGTTGAAAGGTAATGCAATGGTAGAGAAAGGTCAGGGTTATAACATTATCAGAAAAGATAAACTTTCTTGCAACAAGAGTCTTCTCACTTTCAAACAAAATATCCGATTTTTCATGAAGTACACAATGAAAGAAATAAACGTTTCCCATTTAAACTTCTTTGGCAATGTTAACTACCAAGTTTCATTCCAATTGACCCTGTCGGAACAAGTTCTTGTAACGTTGGAAAGGAAGAAATTCCAGTGAATCTATATTACACAATTTTCAAGGGGGTTTACAATTTAACCTCAGTATAAAATAATTTTCAGTTCATTGCAATACGAATTCAAAACAAAATAACAATAAAGTAAGAATACCAAAAGGAACGAACCTTCAATATAAAAAATACGAAAGGGATAAACTTTCATTAAAGGGAGGTAATATGTTGTCGTAAACTCGAGTTAAGGTTTCCAATGGTGTCCGATAGCCTTCAAGTAATGTTCATTCGTAAACAATTATTTTAAAGCCTTTTTTCTGGCAAAAAAGTTGATATCATGAAAGCCGCTCAGTTACTCTGCTACTATGCCAACTTCACGCTGTCAGCAGACTGAACCAGTTAACAACCAGAATATCGTTACAATTGAATTAATGATTTTTTAGAATACTTTAGAATATGCCCTACGTTCAGGATGACAAAACAGTACTAACTGTTTTCGAATTATACTCCGCTTTGCACGCAAGTGCACGTGTAAAGCGTGGTATAACTTGAAAACAGTTTGCACCGATTTGTCATCCTAAGCGCAGGAATGGATTCAAACAGACCTAAGCAGACTTTGTCGCAATTTGAATGTGCTCCCCGAAAACATTTCGGCAGAAAAAGTCACCATTTCATCCGCCGTTGATTCCGTCCGTTCTTCTCTTTCTGTCAATCCGAAAGCAATTCTACTAAACCAACCAACTACTATACCACAATTATTACCAAATTAATCACATAAAACATACAATAAAACTTGTATTCAGAGTCCACCTATGGGACCTTCAAAAAACAGTCGTTAAAGCGAATGGTCGCTTTGTACACATTTGGTTTACAAAAAAAGAAACATAAATTTTGATTTTACATTATATAAATATGAATGCCAAATTTCGAATTATTCTATATTGTATAAAACAAATAAAATCGCCCAGAGCTCTTTTCATTCTTTAACATAGGCCTATTAAGGGCGACTTCCCAATTCAAAAAGGCTCTTGTTTTCCCATTTGTGGCAGAAAAAATTTCCAAAATGAGATATAATTTTCGCATTATGTTAATCTTTTATGTTCAAATCCATTCTCTGTGATATTTACATCAGACTATTGACTGATAAAACCAAAAAAGGACTTGTATATCATGAAATTTCGCAAATGATGCATGAAGTGTACTTTTAATACTTTATTTTGTCAGCCTTATGTTTCCTAATTCCTCTTAAGACCGCGCTGAAATTTCCCAAAATGAACATGCCTCGCCCAAATTAAAATAAAGCCCTGTCGCCACAATGAAACGAACGAGTCTTATCATCTTAAGAAAAGAATACTTTAATTTCTAAATCAATGTTACCAGGGACCCGTTTTACTAAACTTCTTAAGAAAAATTAATCGTAATTCAAAATCACAAATCGTACCTAGCGTTTTCATTCATAATTTGATTTTTCCTTGTAATATCTCATCGGAATCGTCTTTAGAAGACGATTCCAATGAGACGACGAATGGCAAAACTCCATTTATTCCATTAATCAGTTACTTATGTAGAAGCGACTTTTATCTTTGACTAACGCAAAAAATGATGTCTACTACACTTAAATTGTCAACCATGATACAAAAACAAGAGATTGTTTGATTTACATTTAGGGTGATTGTGAAAGAAACTGGCACTACTGCAATTTGATTTTATTATTGTTTGCGTAAATTTTCAATATTTCTGTTACCATTGCAGCCAATGTTATGGATGGAATTGAATTCTTTCAACAACTTAAGAAGACCTACACCTTAACAACATCCTTGCCAAGTCAAACATTGATTGGCCGAATGGTTTAGGATAAGATTAACCTTTCCTAATATTTTGCATTTTTTAAAATTTCCGTTACTATGGTAAAAAAGTTTTTGGTTAAATACAATTCTTTTAACATCCGTAGAAGAGAATATCCAATACCCAAGGAATATACCTACCAAGTTTCAGCTTAATTTGCCCAGTGGTTTAGAAGAACATGAATTTTTCTTAAGACTTTCGGCAATTTTCGGCCATTTTTCAGCCTTTCCGTTACCATGGAAATGAGAGGTTTTTTTTTATGAATTTATATTTTTTAAACAACTTTTGTACAGCTTCACCCGAACACCCCTGCCAGGTTTCAGCTTCATTGGCTTAGTGGTTTAGGAGGAGAAGATTTGTTCTAAGACTTTTGGCAATTTTCGGACATTTTACAGCCTTTCCGTTACCATGGAAACCAAAGTTTATGAAGAAATTATTTTTTAACAATTTTGAAAAGCTTGTGGCCTTGTGGTTAAGAAGAGGAAGAATTTATTTAAGAGGTTTGGCCATTTACGGCCTTCTGTTAACATGGCAACCAGAGCTTTTCATAGAATCGAATTATTTAAACAAATTTTGAAGAGCTTCACCAAAGAAATATCCCTGCCAAGTTTCAGTTTGATAGGCCTACAGGTTTAGAAGGAGAAGATTTTTAAAGACATTGTTGCGGACGGACGGACGGACATACGGAAAGACGGACGACGGACGGTGAGTGATCACTTTGTGCGCAGGTGAGCTTACAAGTCTCAAGATACTGAAAAAGCTTTACTGTTTTTCCTTTAGCCGGTTAAATTCTTTTAGTTTCTTTTGAAAAAAAAATCAAAAACAACAACAACAACAAAAAAACCGCTGGAAAATAGGCCTATTTGGTAATCCTCCCAGAATGATCTGGTTTTCGCGAAAAAGTATAAAATTAACGGATTTCCTTGAATCGCTTAGAGGCTTATTGTTTTGTCATCTATATATGAAGGCTCCTTTAACAAGAGGACCCTGATAGTCCTTTATCGCTCGATTGAGTTGAGTTAGTCAACTCATAAGTTGTCAGCCGTATTATAGATGCCAGAGATTGTCTGATACACTTATAGGATGGTTTTGAAAGAAACAGAGATTAATTTCGTCGTATTAAATGTTCAGTTATCGATGGAATTGAATTCTCTTTTACAAATTAAGTAGAGCTACACCCTAAGAACATCCCTGTCGAGTTTCAGATTGATTGGCCCAATGGCCAAGGAGAAAAATTTCGGCCTTCCCGTTATCATGAAAACCAAAGTTTTTTATTGAATTAAATTCTTTTGACAACTATGGAAGAGCTTCACCCAAGGAACATCCCTACCAGGTTTATTGGCCCAGAAAAAAGTGAATTTGTTCTCATGTTTTGGCAATTTTCGGCTTTTCCGTTATCATGGGTACCAGACTTTATTGATGAAATTAAATTCTTTTAACAAAAATTTAGTTGAGATTTTTCCCAAGGAACATCCCTGCCAAGTTTCAACTTGATTTGGCAAGTGTTTATAGGAGGAAAAAAGGTTTTCGAAGATTTTCGGCAATTTCAGCCTTTCCATTACCAGTTTTCGATGTATCAAATTCTTTAAACATATTTGGTTGAGCTTCACCCAGGGAACAACCGTGTTACATTTAAGCTTGGTGGCGTTGCCGATTAGAATCAAAGGATTTTTTTGTAAGATTTTCGGCCTTTCTGTAACAATGGATACCAGAGTTTTTGATGAAATTAAATTCTTTTATCAAGCTCAGTAGAGCTTTATCAAAGAAACTTTCCTGCCAAGTTTCAGTCTGATTGGCCCAGTGGTTTGTGAGAAGATTATATTTTAAGAAATTGTTGACGGACGGACAGACGGACGGACGGACGATGAACGGTTAGTGATCGCACGGACTCTTGCTATTTTTAAACATATTACGTTATGCAATAAAAGTCCATAAATACCATCAAATTAATGCGAAATGTTCATATGGTGATTGTAGAGTTAATAGTAAGGTTATTTATGAAAATAAAATACGAAATCCCCGGAAAAGGAGTCACAAGGACAAATGGTAAAATAAGTTAAGGGTCAAAGCCCGCTAGTATTATTCAGATTTATACATTCTTTTTAGCTCACCTGAGCACGAAGTGCTAAAGGCGAGCTATTGTGATCGTCCAATGTTCGTTTTCCGTCGTGCTTCGTCCAAAATTTCTTTAAACATCTTCTCGTACTAAACCAGATGGCCAATCTTGATGAAACTAGGCAGGGATGTTCCTTGGGTCAGGCTCCACCAAAGTTGTTCAAATAAATGAAAAACACCCTTAACTCTCCATTTACAGTAAGGTGTAATAGGAAATTCGTCAAAAATCTTCTTCTCTGAAATCAGAAGACAGACAGCTTACATACTTGGTATGTAGCATTATCTAGTGGACTTCTACCAAGTCTGTTCATATCAAGACCATGGTTTCATATTTGGGTTCTATCTGGGCGCAACCCTTTTTACATAGAATCAAAGAGCGAAGATCTTCAAAAATCTTCTTCTCTGAAACTAAAAGGCAGACAGCTTTCAATTTTGATATGTAGCATCATCCAGTGGGCCTCTACCAAGTTTGTTCATTTCAAGACCCTGAAGTCATAGTTGGACAACCCCGGGCGCATCCCTTTTTACCTCACCTAGGCACGAAGGGTGAAAATAGGAAATCTTCAAAAATCTTCTACAGAATGCAGATAGCTTTAATTTTTGGTATGTAGCATCGGCTAGTGAACCTCTACCAAGTCTTTTCAAATGAAGACCATTGGGTCATAGTTGGGCTCCACCCGGGAGCACCCCTTTTTTACATAGAATCAAAGAGCAAAAATCCTTAAAAATCCTCTGCTCTGAAACCAGAAGGGGAAAAAGCATTCATATTTTGTAGGTTGCATAATGTAGGTGACCTTTATCAAATTTATTCATATCAAACCCATAGGCTCAAATTTTGAATCCACCTTGGCGTATCCCTTTTTACATAGAATCAAAGCGCGAAATCTTTAGAAAAAAATCTTCTTCAATAAGGCAGAGAGCCTTTCCAAACAAAACATAATCAAGTGGAATTGTTCATATTATGCTTCTGTGATCATATTTGGGCTCTGAATGGCTACGTTTAGAATAAATATAAATAGAAACAAAATCGCGATTTCACTGATGTAATTGAAAGTGTAAGCTTCCGTTTTGTCATTGAGGAGATAGGAAGCTATTTATAGAACTTGTAATCATGTTTGATTAAAGGGGGTAATACATATCGCTAATTTCGCTAATTTTGTCCATCCTGATAAAAGAAAATGCGACAAAGGATAACCTCCCTTGAATTTCACTCAAAACTTGATCGACACACTCATTCAATTTCATTCCAAAATCATTTCGAAATCATTCATCGTGTCATTTTCACGATGTTTTTAACTATATGTTCATTTAAGAGATGAGGAGAATATTTGCGAATCAGTGAATGCCAAATAGTCGTCAGATTATCTGGTGGGAGATTAGGTAATATTTCATATATGCCTACATCCCACCGCGATCATAAATCATATCTTGTCATTTTTGACATTTGGTTAATTCCTCTCAAAAATATGGCCGGTTTTGCTATCGTTGGTCATTTTTAAGGTTTGTATTGGCTTACGAAGATTTGTTCATACAGAGTAAAAAGTATTTCCGGGGATATTTGATTTGACAGTTTGGGTACATTCTGTAGTCCATAAGATGGAAGATTTAATTGATATCTTGCATAATAAAGTTGACAAAATTCTCGTAGAAATTGAACAAATGAAAAAACAGATTGCCGTTTTAAAAACTAATCAGCAAATAGTGTTGGATATCACAAAGAACCATCAAGATGTAAGCGCAGTAAATAACCATTCAGGGGATGAGACAAATTTTATGCTTTTTAAAAGGAAAAACAGGGATGCTCGGAAGATAAGCCATAAATGCAATGGTAAAAAAAATGAAACTGAGGATATCGTTGACACACAAACTAAATCAAGAAACAATGGAGGCGCAATTGCTAATGATAAATTTAACGAGGACAAATCATATTTGCGCGAGTTAGTTAAGAACTTTATGGAATCAAGTACACTCCATAGATTCACTAGACTGACATATTCTTCTCCGTGGATTCGAATACTGTGGCTGTTAGCGATGGCAGGTAAAGAGCTTTCCATCTTGATTAATCGTCCACTTCTATAGCCTCCAGTTTACAAAACATTTGAGTCCATATTTTGATTCTAAACATTTTGAATATTGAAGAATATTTGGTCAATGTCATTTAAATATCTTCACCAAGAAAAAAGTTACAGTTCTCTACACACAATTCAGCACTTGAATTGAGGATTTGAAAAAGATATATAACTAAAATAGAATTTGCTTAATAAGCAACCATAAACAAATAGAGAACGAGTACTACTTGTTTGCATATGTAACCCGTCACACAAAAAGGGACCATCTGGGGACTTCGTAAAATGTATGTTTGAAAAAGAGATTGGGTCCAACATTGTTCAACCAGAGGTCGCATTTCAAAAATTCTTTCACTGGAAGGTAGATTGATTATTCTAGATTCAGAAAAAAAGCACGGTGTAAAAAGTCTCTACCCTAGTCAGTCTGCGGATTTCGCGCAGTCTGACTAAGGTCGACCTTTTACGTGCTCCCAGATGGTCCCTTTTCATGTGACGGGTCACATACGTAAAACAACCTCTGATGAAATTTTTAGATGAAGTATCTCATGTCTAGAAAAAAAAAGAATAACTTATAATTTCAGGAGCCATAGCTGCAATGGCATTACAGATCAATGGACTCGCAAGAGATTACCTTCAGTACAACGTTATTACAGATGTTACCGTGGAACAAGCAGAATTAACCTTTCCCGTTGTGACAGTGTGCAACAATAGACCCTACTCTACCAGAAAGATACTTTCGTTACCTTTTTTCGCCAACTTTTCGCCGAATATCGGTACCTCGACATCTAGGCAATTGTTGAACAGTTACGACGATTTAAGTCCTAAGGATATTTCATATTTAGGAGCCAATGTGTCTGAAACGCTTGGACATTTCACATACCCAACTGGTGAGACATATTTTCGTTTCCGGTAGATCATACAGTAGGCAGAATATTGATATATTCATTTTGAACTTGCGATGGATCGTCGTCTAAGCTATAAGTGTTTCTACAATATACTCATGTTACCATTTGGATAAATTGAATAATACGGAAACGTACAACAGCTGACAGCAGACGATTTCTTAAGGAACATTACCCAACAGAAAATCATTTATTATAAATAACACTCGGCCTGGCCCTCGCTTCAATGATTTTCAATCTGAATTCAATCTAAAATAAGCGAGTAAACATTCGTTTGTTGATCTTATTTCATAGAAGGAACTTCAAATGTTCTTTTTTTAAAGTTAGAAATATCGAGAGATGACATCCCTCCCCCCGGTGAAACCCATTCTTCGTTGCTCTTTCAGAGTTCAATTCGAAGTCCACTACAACTCAAATAGTTTAATAATGACCCTGAATTGTGGCCCTCAACTTGATTCAAATTAATATAAGATATGAGACCATCTCGCTTAAGGAAGATGACTATGAAAGTGTTGATTTATCCTTGAAGACACACAAATCCTTTTTTCTTTATAGAAAAGTACAAACTGCAACAGTATATGGTTGAAAAATCATTTCGAATGAAATTGGCGATACTTTTATATCCTTCGAATCCGAAGAGCTTACGTGAGCTTGAATAATGTCCGATGAAATTATCGCGCGCTTTACATGAAGATGGAACTTCACATGCGTAATCAGGTGATACGTTAAATTTCATTTAACTATTTTGCTTTAAGATAATTAATTCTTATTTATTGAATCAATGAAAAACATTTTGGAACAGATTACGGAAAAAAGATCAGAAATATTTTTTTCTTGTTTTTCTTAGCCATGCTTCTTTTGGATTTGTATGCCAAAAAAAAAAAAAAAAACGGAAAAAAATATCTGTTCGGTTTTGTTAATTTCTTTGAATGTCCATACGTGGATGTCGAAAATACCCGTCTGTACGTCGACGATTACTAAGAATGTTATTGATAAACATAACAAATTTAGGTTCTGTTTATTATTTTATATCAGAAGTTAATTTGTTTGATTTTGAAAATAAGGTTTGGTATTTTGAGTGTATGCGTGAAAGATGTATCAATGAATCGGCATCAACGTTAAATTTTCTTGATGTAGAAGTCTCTTCGAATTAACTGGCCAAACATTTTGTAATTTAAACTTATATTACAGCTCATCTGCGATCAGATATGAATTAAAAAAGAAATCATAAATACTTACCGTGGTTTAAGTATTTTTCAAAGGTATTAGAAGAGTACACCAAAGGCTGACACCGATTATTAATCCTTCGTCAATCTTTCAAACTAAGTAATATGACTGAGAATTACCTAAAGCGCTTGGTTATTACCTTTCAAACTACTGCGTAACATTTTTTATTTGAAAAAGGGTGATTTGTGTCAAGTTGCAAAGCGTTTCTATAAAAAAATCAATTCTTTGCTTTGAAAAAATACTATGTTATAGTTTTCTTTTTCAAGCAACAATGACGTCATTCACATTTAGACGTTAACGCTCGGGTGTCTGCACGCAAAACCAACAAAAAATTGATTAACCTTTTAGGAATTTTGTTCTTATCTTGATAAGGCCATTTGTCCAATTTAATTCCAATTTCATGTCTAATTTCATTCACCTTGTCATTTTAAACTCCGTCCTGTTGTAAAGTTAGTTTAAGGGTTCGCCGCAAATATAAATGGAGGCCATTTGTATTTTTGGCCAAAATTTTATATGCAAAGTTAAGGCTTTTCTTTATGCAAAGTCAACTTAATATGTTATAAAATGTATTAAAAAGGGGAAATGAAGATGTTTTTGATAAAAATATTTGCAAAGAATGCTTTTATAGCTGAAAACAGAGTTCCACATTGCACTTTCGCATTTGCATCCATTTAATGTACCGATGCATTTGGGACAAAAACTTGCAGACGTCAACTGGAATATCCAGAGTACAATCAACGGGGCTTACTTTTGGCTAAAATGCCTGTGGGAAAGATATTTCAGCGTTGAAAGACACGTGTTTATTTTCAAGGAAACATGGCAGCCTTTTTTTACAACAACAAAACATGTAAACAAAGATGTTTTAAGGAATTGCAACGACCGTATTCCTTGAAAGCCAAAGGTGACCGTCCATTATCACTCTTGGACATTTCTACTTTAAAAATGAGACTAAATTTACCTTGATTTCTACTTAGAAATCCTTGCTATTGTTCTGTTTTTCTCAGCTGTCAAATAAAAAAACTGCCGTGGGAAATTTGTTATGAACCGCTTCACCGAAAAAGAGATAAAAAAATCACTCCTCTAAAAAAAATAGAGTGGGACCTTTCATACTTATTTGAGAGCAAGTTAAAACGGCCTGAAGTCAAAACGGCCCAAAGTCAAAACGACCCCAAAATCGCTTAAACCAGTCAATACCAAGTCAAAACTTTTACTCATTTGGTCAAAAAAGCAAAAATTTATTTTTTTATGTCATATAAGAATATATACAATTAATGGCTCGATTTATACATTTTATACATCTTTTTTTAATAAGATCACAAATTAAATGGCTTTATTTTTTGGTTTATTTCAATACAAATACACCATTATTTGTTTCAGTCTCTCACATTACATCTATAAAGGTTTGTTTCAAATTAAAGACCAATACCCTTATTCATATAAATGTGTTATTATTATAGTCTGATTGACTTGTATAAGGACCGGTGTTTTCACCAATTACACAAAAATACGTTGGTAAAATCTTTTGTATGTAGTAATATCTTAATTTTAGCTTAATCCAAATTAATTTTAGACTATAAAATGGTTCCAGAATGATGCTTTTGTCTACTTAGTAAATGATAATTTTTCGCATTTTCCACTCTTTAGGCTGCTAAGTAGTAAGAATATGTACACATATACTAAAAACTTGTGTTTTTATACTAAACTTTTGACACAATAAATGACCAATTTTCTTTTGTTGGATATGCGTATTTTCATATCGACGGTACCCAATTTTAAACTAAAATATCACGTATTTTTTACCGTTCATAACTCCCTATTTACTTGTTGTATCTCGTGAAAAACGAAAACGAAAATTGAGTAATTTCAATTGAACAAAGGAGATACCATCACAAGCTCTATTGTGACATTTTGCCCTACTATTAACAAGGAATTGTGAAGAACATGTTGATAATAATGTGGTCATAATCATACTTTATATTTTGCAGCAAATCGTATCAAGAAAGACTGTGACACCAATATTTATATTGGTGAAATGAATCAAAGTCAAATTTACTACACTACACTTCTTTAATAAACGTTTAACTAAAATTTGTCTGTCTTCTTATCTTCCAAAGAAGTCTCTCCCCGCTCACCGCTATGTTGGCGCCTTTATATACCTCTTGTATGTATACATTCCTAACAGAACAAGGTCACCTGATCTACCCACACATTGGCATGCTGCCCAGCGGCTCGCTTTCTGTTGTAAATAGTTTATGACCGAATAATCAGACCACATTCAAAGACAGGTATGGTTGAGTCATTCAAAAAGGAGGCTCGCAGAGATTGAATGTTTTACATATCTAATTGGTATATTCTCTATAACGCCAGAAATTTATTTAGAGAGTACAGGTTTAAAAGGGTGAGGCAATTCAAAAACGTTAATTTGTACTTTTTCAAAATGGAAAAAAAGTAACACTTAATTTCGTTAATGTTTCCTATTTTCTTCTGTATAATCGAAGGACACTTAATACAGCTCCCTGGAGGACACCTTTTCCGTATGATAATATATGCACTCTAAATATACACTCTGTACTCTTTTTATAAAACACTTTATTAACAATAGGTTTATATAAACTCTGTACTCTTTTTATAAAACACTTTATAAACGACATTAACGACATTTTTTTTAGGATCAAATGGACTGTTATCAAATGTCATCTTATTATCCGGTATTTCAAGCGTTTTAGCCTGTTGTCTTGATTATAAATAATGTTTGAAAATGCATTTTATCAAAATCGTTTTCCGCTTGACAAAGGAAGAGCTAAGTTTTGGGGATTAGAAACTATGCGTTTTATTAATTTTGAGAGGGAAATAGAGAGAGAAAGAAGAATAGAGGAGAGAGTCCAGTTTCTTCAAAATTATAATAATTACTAATCTGAATATCAAAAGTCAACCTTATTAAAAAAAATTCTGGGTAGAAACTGTGTATTCAAAATCTTTAGTATATGATACTTTATTTATTAAGCTCCAATAAAAACCATGAAAGTCATAAATTCCGTTCTTTCCCTTTCTTCAGTTTAAACACGCTACGCTCGTACGTGAGATGACCAATCGAGGCCTCAATACATTTTGACCAATGAAACGAGAGGAAGCAACGGACCAATGGTGTCCATGCTTACTCTAGTATCGATAAATGAGGACAGGCTAGCCAGTCTAAATTAAAATGGGCCTACTTTTTGCACAAGAACAAAAACCGGAAGTGTAGTTGGGTTTTTTCGCGAAAAGGTGAAAATCGAAGAAAACCTGGAAAATCAAAAGCTTAATCGATAGATCAAGGTAGTTTTTGCCATTTTTCTGTTCATTACATCATTCCTTATATGCAGGCAGAAGGAAACGCCAAATAATTTGAGTTAAATCAATAAAATCAGCCAATTTTGTTAATTTACGCTAAACGTAGATTTCACGTGATGTTTTTACAACAGAAATCTTTCAAATAATCTTACCTATGGAGACCAAAAGGAACCATACGTATTTTTACTATATTTTGATGGGTATTTTTATTTATTTTGCAAAAATCGATCAAAAATCAAAGTTAATCATATAGTTTTGATATTTATCTTCCTCTTTAAAGTGAAATTTAATGGTTCCGACGCACAGGTAAAAGGTAAAAATTAATTCAACAACTTGAAATGTTCAGACATAGTATTAACTTGGTCACCATATGTTATGAAGCGGTCTACTTTCTTTTTATGAATGAAATATCAATTGGCGTGGGAATAGTAAATGTAAACAAACTCTATGTCTGCCATTTGCAAATTATTTTTCTGGAGTTGGTCATTTTCAGATGCAAAATGTGAGTTATGTGAAATGTTTATGCAAAATTTAAGCCTCCTTCATTGTTCTTTAGCTTTTCCTCTACATGTAGACATTTCTTGTTTTATCTATTGTGCAACAGAATCTTTAGTTGAACGCAAATAGAAAATGTTGTAAATGTGTCATATTTTCATGCTTTAAAGACACTTTTTGATATTTTTTCTACATATACAAACTATTTTGCATTCTTTAGTAATATTTTAAAGCTACTATATCAGTTTTGGTCCAATAGATTACTTTGTATGAGTTTTTAATTTCATGTCCATTGACCCAGTTTCTGTGAATTCAAATCGCAGTAAACCCTTAATGACGGTCAATTAATAATTTCATGCACTGCAGAGATAACTCCTTTCGTTGCACTTATTTCTCGTGATGTAAAGTTTCAAAAGTTTGCGAAGGCCTGAATAAATAAATTAGCTGATTTTGACTATTAGGTTTACAACGTAATATCGAGGAAAAGTCGAAGTTTCGCGTTGGCGATTATCCCGTACGCTTTGAGACCCAACCCTCATTGATTTTAGGTGTTTTTTTTTAACAATATAATAACCGTATTCTGCAAATATTGGTAATCATTATTTATAAAAACTCATACCGACGGAAGTAAACATAAACTTTTTCGAGGTAAAAAAGACCAAATTTCCGGAACTTGAACTCTTCTTCATTTTCTTTTATTTTTCCATCTCAAAAAATTATTATACTATTCAGATTTAAGACACCACACGATAAAAAGGAATCACTTATTCGTCGTTCTTTCACAATTTTTATACTCTACCTCCTTTTTCTGATCAACACCGAACTTTCGGTGCATGTTAACACTTCTTTCGACACATTTAGAATGATTTTGTATTTCGTGTTGAATAAATTACCGATATGAGCAACGAAGAAGTCTTTTTTGGGAACTTCAAAAACATTTTTATATAAACATCCAACAATTCAGTCCAATTTGATCCATGATTTACCGTACATTTGGCTTCCGTGATTTTTTGGCTTTTCTTTCTTAAGAATGAAATCCTCGTTAGGAAAAAAAAAAAAACAAAACAAAAAAACATAGATACAAAAATAACTCATTTTCAAAACAGTGTATCATATTTAAGGAAGTTTTTTGAAATCAATACCGAATAACATCTACATTTTTAACGCAACCGTCTTAAAATAACTTGAATGATGTTTTAACAGCTATGGCGTCAGTGTCAAGTCGATAGAAAGCCAATCGTGCGTCGTACTCATTGAGAAACAAGATGTGTTTATTAAACACCAATTCTCCCACCACTGCCATTTTTCCGAAACTTTCAGGAAATTTGATCTTGAAAAATGGCGTTGAGCTAAAGTGATGAAATTATAAATAGTATCAATAGAAGATCTTGTTACAAGCAATACTCATATGAATATGAAGACTATATCCTTCACATAATTATCAAGAAAAAGGCAAATTAAAAGTTTTTTTAACAAACGGTCAAACAAAGTCACGGACAGATAGACATACAAACTAACGGGATAGTAAACAAGACGTCCACGATTTATCAATGCGAGGCAAATTAAATTGATGTTTTGTGATTACTTATTTCTCTTCGATGTACTTACTCTATTCGTCGGTTGACCGACAATTTTTAAAGACATTTTAAAATGAAAATAGAGACAACAAGTACAGAAATATCTGCAGCCTAATCATTTTCTTTTTTAAACCAGAAAAATTCAAAAAGAACATTTGCAATACACAATAGGCGCATAAGGTACTCTTCAACACATTAGTCTTACCCAAGTTTTGGTAAGGTTCTTAATTAGCATGACAAAGGTGAAGATTATTGAGCCTTTTCACAAGATTACCAACAATTTCAAATATGCGCAAAGCAAAGACTTTGAACAGCCTGTGCATCCGCACAGTCTGACCAGAGTCTTCACTATGCGTTTAGTAGATAGATAAAATATCAAAATATATGTAGACCGTCAGGTTACTGTATATTTACAGTCTGTGTCTGTCTACGCCTCTCATTGTTTACCTCAAAAACATTTCAAATTGTTGGAAATGTCACGCACATACTCAAATGTCATAGCCTTAACAATCAAATGGTTGTATCAAATATCCTTTTTTATTCGGGAGGTCAAAAGGTAAACCATTAATTGTAAACTACTTTTGAGAATATATTTTCTATTCTTCGTTAAAAACTGAATCACTGGTTATTTTTCTTTTTTCAGATGGATCAAAAGTAGACACTCTTAAATACCAAGGCAGTTGTTTTTCAATTGAAGCACCAGTTGGAACACAGTTTTTGACGCTTGTGTTTAATCTTCATTTGAACGACTCGATCAGTAAATACAACACGGAACCTGGTATAGCGACGTACCTGAAGGAAAGTTTAGACGAATCACCCTTATTTGGCCACTTACATGTAATTTCAACAGCAGCAGGCAAGGAAACATTTACTCTAATAGCATATGATGTGGTCAATAGATTAAATGGAAGTTACGGCCAATGTCAAGATAACGAACACACGTTCTCGGAACGAACAGGAATGACATACGAACAAGACGCCTGTACAAAGGAATGCGTGTTCAGACATATTATCTCTAAATGTCAATGCTTATACGCTTTCGAAATGTTTTTTCCATTTTGGCCAGAAGAAGAAATTCAGGATTTAACAATTTGTATTTCAAGCAATAAATTTAGTTCTTGTGGAGATATCGCGAGATTTGATAATGTATCTTGCCTTTGTAAACCAAGATGTCGTACGAAACTATATAGACAAGTAATGCAAAGAACAACAGACTTAACAACAAATAGTTGTAGGGATGAATCTAAATTGGAGCTCCCTCCTATTTGTAATCTTGTTAATAAACTAGCGCCTACAAACGTTTCGAAAGATTGGATAAGGAAAAACCTTGCAGCTTCTATCATTATGTTATCAAATCAACCCTTCAAGATCTATACACAACGTCCTGAATATCCTATACTACATTTCCTGGCAGATTTAGGGGGCACTATGGGATTTTACCTTGGTGCGTCCATGTTAACATATTTTGAATTTGTACAGTTGCTTATTTCAATGAGTTTTTATCTGATACAGACACTTAGACGAAAACTTCTATATAAATAAAGGAAAATTTTCTGATGTTTTGTTGTATACAAATTGAATTGGAAATTAAATATTTTTTAATTGTTCAATATTAATATTTTTAGCTCGGAAACAATTAAGTACCGTTACCTCAGCTTAAGTAAATAAGAGGACGATGTTGGTCCTAGATCGCTCAGGTGAGTCTCTTTGTCCACTTGGACTGCACATTAATTAAAAAAGGCAGATGTCACCTAGAAATAATTTCTACATAAGATCAGTACCATGGGAGGTTTTCAGCCAAGAGCAAGACAATATTCCTTTTTCTCTCTTCGATTCTATATATATATAAAATGGGATGCAGCCTGGTGGAGTCCAAATGTGACCCCATGGTCTTGATATGTAAAAACTTGGTAGAGGTCTACTAGATGATGCTATATACTAATATGAAAGCTGTCTGCCTTCTGGTTTCAGAGAAGATGATTTTTGAATATTTTCTGCGATTGTGCTCAGATGAGCTAAAAGGGATGTGCCGCTGTGAAGCCTAAACATGACCCCAGGGTCTTGAAATGAAAAAACTTGGTAGAGGTCCTCTAGATGGTGCTACATACAAAACATGAAAGCTGTCTGCCATCTGGTTTCAGAATTTGGAATATTTTCCTATTTTCAACCAATGTGCTCGGATGAGCTAAACGAAATGTGCGGGGTTAAAGTCCATATATAATCCAAGGGTCTTTATATGAACAAACTTGGTAGAGGTCCACTAGATAATGCTACATATCAAATATGAAAGCTGTCTGCCATCTGGTTTTAGAGAAGAAGATTTTCCTTTTTTTTCTTCGCGCTCAGAAGAGTTAAAAGGGATGTGCCCGGTCGAAGCCCAAATATGACCCCAGTTTCTTGATATGAATAGACTTGGTAGAGGTCCACTAGATGATGCTACATACTGAATCTGAAAGCTGTCTGCCTTCTGGTTTTAGAGTAAAAGATTTTGGAAGATTTCCTGTGTTTGATTCAATGGTAAAAAAGGGTTACGCCCAGGCAAAGCCCAAATATGACCCCAGGGTCTTGACATGAACTTGGTAGAGGTATACATGCTACATACCAGATATGAAAGCTCTCTGCCATCTAATTTCAGAGAAGAAGATTTTTGAAGATTTTCTTATTTTCATCCGTTTTGTAAAGGGTAAGGGGATGAGTTAAGGGTGGATTTCATTTTTTTTTAACAACTTTGGTTGAGCTTTTTTCAAGGAACATCCATGCCCAGTTTCATAAAGATTGGCCCATCGATTTAGGTGGAGAAGATGTTTAAAGAAAATATTGACAACGGACGACGGGCATCGCTCGACGCACGACTGACGACAGACTCCGGACATTGAACGATCACAATAGCTTTCCTTAGGCACTTCATGCTCAGGTGAGCTAACAAAAAGGTCAGTCCGGTGTTTGATATACTTCCTTATAACTTTGAATATCTCTTAATTTCAAGTCTGCTTGTAGAATCCCACCATGTTTTCACAAATATTGCCTATGACAGTGTATAAGATGAATAAAACCTACTTACTGCACGTGCGCGCCAGGCAAGTAAGGTATCGTTCAACCTTTGCAAATACTGTTATAGATAATACAGCAAAAGTATAAACTAAGACAACAACAACAAAAACAACAAAAACACATTTTCATGACGTACCGAAAACGAAATCAGTAAAATATTCACATTTTTTTTAAATGAAGGACAGAATGACATATTGAAAAAGCCCGTTTAAATGCACATTCACGTCATTTCTACTTTTGTTCTTTTTTCGGGACATAAAGGATATCAATGCATGTTATCCTCTACCCACTCTGACGATTGAATTGAAAGGTATTCTCTGTGTCGTAAACAAGATAAATGTATCTTTACGATAAGCTTTCATTTTTTCGAGTTTTTTTGTGAAGTAATAAAGCCACGTGTTCGCCTACTATTCACTTCTCGGAGACATCTACAAATAAAAATCCTTTTCATCTTAAAAGACGCCCCCCTCAATCACGCAATAAAGTAAATAATAAATAAAAGTCATTGATTTAAGATTTATGGCTTCAAGGTCATAGACACTTGAAGGTCAAAGGTCAGCTTAGGGTTTATTCATTGCCATTTCGTAATCAAATTTAAAGAATATATTTTTTGGATATCAAGAGAATTTGGTCAAAGGTCAGCTTAGGGTTTATTCATTGCCATTTCGTAATCAAATTAAAAGAATATATTTATGGATATCAAGAGAATTTGGCATTACCTTTCTTCAGCTTGAGTAAATGTCAAATATGCAATAGTAATGTCAGAAGCTTAGTATTCAAGGTCACATTACATGAAAGAGGTCAAGGGTTAGAATTTTGTGCAAAATATCTATATTTTAAGCTATGAATTTGAAAATTACTTTGCAATTATATTCTCCTTTCTATGGCTATGATTTTAAATCTAAGGGAGTCAGCTTAATCTGTAGGTCATAGTTAGAGGTCAAAGGTTTAATGTAAAAATTTATTTTGTGTCTGTTCCATTACTCTGATGATCACTTCTTACAAGGATTTCCGAAATATCTGCCACCATGAGACGAAAACTAATGATCCTAAGGACAAAGGGCGAACCTAGAGGTCAAAGATAAAACTTTAAGAAAAAGTATACATGAGCCAGTTTCATAACCATGACATTTATACAACAATTGTTCTAATGAATTGATCACAATGATATCTTTCAACTATTTTACAAATAATAAGTATTTTGATTCATGTGCATAATAGGCTATTACTTCCACTGTGTATCTTTATGTTACAGCACTCAAGGTTGTAGTCTTGATATACCAATATCAATTAAATCGCATTTTGAGAATGAAACGAAACTTTTAAAAGTATTCAATTTCATTCATTTGAAATTTTAATCAAGTTCTTAGATTTCTTGAAAGGAAGATCGAGGCCTAAGTATGTCGTTACACGTGTTATTTGCTGATTTAAGGGTTTTGATTAGTAACAGAATGATGAAAGTCATAAAAAAGTGGCCGAGGTTGAACTTATTTTGTTTTTAATAGAGCTAGGAAAAGGAAATGAGGCTTCAATTTACACTTGAGTTTTTCCCAAAGAATAATGTCACTTGTAAGTATTGCTTCAAGACTTGCATTTACTGTCTATGACAAAGCCAATGTCATCTTTATAATTAGTAGGAATAAAAGTGCTGGCGAAGGAATGTCATGATGGACGATTCAATTTGAATAGTCTAAATTCAAATGGAGTAATCTTTGTTACCAGACAAACATTCTGATAATCTTTTCAGTGTCCAGAACGCTCCCATAGGGTCAATCCTTGTGAACAGACAAATATTCTGGCCAACCTTCGACAAAATTGGACGAACTGTCCTGAAACCACCCGGACAACAATATTCAAATAATTGGTATACAAGTCCAATGCGTTTTCCACTGAGCCAAAGAGGATCTTCACTGACCCACATGTCAGACATTGTTTTTAAACCAGCGAAGCTATGCAGGACAGTGATGAGAGTGGTCTTTCATAACAAGAGTGACTACAGGAAAATAAGGGCTCCGTTTGCGTGGTTTAGAATGGAACAATCGAAACTGAAATAGAATTCAGCCAATATATCCTTGAGACCGGAATAGTGTCTGAGCACGCTTGACAAAAAATAGGGTCACCATCATAGTGCAGTCGTTATGCACCAAATTCCTAATGTTCAATAATGGTGTGTCAAAGCATCTAGCCCCTATTGAGACACCTATCCATTGTCACATTTCCCTTAAGCCATTAGGTTTGAGTAATCGCAAACCTTTGTGGGAAAGCTGCTTGATGCTAGGGCAGGATGTAATGGTACTATTGGTGGTGTTTGAAATACCCATAATCCATTGTTAGGTGGTCCGGTCGCCGAGATAAGGCTGGAAAACGTGTTATAAGCAGCTTACAACCTTATTGGAACAACCCAAATCTTTAAAAATTGTACCTTAGTTGTACCACCTCGAGTCTCAACAAAGAACTTGTCAAGAAGTCAATTTTCCTTGATTTTCCTATGTAACATTCATATGATATCTGGAATACGGCTCATCCTTTTAAACAGACATATATCCTGACCTAGTTCGAAATACTTTTTGGCCAAACTTTTGGCTCCTTGAGTAATAAAAAAGTGTTCCTGCTTCGATAGGGTGCTTTCCAATACATATTTATTTGTTTCCCAGTAGACAATAAAATTTTGAAACGAAAGTGCTACAAAATTATGTCAAATGGGTCATATTCGTTAAATATCATCTTTTCAAGATTGCAAGAACTGAATTATAGAAATAATTTATTAATTCTTCAATTAGCACATCCTATGTCTTTAAAATTCGTCAAGTCAAGCCAAGCTTGGATCTTGTCAAAAATATCCAAAATGTGGAATTTTAAAAATCTACAGCTTAAGTTTGATAATTTGTCCCATTACATTTAGCTCACCTGAGCACACAGTGCTCAAGATGAGCTATGGGGATCACACTGAGTCCGTCGTCCGTCGTCAACATTCTTAAACACTTCTTCTTCTCCAGAACCACTGGGCCGATTTCTATGAAATTTTACCAGAATGGCCCCTGGGAGACCCTGTTCAAAAATTGTTTGCAAAATTTTGATTAGCCAATAAATATGGGAGTGGCAGTTCGGGGCTTATTTTGAGCCCAAAATCTTTGAAAGACATCAACCTCCTGAACCACCGGGCCGATGTTAATGTAACTTTTTCAGAATGTTCCTTGAGTGACCCTTTTCAAAAATTGTTCGCGAAATTTTGATTGGCCAATAAATGGACGTGGTAGGACGGGGCTTAATTTGAGCCTGAAAATCTTTGCACATCTCCCTAAACCACTGGGCCGATTTCAATGAAACTTTCCATAAATGTTTCTTTGATGACCCTTTTTGAAAATTCTTCGCGAAACTTTAAATGGCCCATAAACATGAGCGTGGAAGAGCGGGGATTATTTTGAGCCTAAAATCTTTGAACGACATCTCCTACTGAACTACTGGGCCGATTTAAATGAATCTTTACCAGAATGTTTCTTTGATGATCTTCTTCAAAAATTTAATTGCGAAATTTTGATTGGCTCTTGAACATGCACGTGGCATTGCGGGGCTAATTTTGCGCCCGAAATCTTTGCACGTCTCCTCCTTAACCACTATACCGATTTCAATGAAACTTCCCAGAGTGTTCCTTGGGTTACCCTTTTTAAAAATTGTTCGCAAAATTTCAATAAGCCAATCAATATTGGCGTGGCTTGGTGGGGCTTTTTTTTAGCCCAAAATCGTTGCAAGACATTTACGTCTGAACCACTGGGTCGATTTCAATGAAACTTCCCCAGAATGTTTACTAGGTAACTCTTTTCAAAAATTGTTCGCGCCTGACAGGGCGAGGCTTATTTTGAGCCAGAAATCTTTTACGACATCTCTTCCTGAACCACTCGGACGATTTTAACGAAACTTTACCACAATGTTCCAATTATGACCCTCTTAAAAATTGTTCGCAAAATTTGGATTGGACCATTAATTCGGTCGTGGCTTGGCGGGGCTTGTTTGAATATCTCAGTAATGAATGGGCGGACAGGGTCTAGTATCACTTTAAATTCTTGGAATAATATCTCCTCTTCAACAAGTAGTTAATTGTGAATAAAACTTCACCAAAAAGTGACTTGTATGACATGCACTGGACCAAAAAAATTCAAGTGCGCGGTTTAGGGCCATTCCAGCCCTCTTGTTTAACAAAATATGCTATCAGAAAAAATAAGTTATCAGAATATTATAAAAAGCGAAAAACAATTTAAATTTTGTGCAAGCATGTCTTATTTATATGAGAGAGAGAGAGAGAGAGAGAGAGAGAGAGAGAGAGAGAGAAAGAGAGAGAGAGAGAGAGAGAGACACCGAGACAGAGACAGAGACAGAGAGAGACAGATACCAACGGAGAGAAGGGCGGATGGACACACACACAAAATTGCGCAAAACTGGAGAGAATGCATCAAAGAAAATGTTGACAAGTGATCAAAATATAGTAAATGTAGTTTTAAAAAGCTGTACTTGCGATAATTTGATAATTCATCATTTATTAATTACATTCTTCAACAAATAATATGATACTTATTACGCACGTGCGTACTGTGAAACATGTAGTTACGCATTATGAAAAGATTTATTACAGCAGCGGGTTTCTTCCTGATTTTCTCACTGCTCAATTTTATATGCTAACTTCGAACTCGCGAATTAATTTCTCAGAGCGAGATTTCGGAGTCACCAATGATTTAGGTTTAACATTTATATATGTCAAGGACAATTTTGAGTAATATTAGTTCTTTTTGAAGAATTTAGACGATTGATTCTAAAAAATCAGTTTTAGCATCTCACCATTTCTTTATTGTTAGCGCAAATATTGGCTAATTTTTCTTAAGTGAATAATATCGTTTCAAACTGTAGGTTCGATATTGTAATTTTTGAACAACTATTGTTTTTCATCATCGCACATTAACTTAAGCAAATCTAGTAATAATCGATGTAAGAATTATGACTTCTGTTAACACTTTGGTTAATTCACGGGGCGTGATTTTGAAGGAGTGGCAGGCAAAAAATGACACATGATTGCGAGTTAACCAATCAGATAATCGGAAATTTCAAAAGAAATCAATTCGTTTACTACCATTTAACAGGGCAGGGTTTTCCCACAATTGACGCGCACATCATTGGCGCAGATTCGCAAGATAAACCAACCAAAAGATATTTCTATCTCTTTCGTGTAGAGACGAAAGTTTCGGGTCCCGAGCCAGCTCAGCCAGTATTCCTATCATGATGCTACATTCAGACATATTAGATGAATTAGACTAAGACATTCGGAGAAATCTGAGATAAATTGAACGAAAGTCTTTAAGTCAATATGACCTGCTCAATCCGTCATAACCTTTTATGCCTACTATGATGTCACAAGCAATTTTGTCAAGGGACCGAGAACTGAAATGACATGCTTCAGGTGTGAACAGAGGAAATCGACGATTTCACCATAATCGTTTACCTGATTTTTTTAGAGTATCGTATTAGATTTTTTTATATTTCTCTTTATATAAATGTAAGGTTAAAAGAGCTTTCCATTGAACCTTTAGGAAGCTAAATGCCTTTTTTTTCTGCGGTATATTACTGACGAGAAGAATGTTTAAGACGTTATTCTCGTTTATATTTTTATCGTTTATTCCTTAATCTTTTTCTTGTGTAATGATAAAGTAAGGCCTAAAAAAAATAGCTGTGTTTAAGCTAACGGGCTAGAGGGTAGGTAGGTTAAGTTATTTTTTTTAAACTATGATGATTTGGATGTGCAAAGTGAGCCTTAAGCTAACAATGGCCAAGGGCAATAACTTTCAAATTAAAGGCGCTACATTTCTTGCTTATGACACATCTTCACAATATAATCTGCAAGTGTATTACGTTTAGATATGCTAGCAGCAATGGACCAGGAAAAAGGGCCATGGCAATATTAGTAGTCAACGACAGCGAAAACAAAGTCAACATGGTATTTTTTGACAATCAATGGCAGGTTACTCCACAGACATTCTGGTCAAAAATGTTTTTGAAATAATCGGATGGAGGGTCACCCAAGGATCATTCCTGTGAAGTATGATTGAAATCAACCCAGTAGTTTCAGTGAAGAAGAATTTTAAAGAAAAGGTTTAAGACCGAACACACACATGGACGACAGACACACCGCCATGACAATAGCCCACTGGCCTGACAGCTAGTGGAGCTTTACATGACAAGAACAATAAATCAAACAATAACAGTGCCAGAGTTCAGATAAGAAATTCATTAAAATGCACATCAATGCACCCTGTATAACCAGACGGCAGAATTTCGGACTGTTCCAAATTTCAAAGCTATTGCAGACGCCAATTTCAAGTTAATGATATCATTTGTCCAAACGGATTACCAAAGGTGAGCAAGCCATCTTTTTTCCCCTTTCGTCTGTAAATAGCGGTACATTACTTGTTATCATGTTACCCATGAACTGACAACAAATAAAAGTTTGTATCTGGTTTCTTTTTTCTCAATAAACCGGACTGTTTATTCACTTCATAATCACCTTGACGCTTGCATTTACGTTGACAATTATTCAGTAAAGCGCTTGAGTAACTCAGGAAACGTAACGCCGAACGAAGGAAACGGAAAAACTATGGAAATGTATTAAAAAACGTACATTTCGAAAATTTCATGGGGCGGTTGAAAATAAGGGTGGGTCGGGCATTTGATTTTTTTCCTTTTTTTAATTTTGCCGATAGAAACAACAGAGTCGGCAGGTAAAAAGCAGGGTTAAGTGAAACACAGCTTTTTTCCCCTAATTTTACTATTTTAATGTTAAGACGTTTACTTTTCTGCTTCAGTTCATTTATTCCCGAAAAAAGCAAAACCCACAACTGATTTCGACACTAGTTGACATATTTAGGCGTACGTGAACTTTTCATGAAATAGTCTTTCTTTAAATCCCAAGAATTACCAAGATACCTTCGATCAAATTTCAAATGATAATAGGCCCCTCAGATCCCCTCAACCCCTTTGTTTATGCTGGCCAAACAAGAGGCTTGTGAGAACCTGATGCGCTATTTTAATACTATGAAAAGCCTCTGTAATGATAATGCTTTATAAGATACAATCATGTAACTAACATGACTTATTTATGAAGTTCAAGAGCGAGGTTATGATTATCAAAGCTTAACATTAAACTACCTTGTTTCAAAAGAGCAGACAGGGTTTGTAAAAGGCCGTTATATTGGTGAAAACACAAAAATATTTTACGACATTATGAAATGTTTTGTAGAAAATAAAACACCTGGTCTTTTCATGTTGATAGACCTCGCAAAAACGTTTGATTCGCTGTCACTCAAATATTAAGAAAAAAAAAAAACGCTTCAATTCTTTATTTTCGGTGAAAATATTATCAAATGGATAAAACTTTTCTTTTTTTTTTACAAAATATGGAAGCTTGTGTCAAATTAAACGTAATAATTTTCGCGGAAACATCCGGCCTTTTGTCAATTTTGACAAAACAAAATTAATAAGAATTGGTTGCATGAAGGATAGTACTCGCTCGATCAAAACTAAATGGAATTTATCTTGGAGAGATACATCGTTTAAGCTTCTTGGAATTACCTTGATGTTAATTTGAAAAATATTGTAAGACTCAACTCTGACGATAAATTGAATAATATAAAAAGAATTATATCATTTTGTAAAATACGTAAATTAACGCCATTTGGCCAACGCCATTTGGCAAAATAGTAGTTTTCAAATCTCTAAAACATGGGGAATTAGTTATTTTTGGCGGAGACATCGCTATATAGTGAGCATACTGTTCGACATTTTTCCTTTGAAGTGCGTTCGGAATATGGCTTACGATCCCTAGGTAAATGGAACCCTTGGTTTCTCTCGCCCAAAAAAAGCCTTGCTAAAAAGATTAAAAAATTGGAGCGCATGTCTTCAAATTTCACCTTGCCTTTTATAAACCAGGCGCTCAGCGCTTTATGTTATATCCGATTTATTTTATTTTTTCAGGATCCATTGCTGTTAAGACGTTTCAGATGATTAGGTTGATAAATGATTATCTTACTTTCAATGTTTTTTCTGACGTTCACATTGCATAAGAAAACATCACCTTTCCAACAATAACTATTTGCAACACTAGAAGTTTCTAGGCCAGTAAGGTTGAATTGCTTCCATTGTTTGATAATCTGTCTGCGGATTTCAGCGATCCATCAGCTGCTTCTAAAATATCGAAACGATTGTCACAAAGTTACAGCATTTTAATAGCCGGACATTTTCTACATCTTGATGGTAAAGTTTATGAAGTCGTCGCTGTTTTTTCATGAACTGTAAATATTTTATCCACATGTAACGCAGACGACTTTGTTTGTTTGTTTTGAGTTTAACACCGCTTTTAACAATCTTTCAGTTACATTGCGGCAGCTGGAGACCTTACAGCGGGCTACTTGTATTTCTCGTACTAGTATTCCATTGCATCCTTTCTTAGCCTCCAGCTGCTATCCCACAGTGATTTACGCTTATCAACCCATTAGTGGGAGACAAATATTCGGAAAGGAAAACGTACGTGTTGAGGATCGAATCCGTGACCTACTAAATGTTAGTCCGACGCGATACCGCTAAGCTTCAGTTTAAAACATCGTAATTGACAAGATGAATGACTTAGGCATGCTTTTGGAATGAAATTGAATGAATCTGTGGAGCGAGTTTTGAGTGAAATTCAAGAAAGGTAAACCAATTATTGCTAAGTTTGATCATTCTGAACAAAATTAGCGGTATCAATTATCTCCCTGTAGGAGAATATATATACACGTTTTATAAATAGCTTCAAATTACTTCAAGAACCAATCAGCTGCTTACAGTTTCGATTAAATAAGCGATATCCCTTTGTTTTCTAGTTACATTAATTTTGATTAATGATGTTTTTTTCTTTTTTAATCATTTTGGAGCGTTTTTAAATGGTTTAAGTGAGTGTTTGGAATGAAGGAATGGGGCGCTGAGTGAGCGAATCAGAATGGTTTTGATTAGAATGACAGTCAATTTCTCGATGTTAGTAACTGTAAGCTGCGGCTTATTGTTCGGAAAATCCGGTAGGAAAGATAGCTTGATAAATTGTTGGTTGTCATAGCATTTACAACAGATTAATATTTGATATCAATATAAGCCGGTTAATGCCATGTCTTATATGACAGATTGATATTTCAATTTATTGTCCGAATTACGTAATAATGTTGCGAAAAATGTGGCAAGTTGACATACAACACATATCAATTATTACGAGTCATGACTTTTCAAATATACAGACAGAGGCAGAATTCGGACAGAGGCATTGAAAGAAACGAACATTTTTACTTAAAATTCTACGAGTATGCATCTAAGATGTATGATTCATATAATGTAGCCAACATAATGCTAGTGAAAATATGATAGGAATTGGCGTATTTTTGGCTGAGTTTATTTTGTATAAAGCGTTATTGCCTAAACAGGAATCTCATTTCATAAACACGGAACGTTAAAATTTTAGGTTTGTAATTTAATATAACCACCTTATTTCTATTCAATTCATATATGTGCGTATGTGGAAACATATTTCATGTATTCATTAATAGACAATCTTTTTTTTTTTCAACAAGAGGCCCACTTTAGCCTGTACCGCTCCACTGGCTCGCCCTGTCACGTCCATATTTGGGGGCCAATTAAAGTTTCTTAGACAATCAAAGGGTCATCCAAGGTGCATTTATGCCAAGATTGGTTCAAATTTGCAAATTTTAAAGCTTAAGATTTTCAAACATTTTGGGGGAAATAGCCTCGCCCTGCTACACCCATAGTTTTTACGGTGGGAGTGGGGGGCGTTAATCAAAACTTCTTGCGCAATTTTAGTGAAGGGTCATCCAAAAAACATGGCTGTCAGGTTAAGTTGAAATTAGGTTTCGGAGGTGAAGTTTTTTGTAGATTTCAAAGTTAGAGATAAGCCCATATTTGAGGATTAATCAACATGTCTTTGATAATCTATGTAAAAAGTAACCAAAGACCATTCCTTTTAAGAGATGACTTTTTTTTAAAGATTTTAGAGGGACAATAAGCTCAGTCCTGCCACGACCATATTTGGGGTATATCACACCAAGGAACAGTTCTGCAAAGTTTCGTTTAAATCAGCTCATTGGTTTAAGAGGACAAGTTGAACAGTTAACAACATCGTGAAATCGAGAGGATGAATGATTTTGGAATGATTTTGAATGAGTGTTTGGAGAGAGTTATGAGTGAGATTAAAGGGAGGTAAACCAATATTGCTAATTTTGTTTAAGATGACCAAAATTAGCAATACTAATTAACCCCCCCCCCTTAATGAAACATACGTAATTTTCTGTTTGTATATGTCTTCGCGGGCCAATAAGACACTTAAAAATTCACTCAGGCCAATAAAATCGTTGAATAATGATCGATTTGAATTAAATGTTGAAATGTCTTGGTCGGTTTTTTAAATTTTTTTTTTAAATTTTGAACGTTTTTGATCGATTTGAGTGAGTGTTTGGAGTGAATAAACGGAGCGCCGAGAGAGCAATTTTAAATGGTGTTGATCGAAATGTTTATCAATTTCATGATGTAATTAACTGTAGCAAGAAATAGTTTTACACACGCACCGATACACTGTCATATGTGGCTGCCAATGGCCCAGTGGAGCTAAAATGTTCTCCCAGGCCTTAAATGTCATGTTGTGAAAATGTCGACAATTATACATTATTTTGGTTTCTGTCATAAAATAACATAATTTTGGCATCTGCGTGTATCAATTCGCATAGTTTGTACGGAACCCTTTTTTATTTTTTTGTGTTACGCAACACTAACTGGGTGAATAATGGATTGCGTTAACCGTTTCAATAAATATAAGTAGTTTGCATCGGTAAATGCAAAAAAAGAATTATGATGGAATCCGCATAAAAGTATTCAAACAATAACCGTTTGTTAAAGTAATATATAACTTTAAGCAACCGATATTAAATATAAAGCTGAAAAGCTAAGATGTGAATGGATTATGGATACTTTGGTAAATGATGGAGGAAAATATGATGAAACGTGAGGCTCATGCATGGAACCATATTATTCAGGTGTCCGAGGATGACACGAAACTGTCGAAGTTGAGAAAACCAAGAAACGAAAGCGCTAATGATGAAACAAATTCAGAGACACATGATTTGCGCAGTTTCGTAAAAAGGTTTGTTGAACGAAGCACTCTCCATGGATTATCTAGACTCGCCGATCTATCAGTTTGGGTTCGAATATTCTGGGCGATTGCAATCGCAGGTAGAGTATTAATACTATTTAGACGTGTAGAATGTCAAATAAACAAATGTTTCCATACTTTCTTATAATATAATGACGGCTGTGAAAACCTACAAAAGCTACATCTTACGAACAAATAGTCCGCAACTGAAGCATAGCTGAAACCGATTTTTGGTCTATAAGTCAAATGCGCTAACCACAGAGCTAAAGAAAATCTTCTTTTGCTTAGTGTTTAGCGCATTGGACTTGTAAACCATTTTTTTTCATATTCACTTATCCGCGTGGGTTCGTCGTCGACCCGCGTCGATTATTTTCTGCTATGCCATAGCTACGGACTATTGTTTCGTAAGATACATCTTAGACATTTTCTATGGAACGAGGTTATGCGCAGAAATACACCCAGTAGCCAAAACTTGAGTTTCCAAAGTCGCTTACAATTATGACGTCGAAGACATCCTTATGGATATAAAAGGCTATAACCGACTATTCTGTCAAATAATAGATCAATTTACACTCCAAATAAATAATGTTTGGTCCTTTAGTTTTCCTTTGATACAAACGTTTTATAGTATTTTAGATTTAATCTTATAAACATTTTTTGTGTGAAAAGAAGACCTTGAAATAATGTCGAAATAATCGTTCCCCGCAAAGCCTTGCATATTTATGACTGTAATATGTTTCATATTTTTGTCCAAATGTTTCGTTTATATGTAAAATGTTTTCACATGCAATGTTGTAAAACATTTATGCTTTGTAATTTTTTTCCCGAATGATTTTTTCTTGTACAATTCGACTACTTCTTATTTCAAATACCAAATTTCAAAGAAATATTACTTGTTCAACAAAAACCAAGTGACCGTTTAGATGTTGGTTTTAGGATAATCAATATTACGTTGAAATATACTCCATAAAACGATAAAATATACCCCATAAAACGTTAAAATAGACCCCCATACAACACAATGACGTTCGGTTTTTCATACCCAATTTTTCTAAACACTTCAGTATGTGTTGAAAGAAATTTTGGACGACAGGCGACGAACCACGGATTTTGAAAGATAAAAAAATAAAAGCTGGGCAGATCAACCCAATCTTCCATCAAAATCGTGCACTTGGTGTTGCAAACATGAAACTTTCCATGAGTATACATATATCATTTCTGTTTTGAAAAAAGCCGTTAGCCACCACGATTTCTCCATATGACGGACATTTTCCAAGATGGCCGCCATGTCACTTTATATTATTGTATTTTGATGCTTTGGCAGCGGATATGTTGAAATATTGTTGGCAAGTTATATATTTTCTAGCCAAAAATATATTTCCTTACCAAATTAGACAAAAGCATCACACAAAAGGGTTGATTTAGGTGTGATCATGTATCCAGGAGATGGCAGCCACAGCTAAAAATGGATTTCCCCTACAAATTTTGTATTGATCATATCTCTTCTAAGAAATGCACTGAAATTCAGCTGCAAGTTTCCAATTACCATTTTTAGAGTAGCAATTATGTGAATTATGCATTTTCGACTCGCATTGAATTTATTACAGCTTCTCATATGTAGCTGTTCAATATAACCGTTTGCCCCCAGCTGGGTGGGGGGATAGAAATAGTCGGCTGCTGTCCATGTAGTAAATGGTAAGACCCCAAACAAATGGACCTGCCCGTTTGCCGTGGGCTGCGACCCGTAATGCCTGATGACGGGATCCTGGTGGTTGAGTGACCTCAGGGATTGGCTAGGCCCTGTGTTTGCAACACACCACTTTGGCCCTGAGTTGGGATAAACGGGATGTCGGGCGGGCCCGACCCGATCAATCGGCTGGTCATGCCTTGCCCTAGGGCGTTTTTATCGAAAGACTTATATTTTCTTTGTTTTTTCATCAACCACCGTTTTCAAATTAAATGACGTTTTCACTTGCGCTTTAGAAGGCGTAGGCTCATGGGCCAATCGGGTAAATTTGGTGTTTGATCGACAATTTTACTGTCTGATGTCTACTTCATGCTTGGTTTAATTATTCATCAGCGTAATTTTGCTTGATCTAGCCATTTTGCACGAGTATATCGGCGATGTATCCCCTGCACCTCTCCTGAGATGGAATTCCCCAGGTTAGGTGTCCCCTTGTAGGACTCCGAGGGCGGGTGGTTTGGAGCATCGCCGATGAACCACATGAAACAAACATGGCAACCCACAATAAAACCAAGCGCTATTTGTCCGACTCGGAAGAAGAACAGCAAACTATTAAATCATTTCCAAAGTTCATTGTAATTGAGAGTAATCCCCATTACTCATTTATCTCCGTTTATTATTGAGAAGCAAATACAGTCTATATTGGGAACACCAAAATCAGTTAAAAGTCTAAAAAATGGAACTCTTCTTGTGGAAACTTCTAAGAGAATACAATCTGAAAATCTTCTAAAAATTACTAAGTTTTTCAACATAAGTGTAGATGTTTACGAACATGAGAAGCTCAATCAATCAAAAGGGGTTATTCGTTGCAGGGAATTAGCAAGATGCACCTTAAGTGAAATTAAGGATAATCTTAGATAGCAGGGTGTTAGAGAGGTTAAACGGATCGAGTTTAAAAGAGAAGGAAAAATTATAAGAACGAATACATACGTTCTTACTTTTGGTGACTCGACTCTTCCGAAAGAAATAAAGATTGGCTTTGAAATAGTAAAAGTAGATATCTTCATTCCAAATCCTCTGCGTTGTTTCAACTGCCAGAGATTTGGACATCATGAAAGTAGGTGTACAAACACCAAGATCTGCAGAAAGTGTTCTTATTCTGGACCTGAAGATGAACATGATGAAGATGCATGTGAAAATGATCCCAAATGTTTTAATAGTGGACAAATGTTAAATGTAGACAGTCGGTCTCTTTCTTTGAGGCAAGAAAGATTGTAGAATCCCGAGAAGAGTTACTAACGAATGAAAAAAGTTATGCAAATAAAACCAAATCTGCTTCCGAGTCTCCACAAAAGCAAAAGGAATATACTTCTTGTGAACGTATGTTGAAAATACTTTCTGAGTTGTTTCTAGAAGTGCGTGATAAGATAAATGAAATAATGTCTTCTGAAGAACCAAATGTAAGTACTCCTAACACGAAAAGTCTAGAAAGCAAAGTTACCGTTCCTGAAAAGAACAAAACAAATCCCCGACCAGCTCGGATCACTGTTAACAAAGATGTTAGCAAAGGTATGAGCAATCCGTCTCAAAAAAAAGTCTACTCGTAATTCAGAGTCTGCCAGCCAGAGAAAGCTTCGTATCAATCTGGAGAAGGTTTGTCCTCCTCCAGCTTCGACCGGTAATCGCTTCTCTGAATTAAGCGAATCAGACGACGAGGAGGAGGAGATGGATGTACCCGCTCCCCCTCCTTCAAACCCCTCTCCTTCAAATCAAAAACCAACAGATGCAATAAGGCAAGGTGCCAACAAAATAAACCTAACAGGAGTTAAACAATGGGTTATCATTTACTTCCATTAATAAGTGGTATATTTTTAACAATTACCTTCATAATGGCGAATAACATTATACAATGGAATTGTCGCAGCATCAAGGCCAATTTTGAAGAACTTAATCTCCTAGTATCGAAACAAAAACCAGTTGCAGTATGTCTACAAGAAACGTTTCCCAAAGACACAGATAAGCTTTCTCTCAAATATCATGCTTGCTATTTTACTAACTTTACAGAACGCGAGAAAGCGTCTGGCGGTGTTGGAATTATTGTAAATAATAATATCCCTCACCGTCATGTTAGTTTAAATACTTCTCTACAAGCAGTGGCAGTCAGTGTCTCTCTCAATAAAACAATTACACTTTGCTCTGTTTATCTTCCTCCAAGTTCTCCTTTTGATGGCAGAAAACTTGATCATCTTGTCGATCAGCTACCTTAACCTTTTATACTTATGAGAGATTTCAATTCTCACCATAAGTTATGGGGATGCTCAAATACAGACGACAAAGGTCGTATTGTTGAGGATTTTATTACTAAGCATGATCTTATTTTATTGAATGACAAATCTAAGACTTATCTTCATCCTGCAACTGGAAATTATTCTTCACTAGATTTGACTATTTGCAGTCCTGATATTTTCCCTGATTTTTCATGGAAAGTAGTTTCTGACCTTCATGGTAGTGACCATTTCCCTATTCAGATTTCCGAATTAGGACCATCTGTTCAGGAGCGCCCTAGGCGTTGGAAACTCCATAAGGCTAATTGGGAACTTTTTAAAACCACCTGTGAACATTTGATAAATCCAGAAGCCTTTGATGACTGTGATAACTCTGCAGACTTGTTTACATCTTTACTTTATTCTGCTGCAGAAAAAGGTATTCCACAAACATCGCCTGACCCAAAGAATCCAAACAAGCCATGGTTCAGTGATGATTGCAAAAAGGCTGTAGCTGAAAGAAAACGTGCTCTAAGAGCATTTGGCTTAAGGCCTTCAAAGGGAAATCTTTACAAATTTAAAATTGCATGTGCAAAAGCACGTCGTACTATAAAACAAAGTAAGCGTTCGTCTTGGAGACAGTATGTCTCTAGATTAAATTCTAGATCATCTGTCAAAAAGACTTGGGACATGATACGTAAAATTAGTGGGAAGAATACATCACTTAATGTCGGTCATCTTAAAACGAATGACGATAACACAGTTTCTTCAAAACACGACATTGCTAGTGTCTTGGCAGACACGTTTGCCAAGAAATCTTCCTCTACTAATTATTCACCTGCGTTTCAGAGGTTTCAAGGTGAAAAACAAAAGTCTTAACTTAATTTCAGTTCCAGAAATCTGGAACACTATAATAGAGACTTTTCCGTTAAGGAATTGAAAAAAGCTTTAAAAAAGTGTCACGACACTGCTGTCGGATCAGATGCTATTCATTATCAATTCCTCAAACGTTTGCCATCTCGTTCCCTTCATTGCTTACTTCAAATTTATAATCAGGTATGGAAGACGGGAAGCATTCCAGCTTCTTGGCGGGAAGCCATCGTTATTCCAATGCCTAAACCAGGTAAAGATTCCACAAACCCTTCGAATTACCGCCCTATTGCTTTAACTAGTTGCATGTGTAAAACCATGGAAAGAATGGTTAATGATCGTCTTGTTTGGTTTCTTGAAAAGAACCACCTTATTACGGAAGTCCAAAGTGGCTTTCGTAAACAGAGAAGCACTCTTGATCATCTTGTTTGCTTCGAGACATTTATTCGAGAAGCCTTTATAAAGAAGGAACACGTTGTATCTGTCTTTTTTGATCTCGAAAGTGCTTATGATACTTCTTGGAAGTATGGAATTATGAACGACCTCTATGATTTCGGTATTCGAGGTCGCCTTGCTTATTTCATTTCTGCTTTTTTGGATGAACGTCAGTTTAGAGTCCGAGTTGGAGATACTTTGTCTGATCCCCATGACCAAGAAATGGGCGTTCCACAAGAAAGTATTTTGTCTGTAACACTTTTCAGTGTAAAGATTAACAATATTGTCAAAACCGTTTGCCCTGGGGTGGAATGTTTTCTCTATGTTGATGATTTTTGCATCTGTTACAGATCAAAGCATATGTATACGATTGAAAATGCACTCTGATCCAGAATTAAAGCTGGATGGAGTCCAAATTGAAGTTGTAAAAGAATTTAAATTCTTGGGACTTCTTTTTGATTCTAAACTGACGTTCATACCCCATATTGATAATTTAAAAAATAAGTGCTTAAAGGCACTTAATCTTTAACGTGTTGTATCTAGTATGGACTGGGGAGCCGATTAAAAAGGATTTATTACGCCTTTACAGTGCACTTGTCAGATATAAATTAGATTATGGTTGTGTTGTTTACGGTTCTGCGCACCCTTCATACCTTCGTACACTTGATACCATTCATAATCAAGGATTGCGCCTAGCGCTGGGTGCTTTTAGAATATCACCAGTTAATAGTCTTTACATTGAGGCAAATGAACCTTCCTTGAACTTGAGAAGAAAAAAGCTCTCAATGCAATACTACTTAAAGCTGAAATCTAATCCTGACAACCCAACGTATAAAGCTGTGTTTGAACCTAATCACAGACGGGATTTTAATAAGAAACCAAATGCAATACCCCCATTTAGTTTACGTTGTGAAGCATATGTTAACTCTCTAGGACGTGGCAGAACATATTGTTCCTGATGTTCCTTTATGGACATATAAAAGTCCCACGTTTCTTTATGATCTCGCTTCCAGCAAAAAGGATACAACAGATCCATTTATTTTTAAAACAAAATTCTTGGAAGTCAAAGAAAAATACACATCATATGAAGAGATTTACACAGACGGTTCAAAAGATGGCGAAAAAGTTGCCTCAGCCACTATTTTAGATGGCGAAAAATATCAATTTCGCCTTCCTAGTAACTTTTCCATTTTTTCAGCCGAGCTTAAGGCCATTGATCTCGCACTCGATCATATGATCGCAGAACGATTCTCTCGTTATATTATATACACTGACTCCATGTCAAGTATGCAAGCGATTGAGCACGAGAAAACTGACAACCCCTTTATCGTGAGATAACTTGATAAAACAGCTCAACTAAATGATGTTGATCTTGTTTTCTGCTGGCTTCCAAGCCACGTTGGTATTCGGGGTAATGAAGAAGCAGATAAAGCTGCAAAGGAATCACTTTCACTGGAAACCTTACCCTGTGATGTATATTTTAAAGATTTTAAACCTTTAATTCATTGTTTTATTCAGGAAGTCTGAAGGAACAGCTGGACTGATCAAGCCAATATTAATAACAAGCTCTTTTCTGTCCGACAGGATCTTGGTGATTGGTTACCTGGGTACAGGTCAAACCGTCGCGAAGAACTTATCTTGACTCGGTTACGCATTTGCCATACACACCTCACTCACTCCTATCTTTTAAAGGGAGGAGCCATGCCAATGTGCATTCCTTGCAATTGTCCTCTTACTGTCAAGCATGTTTTTATTGATTGTATAGATTTCTCTTTTACTAGAGATAGATATTTTAAAGTTGACAGTATGAAGGACTTATTTGACTATGTAAAAATTGAACTGCTTTTTGATTTCCTGAAGGCTATTAATTTGTATAATAAAATGTGATTTTATGTTCTGTTGAATTCAAGTTTCCCTTAGATTTTAAAATGTTTCTTTGAATTTAACATTAATATTGAGTGTTCTTTTGAGCACAATTTTCTTTTAAGTTTTGAAGGTAATACTTCTTTCTTTCTTACAGTTCTACCGTTTACATAATTTTTATTACAAGATTTACAGTGTTTTGTTTTAAAGTGTTATAATTATCTCACTTTTGAAGGTATACTTCGCCTTTTAAAATAAGTAATTTTTTAGAGTTTTGCGCCCAACATGACCTTAGTTGTCGACGGGCCTTGAAACACCATTCATTCATTCATTCATTCATTCATTCATTCATTCATTCAATATAACCGTTATGATTATTATTGTTCTTAAGCGAGATAAACGAAATTTGAGTTTAATGGATTTTTTATATTTCTGAACTTATTAATTACAGTGATACAAGAAGGAAACAATCCTCAGGAAATTATAGGGAAAAAAAACATTTATTTTAAATAGGATAAACACATTTGGCAGCCTCCTAAACACTTGGCAGCCTCCTAAATTCCTCGAAGTGGCAGCCACTTTTTTAAGATGTTGACTATATTGGTCTTTAGTACCTCAAATTTAGCAAAGATTAGTGACCTTATGGTAATTATCTTTGAATAATACAATAGACTCGGCTTAAGTTAAAGTTATCATGATTAAAAAAACCTTGTACTTAGATGTGATAGTTAGTCAACAAAATGGCAGCTTTTATCGAAAACTATAAGAGAACAGAAATACCCATGTACTTTGAAAGTGATTGTCGGTCTACGGAATGGAAGCATTTATCAAAATTTGTAACATAATATAAAAAAATCATCTTATGTATTTTCATGGGATAGCTTAGTCACAGAATGACAGCCTTAATAGAAAATACAACAAAACATAAAAGACAAATATATATATTGAATGAGATAGTTAGTCCACAGAATGGCGAATGAATTTATCGAAAATTGTGATATTCTCTTTTTGTCCAGTTTTCAGTTTTTTATGCATAGACAATCTTGTAGAAGTATAAACACTTATATAAAAAAAATCCGAGAAAATGCACAATTACTTTCAAATTGTATCACCTTTAAAAGAACTGGATTAAAAAGAATGTGTCCCTCAATTTATCATTTTTAAGTAATACGATTTACCAAATAATAAATGACCATTATAATCATAGGTCCTTTCTATTCGGCAAAACTGATGTCCTCAGTTTCCCCTTTGTCAATTTTGCTTTTGGCAGAAATGATTTCCTTATAGCTGGAGGGGACATTTCTAGCCAAAGGCCTGGAGGTGTAGAGCGCTAAAAACTATTGGAAAAGAATTAACCATCAAATTCATCGGAGTGCATTTTAAAATAAAAGCAAATAAGTGATAAAGATTTTGAACATCCATGGACACTTTAAAAGTAAAGGGCCTTTTTCCATAAGGTTTCAGACATTAGACAATGGAAAAACAGACAAATATGTATATGGAAACTTCTAATCGTTTTTCTTTTAAATTCTTCTAAATTATCACGTCATATAAAAGTTAAGATATAGTTTAGTTTGAGTACATGGCATCCCTAACAACAAATTAGAGAAAAAATCAAGTACCTATAGTATATCATGGCATCTTAAATACTCAAATATTGCATTCTTGTAAATAATAACAATTCATTCAGCGATGGTTTAAGCACACAAAACCATATTCTGTATCTTTTATTAGAGAGACATTCATTTTTTGTAAGATTATATTACTTCAAGAACAGATTCTACTTGTAATTATAGATATTCAAATTTCTTCTGAATTTAGTATACTACAAACTCACCAGTACCTTTGAACATTTGAAGAGATAAGTGCGGGTTAAGAAAAAAATTTACTACCAACACACCAGTACCTTTGCTTTGCACATTTGAAGAGATAAGTGCGGGTTAAGAAAATAAATTAAGGGAAAGATACAAAACATTTTAATATTTATTTTATAATTTTTGTATTAAAGGAGGATCCCATTTTCACCGATGAAAATTTAAAAAAAAAGAAGACTGATATAGCATTTAAAAGTGTTAAATTGATCTCATTGTGCTGATAGACTTTATTTGACTGATCTAAAATGTACAATTTTTACAAAATACATGACGCACACTTTACGATATTTGTCTTTGTTGAAGACTTTTCAATAATCATAGACGAAGAGATTTCACCGGACATAGTTATCATCACGCATTCTCAGTAAATAGGTGCCATTTGTACATTTTGTTGTCGCCGAAGATTTTCAGGATAACAAACAACCTGTATGTTTGGATTACTATGGGTAATAATAGAGGGACGATTGTTGACTTTAACAATATACTTGTGCTTCATCAAAACTGCAGATTTTGTTTTCGCTGACAGCCAAAATGTGCGAATTTGTAAGGTTCGTAGCTGTCGCCAAATGTAATCATATATTGAAAACTAAATTATTTGAAAGAATGTTGGAGTAGGTTACCATTTCAAGTGCGGCATTTCTGCTCGGTCATAAGACCTATCCAAAAAGTATTATTTTTGATATTCCATTTATGTTTTTCATATGTCTATAATGATTGTAAAATTGTCGCCGAAATCATTAAATTTAACGTATATCAAGGTAAATGCAGAACAAAAATGAAACAGAGTGCCTTAAAATCTGCCAGAGAATTTTTATTTTGCGCTCAGAATTGTGAAATTAACCAATAAATATTCTGACCAATCATTCTGGAATTCTGTACCAATATGACCATAACGTTTTATTATCGTTACACACTCTTACATATGCTTTAAATAAAACTTAAAAAGAACTGTTGTATCTTTGCAGTAGTCATGGAATAGATGGTTAAAATCATTTTGTAAGGTTCGTTTTGTAAGGTTAGTTATCGGATATTAAAGTTTTCTTATAATCAGCACTTTTCTATCACCCACGGTTCTAAATGGCGTCATTTGATAATTCCTTTTACCTAATCAAATAATTCTGACGATTATTTGGCGCGATTTTCTTATCATTTTGGAGAAAATCGCAGTTATCGAGAGAGAAAAGGGCCAGGGCACTTGTGGTAAGATTTCATTAAAAATCTCACAATTTACTTTTTTCATGATTTAATATTTGTCGATCAATTAACAATCGTTTGATAAAAGGTGTTTTTTGATATATCAAACAAACTTAAATCTACAGATCAGTCGAAATTATAGTTGTAAGGTTCGTTCTATTTAGTACCGAACCTTACTTCATTTTCTGATGGAAAGTACAGTCGATAGTATGCTATCTTATGTGATCAATTCTCACAACAGAACAAGACATGTATATTCTGTCATTATTTTTGAAATCAGACGCTGGTACCTCCTAACATTATCTTATTTTATTTTTATACGGAGTCGGGTTTCGCTGAGAACCCTCTAAGTATACCAAAATTAACATAAATTATTTTTGCCAAAAAGTCGACCCTTCTTATTGAAATATATATGTTAGACTATAACCTCTATTCATAAAATCCACATAGAAGTTTAGGATAAGGTCGTTACTTTCGGTAACGAACCTTACGACTTGATTTGTTTTAAATTGTGCAAATGTATTTATTGTACATGTATGAATAAAATTCAAGTACATCTACTACAATGGCTAAACCATCTAAAGAGAAAATTATCAAAGGGTATTGAGAAAATCTAAAGAAAGATCCAGAGATATGAATAGTAGATGATAAAGCATGAGAGAGAACACGAACCTTACCATATGTATTTCTGTTTGTTGTACGACGTCATGGTCTGTAATAATTTTATTCGATAACAAACGTCTAGGGAGTAAAATTCACAAGACGTTAAGGTAATATACGGGTTATAAAATAGAAATTCGTCAAACTGCATATATTTTTTAATAAAGTGAACCTTACGTATAGATATTATAACGAGCCTTACATATAGATATTATGATTCTTCGGCGATGTTTAGTATCATTTTTGAAAAAAAAAAAACGACTGCAAAGATCAACTGTAAGTTTTATAAATGCATTTGCTAAACGTTCATGTTTCAAATTACTGGTCTGGTTCAATTTGAATGACTTTTCTTCTTTTCTTTTCTTTTAATTAAGCTTTGTAAGGTAATCGTAAAATCATTCATTTTCTCATCAAGTTAAATGAAATTTATATCAATTAACTTGAATCCTTTGTTCTATTGTCAAGTGAAGGAATTTTCCACACTTTTGATAGTACCTATAAGGATAGTTACTTTTGGTATATCATTTTTGAATACATTTCTTTCGATTTCATAGCATTATGACTGGATTAAGATAAATGAATTTTGGTGTATTGACTTTCTTTTGTGTTTTAAAAAGAGGTAAAGACAGATACAGCTTTTCCAGTCATATTTTATTGGAATGTAACGTCCTAAAAAAAAACTTTACAATTGTAAACCATTATCAGAAATGACTGTAATTTTCCAAGCCAAATGACGGAGACTTACATGCGACGATCTATCTAATATTTATTGAGTTTTAATTTAAAATAACATTCTCGTCATAAAAATCAAAACTCCTCCGCATAACAGAAATTGTACAAACGTTGCTACGACATTGAAATTGGTACACCATCGGTAACAAACCTTTCAATAGAATAAAATGCACTTTTGTTAGCCAGCATAAAGATAGCATTTTCTCGAGTGTCTTTCCAATCATGTTGAAAATATTTCGGCGAAATCAAATTTAGCCATATTCCAAGCTATTGAACACAAATTCTCCTTATTTTAAGAAAGTTGATTTTTTTCGATTTTCAGAATTCAAATGGAAACCCTTTATTGAGAATGCGTGCATGTACATGTAAGTTGCTTTCGAATTAATGCCATCTTAAGGAATAAATAAAGAAGAAGGGTCAGCAAAACTTCATTTTTTGTGCATGATTAATTCATGTTTTCGTTTATTTATTTATTTTTTGGGGATGGGGGGGGGGGGGGTTGGGGGGCGTATCACAATAATACAATCATAAACACATGGTTTAGATTATAATGATTCCCGAGAAAATCATTTCCTCCGAATTATAATTGATGTAAAGCTTAAACTGCAAGCTTATTTGGATCTCGCCATGTAAAACTGAAATTAAAAAAAAACAACAAAAATAATAGTTTGATCCATGTAAAAGTGCAATGTTGACTCTAAAATGAAATGAGATTTCCCGCTTACAATTTCCTCAAAATCAAGCAAATGAATCATAAAAAGCGGCCATTTTGAAGCAAGCAAACACTTATTGAGATTCATCTGACCGTCTACTAACACCCTATCTGTTTCTAGCAGAACTTTTGTCTCAAAATGTTATAAATTTTATATCTGATGGTAATCAATTCCACCGATATATATATAGAAATCATAGCTGGCTGCCACTTGAAAAAGAAACGCAATTCTTTTTGGATTTTCCTTTCGCGGACAGATATTACAATTATTGTTTGTATCTATAAAAACAATTTGGCCCCTATGTAGGGAAAAGGGGAGTTTAAGTAACATTCATCGTCTTAGTACTATAACAGTGTTTAAGCACCATATGTGAAAGCCATCTTGAAAGGTGGCCATTTAGGATAAATATTGAAAATAAATACTGGTATAAAATGTTCGTTTTAATTTGAACGCATTTAGTTCTTCAGATGTTCAAGGTAAAGATAATTTATCATTGTTTATCTAAAACAGCCACACCTGAGTATAGTGATTGACTGCCACCTTGGGAAACGTTGGAAACCTTGCAAACTTTGTAATAAGTTCTACGATATTTTGAAATTTGAAAGCATATTATATACATACATTTCAGATAAAATAGAAATGAAATCAATTTAATGTATCATGCAAAACAGTAAATATGATATTTCAGTATTACCGATGGCAGCCATCATGGAACATGGCAGCCTTCTGGTAGAAAAATATGAATAAGTAAATTCAATTCTGTTTATCTAAATCATTCGGACAGCTAGTTCATTGAATAATTAATAATTATCATGGTTATATTATGGTAACACTCAACATTGTGAAATAAATGGCTGCCATCTCGACTAACGTTCCAATTCTAGGATTTTACTATCTGAAAATCTTGTTTAATATTCATATTATCATTTCAAAAATACCTATCGGCATAATAATAGTCGAAACAAGTAAAATATGACATGCATAGTAGCCCAGATACTATCAATTTAATGCAGATGGCAGCCATCTTTAAAAATGGCGGCCATGTTGAATTTCGGGTGGCTAACGATATTTTTTGAAACTAAATAACCTTATCTACTAACATGCAAAGTTTCATGCTTGCATCACAAAGTGCAGGCTTTTTTCACCAATCTGCCCAGCTTTAACCTTGAGCACGAAGGTGAGCTAAAAAGATTATTTTTGCCATAAAGGCTTCATCGGGGTCGACAAACCGAAACAATTTTGGTAGCAATGGACTCTTGGCGTTAATTTTTTCTGCCCAATGAATTTTTTTCGTCTTCACATATGTTGTAGATTAACATTGCATAGTCAACTATAACAACATGTAAAAGTACTTTTCTATGCTTGTTCTCATGCTAGAGATATCTGCGTTTGAGTGGTACTAGCCATTTTTCAGTAAAACTTTTAATTCGTCTTTGGTTTAGTAAAAACGTAGGACCAGCTAAAAGATATAAAGTATTTACATGTATATAGAACTTATACATGTACACAATGGCTGTCGCAAAAGAATGTTCTCTTTGATCAATTGCATTTGCATTAATGTGCCTTCAAAAGGTAAAAAGGCACTATTCTATGTAATTTTAAGGGGAAAAATGCCACAAAAACCTCTGTTTTCAAGATATTACCCGATATTTTTTGTCTTATTTTCCGATATATTTAAAAACCATATTTTTTCCTTTATTTGGTAAAAAAATCGAGCATATCGTTCCATGCAAATAAGAAAGTTTTTCGTTATTTTGTAGTCACTACAAAAATTTTCAACATTTGATATCAATAGACCCCTCCTTATTAAATGCCACTTATGATGTATTTGTCAAAATTCAATGATCAGTCATTCAATTGATATCAAATGTTGAAAAAAGGCTAGGTTATGAACTTTGACCATCATTTTTCTACGTAATTTCAATAAGCAGAGTCTTATGAAAACCGGTCTTTTTAAACAACGCGCAAAAAGAGCCGTAAACTAAACGAAAACCCACTTCCGGTTTATAGAGTCGAGAGGCCGCTGTTAATTGCCATCTTAAGTCTACCGGGGTTCAGAAGGAATCTTACCAACAAAACATGTATGCCTGACGCCATTGCTTTTCCATCTTAAAACGTAATGCATTCTATGTAATAGTGTTCCAGTAAGACTATTAAGATGCGTATTCGTCGAAACCAAACAAGATTAAACTACAACAAAATTTGAAACAACAACAACAATAACAAATCAATTATTGGTCACAATCGATTTACATGGTTAATTGTATTTTTAGAAAAGTAAAACAATTTGCGCCAGGTTAACCCATATTCTAAAATATGTTAAAATTGTTCTTCAGGAAACTTACCCGGAAGTTATTCTTAAACTCGTTTATGTAGAGAATCTAACGATTTTTTTTAACTTAGCCTTAAAGAATTATGTCTTGAAAATAATGTTCATATTCTAAATGGAATGGTCATTGGAGATCTAGAAGGTAATTTCACGTGCACTTCAAATGACGGGTAAAGTTTAGTTGATTCATCGAACTTTTTCGTTCCGTGTTGATGGAAATGACTTTTCCGGTCATTTCCCTTTAATTTGCGATTTTGAGTTGAAATCTTCGAAGCCAGGTGTTAACTCAAACGATTACTTAGTTTATACATAAATGTATAACCTTGATATTTGCAGGTGGAAAGATCATTTAAAGGGTGATTTTATTCAATTCACTTTATGAAAATTTTTGCATTTCCGATCTATAATACAGAGAAAACATAACACTGTTTTCTTCAACTTATCTATGAATCGAGTAAAGCTACGAAGCAGATTAAATGCAATATTAACAACAATGTTTTATACCAACCCGTTTCGTGGAATAAGGAATGTGATATTCTGAAAAAATCCAAATATAAAAAGTTATGAAATATTAGACAAGTAATTGTGCCAATGACTTTCTTCATTTTAGAGTTGCTGGAAATCTATTATATCTAATATATCAAAATGCAAACAGAGTAAATTTTTCAATGAGCGCAATAATAGGCTTACGTGTCAGTTACATAAACATACTATCAATTGAAATAGGTTTTAATCAAATACCGAATCTTTTCATCCCTTTCTCATCGTCTAAATCATTAAAACTTGAAGCACTTTAAGCTTTTTATAGTTGAATCATTCAACATATGATTTTAGGAAGATGATCTGTTTTATTTTCAGGGGCCATTGCTGTATTATGCCTCCAAATAACTTGGCTTACACGGGATTATTTAACGTTCAGCGTTCTTACATCAGTTGACGTCAAGCAAGGAGATTTAAGGTTCCCAGCAGTGACTGTGTGCAACAAAAGAAATTTCTTGGCAAGCCAGCTCGTGTCCCTCCCCTTGTTTTCAAATATGTCAGCTGATATCAGCGAACCGTCAAAACTTGCAGCGTTTAGTGTAGAATTATCTTATAAATTTGATCGTATTAAACCGGAAGAATTTCTTCGAATGGGAGTTGATGCATCTCAGGCACTTGCTGTTTCCGCTAAACCTAGATATGGTAAATAAATATTAGATAATTATATAGAGAATATTGAATGAGTGATCATGGAATACCAAATTTATTATAACGAGTTTTCTATTAACAGATTAAAATGTGGCTGCGCCGAGTTTTTAACTTTTTAAGATGATGAGTTTAATAAATTTGGTATTTTATGAGCACACATTTTATATTCTATTGACCCGAACTTTTGCGAAAAATCGTCAAAATTCTTGAAATTCAACATTTCAATTTTCCGCGAAACTTGTAAGACCGTTTAAAACTGACGTCATAATATATATATTATGGCGTCATTTTAGCGGTTACAAAATAGCGTTGTTATTCGCTCTGACCTCATTCGTATAGATATTCCACTAGTGTAATAACACCCACGTTATATCAAAAATATTAAAAGGGGTTTGTTCACTTCCGAGACGTAGGTCATATTTTCCGAATGAAATTGAATGAGTGGGAGAAGAACGTTTTGATTAGAATTAAATGGCGGTGACATAATATCGCTAAATGGACTAAATTATCGATAATGTTTACCCTCATTTGCTAATATGTGCGTAATTATTTGAGTGTCTTCACTGACGAATTAGATATTAAAAAATACCCATAACAGCATATAAAATCAAAGAACTGAAATCACTGCGATTTTGGAATGCTAAGAATCGCTGCAAAACTACTCATTAATATTACACGATATGTCATCTACAGTTTTCTACCCTATTTATCAGGCGTTCGATACACACGGATAATACTTTATGAAACAGTTACTGTTTTTTTATCAACCTTTTTATAAACAATTCCAAAACGATATTTTTCATTGTGGGAATACTGCCCCAAAACGGACAATGAACCATTGAATTTTGCAATAATGGTAACCCCTTTGCTATGTTCTTTCTTATGTCGGCGAACTACAATTCACAACTATTAGCCATCGATGCTATAGTTCTTGTCGATAAACACTTGGTTTGATTTATATTTCAAATGCATTTTTATACGTCCGAGTGTCGTATAATGTTATCATCTGCCTGTCCGTCTGTCTGTCCGTCTGTCTGTCCGTATGTCTGTCTGTCCGTTAGCAAATGCGTGTCCGGTCCATAACTTTGAAACTATGAGGCATATTGTCTTGAAACTTCACAGGTGTATAGATCTCATAGCTAGGGTGTGCAGAGCGAAAGAACCACAACTCTACCATTTGTAATTTTGAGTTATTGCCCTTTGTTTGATTCAGTGAGCAAATTCGTGTCCGGTCCATAACTTTGAAACTATAAGGCCTATAGTCTTGAAACTTCACTGGTGTATAGATTTCATTTCTTGGGTATGCAGAGCGCAAGAACCACAACTCTTCAATTTGTAATTTTGAGTTATTGCCCTATGTTTGATTCAGTTAGCAAATTCGTGTCTGGTCCATAACTTTGAAACTATAAGGCATGTGGTCTTGAAATTTCACAGGTGTATAGATCTCATAGCTAGGATGTGCAGAGCGCAATAACCCTAACTCTACTATTTATAATAATTGAGTTATTGCCCTTTGTTTGATTCAGTTTGCAAATTCGTATCCGGTCCATAAACAAAACAAATCAAACACTACCATCATAATAAATACAATATACTATAGTGTTTGCTAGAAAATACATCCTAAGGATCAATAAAAAGTTCAAAACATCACCCATTTATTTCTGAGCTTCGGGCGTATAATGCCACGCCCAGCGTTGCTCTTGTTAAATACTGTAAGAGGAATAGATTTACCGACATGATACATTTTGATTCTGTGCCTTAAATGCCGTTGGCGTATTTTCTTCACTTATTTCTAAAATTTGCATACCATCTACATAGTCGATATTCATGAAATGAATTAAACAGTTTGAATCAAAATAGTATAAACATTTGCCTGACCATATGTTAATATTACCGTTCTTTTTCGATACCCATTTCAAACGATACTAACACATTCTCGAAATTTCCGAACCCACTCCTTCTATCCCGCATCATATTGTGATCTGAAATATTAGAGGAATTTCGGACTTTGAGGATACCCTACCAACATGCCAATTCCTTAAATTTACCGAACCATAACTATTTACTATAAGAAATTTGACATGTTGACAAAATACTTAAATGCAATGTAATAAATTCAGTTAGTTTTTAACTTCCAGTTTCGTCTATTGCATAACGTTAGTACGTAGTATTTTGATTTGTACATTTTTTCCATTTAAGGCGGAAGAGGACAAAAACGTTTTTTGAGAGAGGTGGTTATTTTTTTTTTGTATATATGTAATTTCTAAGTTAATGCGATCTGAACGGCGTATATCTTTTGTTTTTCAATTTAGAAATAACATTATCATGACGTCATAAAATTCACGATTTGTCGCGCTTTCTACAAACGTCCCATTTAAATACGTAGTGCGATTTAGTACAAGACGTTTTCGTTCCGCCAATTACACAAACACGAAGCTCCAGGAATGGTCAAAACCCAAATGCTATATAAAATTCTTTTTAATCTAAATATATAGACATGCGAGTTCATTAAAATAAAATTCAAAAAAATTAAAAAAAAAAAAAAAAAAAAAAATGGCCCGATTATTTTTTTTCAAAATTTGATATTATTTTCTCAAATTCTAGCTCAGTTAATAGGGAAAGTTTTAAAAACTTTCAGCGCACAGATTTTTTTAAAATCTAGATTAAAGGGTTGACATTGGTACGTTAAATCTATGACATTGACGTTCAAATTACACCCATTAAATTTTCATCTTTATTCTTAATCAATTTGCGATCTATTAGTATAAAAAGATCAAAATTCCCAGACATCTTCAATAGATTTCAAGAAAAAGACCCTCGAAATTTCATTTCAATACACCAAGAACTTCGCGGTACACATGAATTTACCTAACACAAGTGTTGCTGATCTATGACTTTAGTAAGAATGACGTCGACATCGCTATAAATGAACACTGATTTTTGTAAGTTTTTATCGCAAACTCGACGTTATGACGTTACTATTAAATAGCAAGTTAAAAGTCTATTTTTGGGTAAAGTGGTATCATTTCAAATAAAATTGGAAAATCCCAATGAATGTTTATAAAAATGAAAAATATTTTCATATTTACTGTTTCTATATAAGGAAATCTTTAAACTACTTTAAGTGAGTCTGTCTAAAGAATTTAGCAAATTTATCAACGCGCTGCGTTTGTCTCTTCTAAAATTCGACGTTAGGGTTATACACTTTGATCCTGTTTTGGCGAAATTCCGTACGGGGAAACGTCACATTAAGATGCGAGCATATGAAACAGAAAAAGGGAAAGGAAATATCAAATTTCAGACAAATTTCATCGGATCAATTTTTTGAAAAATTAGTTTAATGCTATTTAGGCCGCAAATTTGTGAAAATTTAACTTTGATTCAATCACATGTTTCTTTTGTTGAATATAAGTATTTCTGATGCCATTTCAATGTTTATAAATTATTTGGCGCCATTTTGGTATTTTCCATTGAATTAAATCGTCTGAAATACGATCATGGTAAGCGTTTCAGACGGTGTAGAGTCTTTTGTGAAAAACGCGCGAAATCGTCATTTTAACGACGCCATGGTAACGTAAATTCTGAATTGAACGTAAAAAATATACACCGTTGAGACCGCGCTAAAACAAAGTTTCCATAGATTCCAATCTTTCTGCACTTATCTAAAAAAAACTATTGTTCTCTTCCACCTTAATCAAATCAGTTGTATATTTTATTATCTATTTTCGTTTACTTTGCTTGACATTTGAATTTCGTTTCTAATTTAATGAAAAAAAGAAGCTTATGCTGTATCAGATTTGATAAGTAGCTACTATACACTTACGCCAATAAGTTAAATTTTGTTACATGCCTTTTGCTGCAAGTTTTACTTACATAATGACGTTTATATTGTAACTGCAGGTAAAACAAAGATAAAGGCCATTCCTTACCATGGAAGTTGCTATTCCATTGACTTTCCGAATGAGACAACATCATTGACAATTGTGTTTAACCTTCAAATAAACGATTCCATTGGTGTCGCCAAACCAGAGGCCGGTTTTAAAGTGTACCTCATGGACAGTAAAAATGCGTACCATTTCTACAAATCGGTGTACACAATTAAAGTCCCAAGAGGGGCCATGAATGTTTATGAGATTAGCTACGATGAAATACATAGATTAAATGGAAGCTTTTCTAAATGTCAAGATAATGAAGATGAATTCTTTCAACTAAATGGAATAACATACAATAAAGATGCATGCGAGTCGGAATGCTCGTTCAGAGATACCATTTCAAATTGTCAGTGTATTCGATTTTCTCACTACTACTTGCCATTTTGGGTTCAACAAAAGTCAAGAACAAATAATACTGTCCCAAGTTGTAATCCATCGGCATCATGTCTATATAAAAGGAAGGGAGACCGTCAGATGTGTGTTTGTAAGCCAAAGTGTCGCGAGAAAACATATAGGATAATGAAAAAGCAACAGACGGATGTAAAACGCATCGACTGCAAGAATGAACCCTGGCTTATATGCATTCTGTTGAGTAGATCTAATTGGGCACCTACAAACATCTCACAAGAGTGGCTTAGCTCTAACATAGCTGCTGCTACGATAAAGTTATCGAATAGGCCGTACAAAGTTTATACACAAAGACCCGAATATCCACTTTTGCACTTCATGGCAGATATAGGAGGTACAATGGGATTTTATTTAGGTGCATCTATGCTCACTTATTTCGAACTAGTGCAACTGATTATTACATGTTTGCTATATTGTGTGCAGCGTGCTAGACGTAATAATATTATTTGATGATTATCATCGTCAATGGGCGATCCATTTGTAACTATAGCTTTACAAAATTGCTTGCTGACCGCAGATAACTGAAATGGGAATATATATTTCATTCATTGTTATGAGAACATGTTTGATTTTAGAATCGATTTAAGAGGGCTCCAGATCATCAGATTATCTATTGTACAAATATCATAGACAAAGTACTGATTAACTTCGTAAATAATGACCATTTTGTGTTTTTCATTTTTATATTAAATCATATTGGGCAACGTATTATAAACTCAGTAGATCTTTGAACCACGATATGTGCCCAGATAGGTTAAAATGTTTCATATAAAAAAATATTTACCGAGAAATAAATGGTAAAATTACATTATCTATTTTTATTAATTTCTACCGTCGTACAAATATTCGTCCAAAAACAATTATATTAGTTACTTTCGAAATAAATTTGGAACTCGTCAAGCGAAAAGGGACCATGTGGGAACTTTATAAAATAAATATTTGAAAAATAGATTGGTTCTAGCAAGCCCTGTGGCAAACTTTCGTATACAGAAGACTGTGTAGATAAACCCTTCGTTCCTGGTTTAAAGAAAATGCGTCGTATTGAAGACACTTATTTTTAAGTATGTTTTTATTGGGTGATGGGCTGTTTTACAAATATTGATATGAATCAGTTCCCTTTCATCATAATCAATTCGAAAACTAAGCTTTATTTAATATTATCAATGAACATTCTCTTTATTTTAATAAAAATATTCTATGTAAACTAAAATCAAACTATTTGCAATTAATGAAAAAAAAAAGAAAGTATAGTCATTAAAATTATACTGTGTCCTCAATGTCGGACATTATCATCAAAACTTGAATAAAATATGTGCGCTACAAAACGGGCAAGTTAAGGCATTACTAGATGACAAAATCTTATACTTTTCCTACTTAAAGATACACTCTAATTTCAAATAAATAAGACAATAAATAAATCTCAGGTGATATTTGATTTATCCCTTTACTATTGAAAAAAAAAAAACTGTATTGTAGGGGGGGGGGGGGAGGGGGGGAAACATTTTGGTAAATCAGAAAATTTCCTCGTTGTCCACCGTGAATGTTTTCCGATTCCCCCCCCCCCAATCCTGAAATTTAGCAAAAAGTGAAGTCGGAATGGAGAATTTTCTATCTCACTATGGGTATTTTTGTCGACTTATAATAACATGAACGAATTTGAGTTTATCTATCCCCCACCACCGTACACGTACTAACCCTCCTCAGCGTCATAAAGCAAAATTCATGATTTAATTGGGAGTAAACAACGAACAAACGCATTTGAAGAAGTTAATGGCCAGTTTGTTATTTTTTGTTTTATATTTTAAACAAATATATTTCCATACTATTAAGAATAAAGTCAACGGCAACCAAAACTACTTAACCATAACTTGAATAAGCTGTCGCCACGAGATTTTGGACTGCCCAATAACAATACACGTATATTTCAATTGTATAAGATATGAAAATCTAATAATCCCTCTTTATCTACGAATACGTGTGTAATTCAATTTTTATTGAATATTGCACGAGATAAAACGTCGTAAGTACCTACAACACAGGTACCTTTCTAATTAGATAAATCAAAATAAATAAAGAACTCATCTTATTATAGTCATAAATTAAAACAATTCGCAAATAAATTGATTAATTCGTCGGCTTCACAATGTCCTTACATATGTCTAATTCTGTTCTTTCATTTTTTTCTATTTTTTATTATTCTATTTATTTCTCTTAAGTCATCTTATGTGTTTAAAGAAAATCCAGCTGGAAAAGGAAAAAAACAAATTCCTGAATTAAGGAATTGATATGAAAATTCAAGTATATTATAATTTTATAAATTATTTTCTATAAGATAGCTCTATTCTAGAATTTATTCCAAATTTTAAAATTTTGCGCGCTTATATACAGCTACATTTTGCTTGAAGCCGCGGGGTATATTGACCTAACCTACTTTCTGCTTCCGGACCTTTTTTGTAAGACGGCTACTGATAAATCAGCTTCGTTTTCCGTTCTGTGACGTCACGCGTACAGAAATTACCCATTCAATCAGCCAAGGTTAAGATAAGTAAAACGTTAAAATTCAATTAAGAAAAATACTCCATGAGTAAGCTTAAGATACTTTCCTTTCTTTGAATGCGATAAAGTTAAACCTCTGTATACAAATATAAACCTTAAATTACGAGAATTTTGCGCTCATTATCAGTTAAAATGTTCAGATATTATCCTAGGTTGTGAAAATCGCCCCCAAGTTGATATTTTGTGTTTAATCTTAAAACGATATATATACACGTGTAAACTGAAAAACATAATTCCATCAGTAAAGGGTTTAAAAAGACAGTTAAAATTAACACTAGAAATACAAGAAAAATCTAAATTCTATGAGCCGTTTGATGAAAAATGAGCAATAGTAAAGGGTATGGTACACATGACTGATTGATGAATCTTTTTGTCAAATAATCCACAGAAAAAACAATTTCTCTCGTTTCCTTACACACCATGTTCAATTCATTCATTTTTTCGCATTGTTTAGTTTTTTATACCTTACTTTTCTATAAAACTATTTATTTATCCATGATAAATATAAAGTAAGCATATTCTAAGGTTTGTTCGATTTATCAAGCTGATTGGCATGCAAAAATCTTAGTTATTTATACAGTAAACATTGTATTGAGCGACCACATACGGAACCATCAAATAGCGGTCGTTAAAGAGAACGGTCGCTTAGAACACGTTTTGTTTACAAATAAGAAAACATAATTTCATTTGAATGTGTATGGACTGAGTGCGAATTTCTCAATTATCCTTTGTTGGTAAAAGTCAATAGAATCGTCATAGTGACGATTCTATTGAGTTTTAACAACACATGATTCATTTACAATAATTTTTAGACAAATTATGTCTTATTGTGAAGATATTTCAAATTAAAGAAGGGGATTTTGAAAGCGGTCGCTTAATACAAACGGTCGCTTAATAGACATGGTCGCTCGAGCAATATCGACTGTATATTGCTGTCGTATTTAATGCCAAATAATAAAATAAAGTGCGTTTGAAACATTTCACATACTTAAAATCACATCTGTCAACAGTACCGATAGTCGTCTTTCAAAATTAAAAATAAAACAATCACATTTGGAAAAATTAGCCCTAGTATGAAAGACAAAAACGTAAGATCAGATCAAGACATAACACAAAAAAACAATAAAATATCAATTCTCATGATTCTCATGACACTCAGCTTGATAAAAAATAAATGTTTGCATACAAACTAGGTGTTAGGATTCTTTATATTGATATAATATTATGAATGTATATGTGTATGATCATGTCATCATGGATGAATTAAAAAAAAAAAAAAAAAAAAAGTAAAACGTTCGTAACCTATGGTTTGACGAGATGCAAAATCATCTTTCCTTGATTATTGTAGGCAAAACTAATTCAAACAATTTTGTGTTTCCAATAGCAAAAGTATAAGCTAAAGTTTTAGATGCTTTTTTTACCTTTGCATAGTGCAATTAAAAGATATAACAGTTAGTTACATCGTGAAATTGATATTCGCATCAATCAATACGATTCTAAATCGCTCACTCGGCGCTCCATTCATTCATTCCTACACCCACTCAAATTCTAATTCTAAAACGCTCAAACTCATTAAAAAATATAGAATCAACAACGTCGTTCAAAAAAAATGGATAGAGAAAAATCGCGATATCACCGACAAAATTCAAATTACTAGCGTCTTTTAGGTTCTTGAAGAAATAGGAAACTATCTATATAGAACTTATATATGAATATTTTATGAAAGGGAGGTAGTCCATATCGCTAATTCTGTTCATGTTGAACAGAAAATGCGATATTTAATTACCTCCTTTGAAATAAACTCAAAACTCGCTCCACACACTCATTCAAATTCATTCCTTAATCATTTCTAAATTATTCACCTTGTTAATTTCACTATGTTGTTTACTGTTGTTGCAAAATGATTCCTCCCCTGTTTATTCCTCGGATACTTGCTCACCTGCTAACGCTCAATACGAAGGTTGAGTTATGGGAGTTGAGGACGATTTCCAGATATCTTCATCCAAGCTCATTTAATTTTGATCCCACAAAAATGTTTAAACCGTCTATGGGTATGTGGAACACTCAGAATACATCACTTTTAGATATTCAGTTAACTTGCTCACCGTCGGACGAGTTTACATTTACCGTGATTCGAGCTTTGGAGAAGTTATTCTGCAAAAACCGAAGAATTTTTCAGACAACCAATAATATCATTGCAAGTGAAAAAGAAAATGACAGGCTGTTGTCTGGGGGAAACCTATTCAATATTAGGGAAATATCCCCTCCCTACGATCCAAAAGAGTCACGTGGTTTATACACAATGGCAGGGAAATTCTGTGACTTTTTTTGGGTATATGTCGGTTTTTTCGGAATTACATCGAACTACTTTCTAGTGCTCAATTAATGCCAATATGTTCTGTTACTTTATTTGAATATGAATTTTGTAGATCTTACGGAATTTCATCTTTTTCTTTTGGTTTGATATATATTCAACCGTATTTGGGAGATAATTTGTCGAACTTACAGCTTATACAACCAAAATGAACGATTCTATGAAATTTGGATACAAAATTTCTTCTATTGTTTAATCTAAAAAAATCAGATGGTGCTCTTAACGTTTGTTTACGATTTCAATTAAATGTTATGACAATCCTTTCTGCTGTTTTTAATTGTCCAGTATAAATCAGTAAATGCCAGAGTGTCACCATTTGTCAAGGGAGTCAGTGATATTTCAGATACTCTTATGTCTCGGCAGTTATGTGCTCATATTATGAAATTAGATCGAAAACGATTACATCATTCACAATGTCATGTTATATGACATTTCCTTGGATTTTTAGATTACGGTTATCACTTGTTGAGATTATATTATTTTTGTTTAGATATGTTATTCGCGTGTAAGAGTAAACTTATTTGGCCGTACTTTATTTCGAGACGTGTTTAATCAATAAATAGGGGTAGGCGAACATGACATTATACGATAAACAAATCTTGCTTGATTTAAAAAATAAACAGTCAAGGAGAGGTGCTTACCACTCAATAGTTAAATTGAATCAAATACTCGATGAAACAGAACCAAACAGAGAGACATGTGAACAAAACCGTATTTATCCTTTAAAAAAATTAGAGGATATCGATAAAACAGAAGAAAAATTAAAAACGAAAGAAAATGAAGGATCTGATGATAAATCAAGTGGAGAGAATTCAGTTGTACACTGTTTAGTAAAGAACTTTTTGGAATCAAGCACACTACATGGTTTGTCCAGACTAACACATTCTTCTGTATGGGTCCGGATACTCTGGATTTTAGCGATGGCAGGTATAGTACAGTGCGTAATGGCAAAGCAGCCACCTCTTTAAAGCGACCAGTTTGCCAAATAACCCTCTCATCCAAAGGCAAATTGTGCTAATAGTCCGGCAGCAAAACCCGAAATTTCACTTTAACCGTGCAATGCCGTCTATAGAAAATGTTTTTGCATATTTAGAAAGGGGAGACATTGTACATCATGAATCCAGTTGATGCCACCTTGGCATCATTGGGCAACTCGCTAGAAACAAGATGGCGTCCAAGATGGCGTCCAAGCCAATTGTCAAAGCGATTCTGTCTTTTATCTTTTTTCTTATTTCAGCCAAGGCGTTTAAAATCGCCTCCTAATTGTTGAAACTAGTAAGAATGTTTGAAATAATCGTTCAAAAAATACATCTTTAGCGTGTTTGCGCATAATTTTTGAAATTTAGTGAATAAAGGGAGGTAATTACACTAGAACTAGTTAGTATTTCCATAAAAAAGATTGGCTTTCAAACTGACCTCGGTTTTATGAGAAAATTTATATCTTTTAAAGAAATCGTTGTGACACTTAATCAAAATATATATTATCTTATGGGTAATCCACATCTTAAATGCTGGATGTGCTTATTCATACAAATGAGTTGATCTGCTTCACACATCCTTTGCGGTGCGCAATCATCCAAACTTATTCATTTTGAATCAAATGAGCTAGTTTAAGCGAAAACAAAAATATACATGTAGATTAATGGGCAATACATTTACCAAATCCTTCAGGGTCAGATGTTGGTTTGCTAGTAACCCCCCCTCCTTTAAAGTCATAGGGCATTTCTACTCAAACCTTACTTGCAAATTCCTAGGAAAAGGAAAGCGAAAGAGCGCATATTTATTTATCCATTTGTGTGCCAATATTGAAACAAATCTCAGGTTCTTTGGAATTGCAAGCTTTCATACCCTTTTGCAAAGCCTGCATTTAGTTACCAATAGATTTCGAACTTTCATGAAATGATGAAATTATTGGAGTTTTTGTCTTTGTACCATATGCGCCATACATCACAAGAGTTCACCAGTTTCGGATTGTGGCGAAAGAATATATAAATTCAAAATTTCTCTAAGGCTATATTGCTAAATAATACGTTATGTGTTGAAGCAATGCGAATTTGTCTATCTCTAACGCTTTAAAGCTTATGAGATAAGTATGTCCTATATGAAATGGACAACTGAAATGCAAAGATTGCCTAATTTAGCGAAATAACAAAATAAAAAGAACCTCTTATCTTTATAGATTTCCATTCTTAGTTCTTAGAATATTCATAGAAACAGATTTCCTTTAATTATAACTACACAATATAAAATAGGTGTGTAGCCACTTTCATAATGATAGTCATTATGTAATAGTTAAACGCTAATAATTGAAAATTAAACGATTTAAACAGCCGAAAGGAGGGAGCGTAGCGACCGACTGAGGCTGTTTAAAGCGTTTAATTTTCAATTATTAGCGTTTAACTGACTTAGTCTTTTCCCCGCCTTTTATATTATTGACATCATATTGCACAAAATCCGACAAAGTTGTTAAATCAATCATAGCCTTTACACGGATTCACTAATTAAAACTATTAACATCACGATGAATTAAATCCAATTAATCCAAAACACTTAAATTCCAATTCTGACCCAGATCTGTCACGTGTATTTTGTAAACGAAATTGACACGATTATAATTATTTCAAGTCACGTGACTAGAGCTGACGTACTATAGTCTGCTTCAATACTTCAAATAAATTCTATTATTAAATACATGTGTATGTATTAACATTCTTATCTGGTGAAGCGGGCCTGAATATGTCTACCTTCCGAGGGTGGGTATATTTAGGTGTACTTTATCAGATTTTAATTAACATTATATCAACTGACCAAATAAAACAGTGTCTACCCTCAGTTATAAGTCCTCTTGTCAAGACTTGAACGTTTATTTTGTATGTTAAACTATACGAAAACTATGTTCATGTATTTGCAATTTGTGAATTTGAACATTAAAAAGATTTGTCTGTCTGTCTGTCTGCACGATTTAAACGGAATAAGCCGGATACATTTATTAAAAGTAAACGCCCCTCTCTTTCCAAATATGGAATTGTTGAAATATGCCCGCAAATATTGAGGCTTAAAAAAGAGGCATTATCGAAGATAAATATGAAGTATAATTTGGTTTTATTTACCCGACAATATAGATGAATGATAATCTGATACTTTTTCACTCTGTGTTGCTTTTGTTTGTTTGTTTGAATGGGTTTAACGCCGCTTTCAACAATCTCGCAGTTATATCGCGGCGGTCGGAGCACCTAACAATGGATTCCTGGTATTTCTTTCACCAGTACTACCATTACACCCTTTCCTAACCTCCGACTGCTATCTCACATAGGTTTACGATTATCTACCCATTGGTGAGGGACAAACGTCGGAAAGTATATTTGCCGCCACTGGGGATCGAACCCACGACTTCCAAATTGGAAGTCGTATGCCTAACCAACTGCGCTATGGTGGCGGCTCACTCTGTGTTGCATGTAACCTCAAAAGAATAAAATACTTAACTGATTCGTATTTTCGTTTGTAATAAAATGTTTCTTTATTGATTCAATGTGCCAAATTGTTTACGAACTTATGTATGAAGGGCAATCTAAGGACTAACGATTAAGCATATTATACTATTATGTTGAGAAAAAACATGCTATACAGTCCACCAAACCTTGGATATATGCATATGCAATGTCCCCACTTCGTGGGCGTTTTCTTGTGTCATCAACTAAATTAATTTTGATGGACAATAATACGCCTCATCTACAGCCGATCATGGAACGAGATTTGGCCAAGTTTAGAAAGGGGCCAAGAGTAATTAAACGAGAAGTTTATTGGAATAAACGTAAGGAAAGAAGTATAGGATCTATTGCACTGTTCAATTAGATCAAGATCTTATTAGTTAGCGATACTTTTCTTGAATAAATGTACAGGCAAGTAGAAAAGTCGTCGTTCCATAACAGATTTGACATGGTAATCCACGCCATGCCAGATCAAAATCAACAAAGGATATTCGTTGTACCACATGTGCACGAGTTAAACGATTTTCGCCTGCACTTGTCACGTGGTCATTGCATATTTATAAAGGGGTAGTTTTTAGTCTGTACGCATGCCTGGAATAACAAATAAACCTCGACGTTTAAATGAAATAATGATCAAAATAAACCTTGGCTGAAAAGTTTATGGAAAATAAACCTTCAAAAAATTTGAAAATCCAGCCTTTTGATTGGATGACAATGTAGGACAAAGACTAAATGTATAAACGTGTTGATTGATATACTCAGTTCCTAAAGAAAGTTAACACTTTAAAATTTCGGATACACCGAAAAGTACACCTTTTTCCGTCATATATTTTCGAACGATACATTTCGACGATTTGTCAACAGATCTTTTGAGAATATTTAAACGATTCACAAACATTTCAGGTGGGTTGTAATATTTGAGTATGGGTGTTTTTGGTGTATCTCACACAGTAGATGAATAATTGATCTCAAGCGGTATTCAGCTGAATTATCGCGGATTGCAAAATTATTAAATCGCAGCTTCATTACGATTGCACATAATGCACAGCTTGAATACACAATTAACGCAGATAAACAACCCGCACCAAGATTTCCTAAACCTTGAAAATTGACTTGATTTCGGAGTCAAGTCAAACTCTACGGTGTCATTTAAGCACATAAATCTTCCGACAGAAGAAGCTGCAAGGGGGGGGGGGGGGGGGTACAAAACCATATGATCTGGCTGCTTGTAGGCAGCAAGCAATATTTTCGGGAAATCTGATTGGACGTCCGAATTCGACGTATTTCATCTTTAGTAAATTGTCTATATTACTCCCTATATTTCTTTAAACTTATAAGAAAATCTAGAGAGATACAGAAAATACAAAAGAGAGAAAGTGCTTTTTGTTTTTGAACTCATATTATATTGTCTTTCCACTTCTTTATCGAAACTGTCTCACAAAATTTGAAATTCCTTCATCGATATATGTACATTATCTGTATTGTGTTCAGACCTACGCGATTTTTTCTGAAGCCCCCCCCCCCCCAAATGGTACGCTATGTTATCCAATGAAAGGTATCGCATGTGTGTTTTAAGAAAGTCCCAAGCCGTTCTTATTTTCCCCGCCGTTCGGCGAATGGGAAGTAGTAATGGTCTCCGTCCGTCGTTCCGTCATTCCATCACTGAACTTGTCCGGAGCATATCTTTTAGAGTATAAAAGTTATCAACTCGAAAATTTAAAGGTGGATAGATCTCATGGAGTAATTTTAGCGTTATTGCCCTTTGATTACGCTTAAGTTTACTATCAAGCTTTCATGGTGGGGGATGGCCCTGTCGGACATGGTCCTTGTTGCTTTTAAAATTAAACTGTCCAAACCAATTACATACAGAAGAAGGATTAACAGGATTAGCTGGTATTATATTTCATAGTTGTCCTAGTTCATAAACCAGAAAACATAAATTGCACTAGAGAGAAGGGAAGGAGCGATATTAGTTTTTGACAGTACTGCCAACTTTTATGGATAGCTGGCCTATTTGAGGCACCGTCTGTTAAGTATCCTGCCACATGACATATGTGAATTCTAACCTACAACAAGCTAAACACCAGTACAGTAGACCGGCCAATGTGCAATATATCACACGTTAAAGCCTTATAGTTTGGCTGGCATTTTTATTAAAATTGTCTCTGTTTCTTTGTAAGATAAGGCGTCATCATTGAAGAACCGCTATAGAACACGATTAATTATGTCAACACTCGCCTGAAGTCCCATGCAATATGTCAAATCTTTAGCAGTCCTGGTTTCGTAGGAGAATAATTTAAAGGTTTTCTTAATTATCGGCGATTCGAAAGTTAAAGTTTGGGATTAAACTTGAATTGTTTTTACAACTTTTGCAAAACTTGAAAAGTATACCCCTATAAAATGTTAGTCTGGTCGGCACAGTGGTGTTTAAAAAGATATTAATGTAAATTGCGGAACGGACGGCATATGAACGTCGGTGACTGAAAAGGCTGTTATGACCGTTTTTCAATAATTTCCATCTCTATCGTTTTGCTTTGATAAAATAATCATCGAACCATTTATTGCATGTTTAAGTGTATAGGGTTATGTTACTTCCAGTGCACTTATGCGACTAGTTGTATTAAACTGGTATAACTAACTCAATGTTTAATGTTTAGTTCTGAACATTTCAGGATTTAAAAAAATAACATTATTAAATTGATAGTCATGAAAATGAACTTACAATATCTTCGCTTCGATTTAATTCAATCATCTTGAAAGTGTAGGTAGATTTAAGTCACTAAAGCGTCACAATATTAATGTATCTCATCTGACCTTTATTTTCGATTTCACAATTCTTGATGGTAAAACTTTAATACCTAAGAAAAGTTCGGACTTATTGTGATTAAATGGATTAACTTTGAAATTAATCACATCTGTCTTACCTCTTCCCTTAGCCATCCTGTTTGAATCATATTCCCTTTTTACCCATTTTGGCGGCCATTTTTATATGATTAAGCCATCTTTATGCCTCTTTTTTGAAGAACAAATGTCTTTGTAGGACATTTATGTAATTTTGAATATCATTTTGTAGTATTTTGAATTATGTCTCTCGATTACATATGACATTCATTATAGAATATTACTAATTTTGGCAGCCATCTCAGGTTTAGGCGGCCATATTTCAATTCCTCTGCATGATAGAAACATGAAAATATTCTGAGTATGAGTTTCCTGAAATTCAGATACCATTTTGAGGCATTTTGTGAATTTCATCTCTTCTACATAGGATAAGCATAAAAGAAAGTCACTTTCTTTGGCTGCCATCTCGAATTTCGGCGACCATATTTAATTTCTATTTTGTGACTGAACCAAGAAAATATCTAAAGTCCTTCCCTTATACAATTTGAATACCATTCGGATCATTTTGAGTAATTTCCTTATCACACAGGATAAACATAATGGAAAAGGAACCTATTTTGGCAGCCATTTTGGATTTTGGCAGCCATCTTGGATTGCCCAATGATGCCAATGTGGCATCAACCGGATTTCATATCTGGATGACCATATCTACAACTTTCAGCAATAAAAAATTCTATAGACGCTATTGCAAGGTTATGCCCTGGTGCTGCCGGACTATAATGAATTAAGAATGGATTAAGAAACAATGTCAGTTACTATCAAGATTTTTTATTTCCTTTGTAAGAGAAGTACATTAAGAGACTATTTTCCTATGCAACTGACAACACTCCTTTAAAAATGATTATATTTGAGTTTTGTTGTATTTTTGAAGGTAATTCTCTTAAAGTACAAGTTAAATGGTTTAAAAATTCAACGTGTCAGGGTAGGTCATATCGAGGGTTCAATGCAAGAATGTAGTAACTACATTTTTCCCAGAAATTCATGTTTTTTTTTTTCATTTTTCAGCACAAATGACCCTTTTAAATAATCTGATAAAATATTAAAACTAGCTTCTTACTATTTCCAGAGATATTCAATTATTGAATATGGTAGTAATTCAAATAGATAAAGTTAGTCAGTGCAAGACTGTAGTATCTCAAGTTACTACACTCTTGCACTAAAAAATTCCAACATGAGAAGAATAATTATTCACAATAAAGTAGTATTTCTTTAAAATGCACTAAAGTTGTATCTTTTTAATCTATGATTTTGTCATGTTTTCCAACATGACATCATTTATTACAATTTTGACATCTGGCTGATGTTTGAAAGTACCAAAAGTACTGGTATTATTGAGACAAGATTCAATAAAAAAATATCTGCAATTTGGTGATATTATTATTTGTAAACTTGAAAATCTTACTATTGAAGGATACATCATTTTAAACTTAAACTTTAATTGCAGATAATAAAACCTCCTAAACTTAACCATTAATTGCAGATAATAAAACCTCCGTAAAAAACATTTTAGAAAAAGAGTAAAATGCATATCGGGCTCAATCAATTTCTTTCAAAAAAGACTTTCAAGTCCAGGCTTTGTCAGTTTGAATAGAATTTTAATTTTGGTCATTTATCTTTTAATATAAATCAAGGCTATTCAATTCACCCTTATTTAGGGATATACTCATTGTGTTAGATAAGTTCTTATTGCTCGCAGTAATCCAAGTTTTCAAAGTCAGCTTTAGTGAAATCTGAATTCTAGTCCTTTGTCTTACCAGAAGTAAATTATCCAAGTGTAAGAACTCGAGGGCCCACATTTTTATTTCTATCTCTATTAAAATTCGTAATATAATTTGTCATGGCATAGACGAACCTTAAAAAACTTAAGGAAAATTGGAAAGATTCATTGCAAAACACAAGAGATAATCTTAAGTAATTACCAGACTTTGTTTGAAGACTTGTCTTAGGAGTCACAAAGTTTTGACAAATATTTTGGCCAAATCTTCAAAAAAAAACATAGTCCAAATGTTTGTTTGGTTACAAGAATGAATACTATTGGTAACTGGACATACTATAGAAAAGAAACAAGAAAATTTGCCTTGATTACGAATTCCTGTTTGATTATTCTCTGAAGTGTTTATACTCTAGGGATGGATCACATTTTGGTCCAATCTTTATGGAACTAGCTTTTTACTATATACCATATTGTTCAAGGATGAATACTATAGTAAATTGGAACTTTGTTAAAAAAGAGCCTTAACTTTGTACTCTAGGGGCTACAATTTGGATAAAAATTTATGGAACCTTATGTCTGAGTAATTGTCTAATCTCAAGGATGAAATATGATATTCTGAAGGCTAGAATTTTCTACCTAAATCATGGGATGAGGGACCTTAATGAAAATATATTTGCTTGTACTCTAGGGGTGGCCCTAATGGCCCGAAATTCCTGAATCTTTGTTTGCTATACAGATATTTCCAATAGAAAAGGAATGGGCTACATGATAAAAGATGCCTTTAAATTTGACAAGGTTTTTGTCTATACTTATGATATAATGCCGACAAATATGTATATCAAGACCTATTAAAAGTATTAAAGGCACTTTAGTTGAGGTCTTAAGTTGGTACATGTTTCAATTTTTACTCTTGTGTAAAAAAGTCAGATCAAATTTGTTTTTTCAATGTTCTATTATACTGTAAGTTTAAAAACTTAAACGACCAATCTATGGCCATCATGTCCCTGTTGATAATAATAGATTGAATCATGGCTCTTCTTGTAAGCTAGCAGCCAACAAGGCAACAGCCAGTTCAAGATATTAAGCAGTGATTATCCAAATCACATGCCACTCTTTCTCCATCTAAGAAAATGGTGGTTGAAGTTATAATGAAAGTTAATCTAATTCTCACTTTACAAAATTTACCTCTACTGACATTCTGAAAAATTCTGCTTTCTTTGAAATCTATATCTATGGACAATTGAATTTAGATGAAGCTAAAATTAATCATTAAAGTTATAGGTGTATTTTAAAAACTGAGCTCTGACGTTGGCGCTGAGTCCATTACCATATTTAAATCGGGTATAACTAAAAAGCACATGAAAGGAATTCAACCTGATCCCTTCACTGAAATTATGGAAATATTTGTTTGAGTGAACCTAACGTTTTAAGACCAGCAATAACATTAGTTTAAAAGGTAAATTTTAAACTTTCTCATTGAGTTATATTTACCTGTTTTGTCTATTTTGAAAAAAACGGCACAAGAATCTTACATTAAAAAGTTGATTTCAAAATCTACCTATATAGATTTGTTTGTATGGGGTATAACATTACTATATAACGATTATTATTATGTTAGTTATTTGTAGTGGTTGGTGCACCTACTCATGGTTTTCTGTTTTTTCTCACACCAGTACACCTCACAACATTCTGTCCCCAGCTACCCTTTTAAACAAGAAGATGCATTGTATAATTTAACTATTGCATCAAATGATATGACTTGTGAAAATCTCACTGATATTCTTAAAGTGCCATTATAAAACACTCTAGAAATATGTAAAATTTAATGGAGCCAGATGGTTACAACAGATACTATGACAAAGCATTCTGGTATATCACATTATATAAATTAATCAGAAAACATGCAACTTCATTGAGGCTGCGTGCCCAATGAATCTATAATTTATTTGAAATTGTTGAATGTTCACCAAGGCTAGTGTCTTAAAGTGAATTATACAGGTTTTCTATGGTTGATAGTGAATTTGAATGAATACAGTACCATTAAGCAAATTGTGCCAGTTAATGGGGATGGGTATGTAACAACCATTTATGTAATAAAAACGAGAAATGTAACGACTATTACAAAACTCGTTGAGGTGGCAAATTTCGTATTACATTTCATCTAGCAACCAGAAAAAATCGACTGACTATTTCAATATAGCCAAAGTCTGGTCGGATTTCATTGTGTTTAAAAACATATACTAAACGTCATAGTGTCGATTATTTCAGTATCTGTTTATTTTTGGTAGCATAATATTAAACAAAGGTTGAGTTTCATATAGTTAATTTCAATATTAAAATTGTCTGCGTCCAATGTCTATCCTGTATTTCGGTAAGTGTGAAAATACTGAATTTGAGCATTAAGTTTTGGTACAAGATACTTTTCAAAATATTAAAACATACATATGAAAGTTTATTACATTTCTCGATTTTGTTACAAAACTGGTAACTACCCATCAACGAGATATGTAATAAAATCTAGAAATGTAACAAAGCTACCAAACTATGACACTTTATCTAATTGTATGAAATTAAACCTTTATCTGATATTCTGATACTTAAAATGAACAAATACTCCAATAATTGACATTATGACGTTTAGTATATGTTTTATAAACACATTGAAATTGCGCCTAAAACGTAGGCATAGTCGTGCGATACAGGCACGTGCAACGTACTATCTTGGTGGAAGCAACCACGACGCAGACTACATGAAGAAAAGAATGGACAGGACAATTCTTTAGCATCTCTTACAACCCGTCGTGCGGCTTTATAAATCGTACGTTTAAAAACTCTCCGAAGACACAAAATTTATAAAAATCCACGACAGGTTGTAGGAGATGCTAAGATTTATTACACTTCTCGGTTTTATTGCAAAACTGGTTGCTACCCAATGACGAGAAATATAATAAAATCGAGTATTGTAATAAAACTAGCAAACAACTACATTTCATATCATATAATTTTACCGAACCAAATTTTCGTTTTTTGTTCTAACGGTAAAATCTAATTATTTATTTTTACAATTTTGTCATAAGGACGATCATTCTAGTCGTTTTATGACTTTTCAAATTTTTACCACAGCCACATGATTATTATGGACCCATTCAGAAATGTAAGAAACTCGAGAAATGAATACCAAACTGTGACATGTTTGCACTTCGATTCAGTAGAAGACACTTTTTGAAAAAGAAAAATATTAAAAAACTCGTTTATTACATTTCTCGATTTTATTACATTTCTGGTTGCCAGCTGAAATGCTATACGAAATTTGCCATCTGAACGAGTTTTGTAATTATTATAACATTTCTCGTTTTTATTACATAAATGGTTGCTACATGGGTATGTTGCATGAATTACATGGAATCTTTAATAACTCTGATCATGAGAACACCATGATTTCCATTGATCATGATGTTCTTGAAAATTATTTTCAAAATGTGAATTATAACTATTATCTTTTTTTTTTCAAGCTTTTGAAAGAGAATAATTGTTCCCAAAGGTGCCAGTGATAATTTACATGCCATAGACTAGTAGTAAACTTTATTGCTACTTGCACTATTTAAACCAAACAAACTTTGAAAACTGAAGAAATAATGGCCATTAATTCCTGAATTTGAATTGATGATGATGGTCAACACAAAATTGATATACTTTCATTAACTATGATCACTTTTCAAACATTGAATATCTTTATACTTTTGAATATATTATTGTAAAATTGTATTAAATGTTCAGAAAAGTTAGAATCCAATGTTTGAATAAATTGCTGAGAAAACAATCTTATTTCTTTTTTAACAAAGTGCCACATATTTGCCAAGAATTAATGGACTGTGACCTAGAATGTATATGATCTATATATCACTGCCTCATACCAAGTATGCCTATGAAGTTTTGAATCAACTAGTTGCAGAAAAATTGAGGAGTTAAATGTTTTCAATAAAGGGCCGCATCACTTTTCATTTCTACTTGTGATGTCTGAATTTTCTTTAATTTCTAAGAAATTGAAAGTTAGAGATTTTAATTAAGGACATTTCAACTACTATTGAAAATAAAAGCTTAAGATTAGAAACAAAAATGTAAACATTTAAATAAATTAATATAAATTGGGTAGACATGTACCATTTAAGTTCATTATAAATTGAAACATATGAACAGTTCTTGCTTACCATATTTCCCCAAAATAAAAGCGCGATCCCTATAAGTAGCACACCTCAATATTTTAGTAAAAAAACAAACACTTCAAATGCCTAAATTTTAAGATTTCTTAAGAATTTTTCTCTAATTTGGCCTTCCTCTAAGCAATATGATTGTTTAGACAAAATTTTCCTTAATTTAAAGGGAAAAGGGCATAAAAGACACAAATTTATTTTTTTCAAATCAGGAAATGCATGATTAAACTAAAAGCTCCCCGACCATGGTATAAATAGCTCCCGGGAACGTTTATTAGAAAAAAATGGTATGTTTAGTAGCTTGTGGCTCAAAATGGTGTTAAATGGTTTTACGGGTATTAGAAATTCCTGGAATCCATGGTTAGGGGCTCAAGTCATTGAATTATGACTTTAAATACTGTTGATGATATGTAATCAACACACATTCAAACGTATTATCAACATACTAGTTCCAACTTAGTTGAATAAACTAGTAATACATGTTGATGATTATAACTGAAGCTCAATAACAAATTTACCTCAAGTACAGACAACATACATACTAATTCTTTTTACTTGTGTTAAGCGACCACTTAAGGGACCACCAAAAAGCGGTCGTTTATGGGAATGGTCGCTAAATACGAAATACCATGATAAATGTGACTCTTTATTTTGATAAAATTTATAGATTTTCGGTCAAGTCCTACAGAATCATATGCTGTTCGAATCCATTAAAATCGTCCTACTGAGACGATTCTTATGGGTTCCAACAACATAGGATTCAACAATAACCAGTTTTTCGTTTAAAATGTCCCATTTTTCAGAGAATTTGCTTACGATGAGGGGACTTTTTATGGTTGTCGCTTTATGAAATTGGTCGCTTAATAGACGTGGTCGCTCCAGCAATGTCGACTGTAGTTTACATTTTCATTCAATGAAAAATTGATGAAATAATCGGCAAAAGAAATTCTGAATTACATTTAACCACATCATTGGTCAAATTATGTATTAAAAGTCTCGTTATTTCAATGTGTTCACCAATTTAAGTCTTAATACACTAAGACTTTTAGCGGTATTACATGCCTTGCATTAATTTAAAATCACATTTTAGAAATAACAAAAAGAGAGAAAACAAGTCCTAATTCTCTGCACCTTTTTAGCTCACTAAGCACGATGTGCTCAAGGCGAGCTTTTGAGTTTACTTGGTGTCCGTCGTCCGTCGTCAACATTTACCTTGTGGACACTCTAGAGGCCATATTTTCAGTCCAATTACCCTGAAAATTGATCAAAATGATTATTTTGATAAAAACTCGGACAAGTTCGAATTTGGGTCAAGTAAGGCCAACAACTAGGTCACAGGGTCAAATCTGAGAAAAACCTTGTGGACACTCTAGAGGTCATATTTTAAGCCCAAACAACCTGAAAATAGTTCGGATGATTATCTCAATGAAATCTCGGACAAGTTCGAATTTGGGTCAAGCGTGGTCAATAACTAGATCTCAGGGTCAATTTTTTTAAAAACCTTGTGGACACTCAAGAGGACATATCTTTGGCCAAATCAACCTGAAAATTGGTCAGAATGATTATCTTGAGGAAATCTCGGCCCAGTTTGAATTTGGGTCATGTGGGGTCAAAAACTAGGTCACTGGGTCAAATCTTAGAAAAACCTTGTGGACACTTTAAAGGCCATATTTTTAGCCAAATCAACCTGAAAATTGGTCAGAATGATTATCTTGATGAAATCTCGGCCAAGTTCGAAGTCAAGTCGTGTCAAAAACTAGGTCAATGGGTCAAATCTCAGAAAACCTTGTGGACACTCTCGATGCCTTATTTTAGCCCTGTCAACCTGAAAGAAATTGTGATATTTGTTATTACTGCCCTGTCATTAAACTTAAGCCTCTGTCCAAATAGTAACAGACAGTAAACTCAGGTGAGCGATTTAGGGCCTCTATGGCCCTCTTATTAGTATTTGATACAACCTTCCAATATCTTATTACAAAATTAATTGGTTGGCGTTTAAAGTTTTGTGATAATTCCTTTTCCTTTTTATTTTATCAAAAAACGGCAAAAGTCATTTTGTAGTTCTCTGGTGAAAAAAGCAATCGCTTTTTTTTTATAATATGCTAATAGATGAGCATGGCTTTTGGGGTTTAAAACACTTTTATTCACTCTAGTCAAAATTGGATACAAAAATCTTTAATACTTTGTTCATAAGATATTTCGTGTCGGAGTCCTGGAGTGTTTTTTAATCTTTGTTGGATAATCGCTGATGTCTCGAGAAATGAGTAACGAACGCACCGGTGACCGGGCGGTCGGGTCGATACAGGTCACCAAACATTGCAACTTAAGTATCTAAAATTTGGCTCTTTTCCACGCAAGTCAAAATACTTCATATTTGTAAGATGTAGAAGAAATCAATAACTTTAAAAAGCCTATTTATTTTACTTCTTTTAGAAAAGGGTTGCAAAGTTACACTAGAAACAATGTTTAATCTTAAGTGAGCATGAATTGCTCAAGTCGAGCCTTTGTTGTTATGTGAAGTCCGTCGTCCGTCGTAAATCGTGTGAGATGCGTCGAGCGTCGCCTTACAATGTGCTCAATCGGCCTCAAAATTGCTCAGATTGTCTCGATGAAATATTTTAATTTTGTTTGGTGAGGTTTAACTAGTTAACAAGGTCGAATCTTAGAAAAACCTTGTATACACACTAGAGGGCTTATCGTTGCTCAATCAACCTAAAAATAGGTCAGATTGGTTGTCTTGATTGTCTTACTATTTGTCAAGTTTTTAATTGGGTCTAATGGGGTAAAAAAATAGGTCGTGAGGTTAAATCTTAGAAAAACCTTATAGACTTTGAAGAGGCCATATTCTTTGCTCAATCAACCTGAGAATTGATCTGTTCGATTGTATTGTTGAAGTCAAGTTTATAATTTAGTGAAGTGGAGTCAAAGACGAGGCCACAAGGTTAAATATTAGAAACATCATACAGGCACATTTGATGCCGAATTTCCGGCTCAATCAACCTGTAAATTGGTCAAATTATTTTTCTATTGTGATCTTAGGCAGTTTTTTCAGGTGAGCGATTTAGGGCGACTCTGGCTCTTTTGCTTTCTTTTTAAGGTGCCGTAATTGTTTTAATAGTACAGATAAATGGACTCACGAGAGATTACCTTCAATTCAACGTTATAACAGACGTTACTGTGAAGCAAGGAGACCTTACCTTTCCTGCAGTGACAGTGTGTAATAACAGGCCCTACTCTGTTAGAAGACTTCTTTCGCTTCCATCGTTTGCAAACTTTACGGCGAACATCAATGACCCGGCATCAGTATAAGTTGTATCTGACCAGTTATTAAAAAGTTATGCTGACCTTAGTCCTGTTGATGTTCTATACTTAGGCACCAATTTGTCCGATACACTTGCAATATTCATGTATCCAAATGGTAAGACAGGAGGAACAATAAGAGCCTATGCGTGACATTTCCAACAATTTGAAACATGCATGAGATTCATACATTGAGAAGCCTCAACAGTTTCACAGTACAACAGGAAGAATGGCTGTCTGTCTGAGGAAACATCTAGACCTAATCTATTTACAAAGTGCAAAGGAAAGACTCTGGTCAGACTGTGTAGATGCACAGGCTGGCCAGAGTCTTTGCTTGGCGCTTTCAACAATATTGTTGGAAATGTCACGCACAGACTCATATTGAAATTAAAATCATGAAGAAACTAATTCAACCAAATTATAAAATTTCGTGTTGATATGACGACCTTTACCACTGCAGTACCGAACTAACCCTAAAAAGGTTGGTAAATAAAGCATATAAAGCCGTTCTACATTGCAGAACCCTCCAAATGAAGGATTCTACTTTTAGAAACTGTTATGAGATTCAAATCTTTCTAGCACAGTAGTATGGGATGTCTGACTTCAAAGAGCAAGGCAACCTTGCTGTATCCGCAAAGGTTAACTTAAATTCTGTCTGAGCCAGAAATATTATTTCTCCGTCATGATCTTAAAAGACAAGGGAGATGAGAAATATGAATATCAAAACCGTTATTTACGTCTTCAATTCGAACGGCTATATAGGCGATTTTGACCAACCCTTTAGTGGAGTTTGCCCGGTAGCACATTGGTAAAGGACATCGCATTTCGAAGAGCATGGCAAAGTTTTACCGTATCCGCTTTGTTTGTTTGAATGGGGCTATATGTCGCTTTCAACATTATTTCAGTCATACCGCATGTATTCTTGTTAATGCTATCACGATCACTGCAAAAAGGTCACACGTATAATCTATTATCTCTTTAATCGTTCGCAGGACAATTCTATTTTTGATAGGAAGGTTAGGAGAAACTGATCGTGAAAGTCGGTCGATTTTGTTATGTAAACTAAGACCCGTTACACTCTTTCTATGCAATAAAAATGTGCATTCAAGGTCTAGGCAAAATATATTTGGTATTTTTTTATATCTTTAAAAAACGTATTGAACATTTCTTGAAACTATGAAAACTTCTAAATGCTTCCACCGCGTGTTAGAATTTCTATGAACACTACGCGTCAGGCTTTCGAATTAGACATGCTGCTCGGATATCAATATGTCTAAAATTAATTTTTAGAGAGAACAATTCATAAATAAACAATGGAACTTCCAATGTGTTTTGTGTTTATGCGGTTAAAGAAAAAAAAACCTGCTACACTCTTTCTGTCGGATATCTGCTTTTAAACTATAGTTAAAAAAATATTCCTATAACATTTTTTTTTCAGACGGCGGGTTAGAAGTAGAGACTCTTAGATATCAAGGAAGTTGTTTTTCTATCGACGTACCAGTTGGGACACTGTTTTTGGCGTTTGCATTCAATCTCCATTCAAACGATTCTTTTAGTAAGTATAATATGGAACCTGGTATTACAACGTATCTAAAAGAGAACATAAATGCACCCCATGTATATAAACAAGTATATACAATATCAACGCAGCCTGGAAAACTTATATCCACTGAAATAACATACGATGTTGTTAATCGACTGAATGGAAGTTACGCCCAATGTCAAGATAATGAACACACCTTTTTTTGCACGAACTGGGATAACATACGAACAAGACGCATGTGAGAAGGAATGCCTGTTCAGACGTATTATTTCAAAATGCCATTGTATGTACGCATTGGAAGAGTATTTCCCATTTTGGCCGAGCTAAGAGCGTTTTGATTTGCCAGTTTGCAATAGTAGTGAAGGTGTCCTGCACTGTGGGGATATTGCCAGATTCGATGATACAGTGTGCTTTTGTACACCAAAATGCGATTCGAAAATTCACAGACAATTAAAGCAAAGTACAGCTGATTTAAGTTTATTGAGATGTAGGGATGGATCTAAATGGATCCATACTATTTGTCACCTTATTGAAAAAATTGCTCCAACAAATGCTTCGAAGATTTGGATTAGTGAGAACATTGCTGCCAATATCATCGATTTATCAGATCAGCCATTCAAGACTTATAGACAGCGACCAGAATACCCACTGTTTCATTTTCTTGCTGATTTAGCAGGTACCATAGGATTTTACCTTGGCGCGTCCATGTTAACATATTTTGAGTTTTTGCAGCTGTTTCTATCATTAACTGTACATATGATGCAGGCTATCAGACGAAGATTGCAAACGGAATCCACAAACAAATAGAATTGGGTATTCTGTTGTAGACGAAGATTGAGGCATGAATCAATCGAATGATAAAATGTATTTAGACAACAAGTTTATAATTCAAATTAGTCATGAAAACATTTATTTGATATATGATTTTATGTTTACGTCTCGATGTGCCTAATACGCAAAAAATGGATGAAAACATTGTTTTTGTCCTGCCCGTTTAACCGTTTATCTGTGTGCTAGTGACTTCATCTGAGATATTTTTTCGACTGTGACTAGCGTTCCTACCATTTAAACTTACGCGATGTCATAGTAATTGTAAAAATACCGATTACAGACCTCTCGACGATTCGAAAGTATAGACTTCGGGAGTTTAATAAGCAATGAACGCGGGTATTTTCGCAAACGAATGAAAGTCAAGGTGACTTTTGGATATAACAAAATTAAACGAACGATTTCTAATGTGGCATGTTGTAATTTGATAAAAAAAACGCATTGTTTTATTGCGCCTTGTCAAAAAATATGATAAGTCCAATAAATCTCCATACACGATCGAAAAGCATTAAAAATGTTTTTGGCCTGGTTAAGAGGACCATAGGAAAAACCCATGTATCCTGCAAATCGCCTAGGAAAAAGATAATCGAGTCAAAAACCGAACAACGTGTAAACTACGTAGCTTTTTTTGTGCTCATGCGCGCGCAAAAAATAGGTCGCATATACGTCTTCAACTTTTGTGCGACACGAGGTGCTTTTTGTGTTCACTGCATGGCTTGCACATCACTTCTCTGTGCTGAAATCAAAGTACTGACAGTACTGAAGGCGAGAGAACTGAAAAGACGAAACATCACACGGGGTCAATTTTCTGGAATATAACCTTGATTATTCACCTTGTCCTTATCATGATACATTGCTGTTATATCTGACCTTGACGGATGACCCTGCTAATAGGGAAAAGAAGAAAATGCTGCTAACTAACACTTTATCCTTTCTACCAAATATTATCTACTTATTTGTCCACATATTGTATGTAATCTGCAATACTTTACAATTTAGACCTGCCTAAACATCTGTTGACTTGTAATGGATTAATTCAAATTCGGAAAATTCAAAAGCCTTGTCCCATTCTTAAACCCTTAAACAGACGAAAAAAAATTAGACTGGGCCAATTAGGAACAGGTTGCAAACAATAAATCTAAATGAGCGTAAATTGATATATATCTATGGTAGAAATGAAAAATAATGGGGAATGAGTATAGGGTGGACCATTTTGTGGGACAGGATGATAATTACCCTATCAATGTCTTGTGTTCCCACAATAAAATACAACTTCTTCATGGAATTCAATTCAATTTAAAAGAAAGAGCCGACTAATTGCGCCTGTCTGCAAAGCGGTATCGGGCGTAGTAATCTACACCTTTGGAATTGGTTGGGGTTTTTTTTTGGGGGGGGGGGGGGGGGGAGACTCAGCGCTATATAGTGAGCATACCGTTTGCCATGATTGGTTGCTTTACACAGGAAGTTACATAATGAAATTGATATTCGTCCCAATCAAAATCATTTTGAATCGCTAACTCAGCGCTCTATTCATTAATTTCAAACACTCACTAATTTCATTCATAAACGCTCCAAAATTACTGTTCGGTCTTACGTAGTGGAAATAACGAAACAAGTTTGTTTTTCATCGATTTGCGATTTATTTCTCGAACACATGTTTCCTTGATAAAACCTGAAGACGTTAAATTGACAACGTAACAGTGGAAGGTTTTTGAAGACGTTGGGTGGCAGTGAACAGTTTCACCTTTTCCGATAATCGATCTGAACCATCCCACCCCTTGAAAAGATTGTGACTTTTCAAACAAATCGAAGTGTTCGAAGTGATGCGAAAATGTTTAAGATTTACAGCTAGATGCGCGATATGTTTTCAACGATATGATTCAACATTCTCAAATCAATATGACATTTCAGCACGATACCTTTCAAAAACTATTCCAAAATCTATTCCGAAAGCATTTGAAACCATTTGCTATATAGAAAGTAAGTCAAAATTCGATGAGCTATTCACAACCATTTTCTACCCTCTTAGGGTCCACTTATTAAGGGGGCAATTGTGGTTGTTTTTGCAGCTTGAAACCAGCCCTGTGTCCAGGATTACAAAACTGTTGAAGTTATACCCTGCTCTACACGTGCACTTGCATGTAAAGCGGCATATGATTTGAAAACGATCGCAGGGCTGGATTCAAGCTGAAAAACAACAAAAACGGGCACCCTCCGGGCCTGACAAAAGTTGGCCCTTTGTTTCGATATCTTTTTTTTTCTGTTAGGAAACCGGACTTTAACATGAATACAATATTTCTTGACTAGTGATATTTTACTCAAATTCTATTCAGCGAATCCAAGTTTTCTACTGGTTCTGATATACATTTAAAACAATTGAAAATAAGCCCAATGCCAAAATCATGGAGATCTTTTCCATAATTATATATCTTATGTTCTTATTTCTTAACAGAAATAGATGAGGATAACCGAATTCATAGAACATACATTTAAGGAAAAAAATATCTTTCGACTTGTAACAGGCATATTAATAAAGCTCACCTACATATCATATAATACAGATGGACTATTTAACTTTATATACACAGTTTTCCCTACAACAACTAACTGAAAACGTATTTTTTTGTTGTTTTGATTAGAATAAATGCGAAAATAAAGCTTTGCTATATGAATTTCCAACCAGATATTCCTATTCAATGACTGCCCTGTCAAATACAATTTCAACATCATGATGATTGGATCTTCAGTCTTTTCGCATGTAGAAATGATATCTAAGTTCGTTGTCTATAAATCAATTTTTTGTCGTTTATCTTGTTGCGACTCTTCTTCTTGATCGACTTCTCTATTGATTATTTAAAGTATTTTTTGCTTAAAGTACTGTTTTTATTCTTTGGGGCATTATTATCACATTTTACACTTAATTGCTTCCAAGTGGACACAGGCGGATAACTGGTCTCTTCAGAATTTTGTTGTTGATTAGTATATCTACGACCCGTAAGCGATTGTCGTTTCCGGGATAGGTTTTCACGATTCTGCCGATTTTCCATTGACCACGCCCTGGATCTGGATCGTTCACAATGGCGGATTAAACAATCATTTTACACCTTGATACGCAGGTTTTCCAGCTTTTTAGCTCACCTGAGCACACAAATATGGTCCAATCTTCATGAAACTTGGTCAAAATGTTTGTCAGGTTATTTCTCTCTTTTTTTGTCTTTCTGGAATTGTCAATGATCCTGAACACCAATGCATAAAACGCTATGTCTTCATACCGCGAATATCTTTCTGGTTCTAGTCTATTTCTTCAACCCTGTTATATGCAATTATTCGGGTTCAATTTTCAAATGTGCTTTATCACTATGTGACCGTAATACTTGCTCTTACTTTTCACAAATTTCAGTCCCTTCATTTGGCCATAATAAGTTTTTTAGCCGGAGTTCTTCCACCTGAGATAACTTAATTTTGGACCTTTCCACCAGAATCGATCGGTGCACAGTCTTTCCGTCGCTATACCCTTGATCCCTGATCAATAGGGTTTTGTTCCGTTGGCACGTAACGCCATTGATTTGATTCGTTTTGCTTTGAATCTCGTCTAACCTGTTGGCGACGAAAGGTTTCAATTTGTCGCGATTCTGATTGCGAATCCAACATAATGTATTCATACTATTAGAACATAATATCACGCCATCTATTCTAAATTCTAAAGCACGACATACCTTATCGCTTATCCGTAGTCTTATTATTGCGGCCATAAGCTCAAATCTCAATACGCTCATACTTTTCAAACAGGAGTATCCTTGCTTTTGGGAGCAATGATATTTGCTTCAAAAACAACACCCTTTTCGCGCCGAGTTCTAATATAAAATACCGCGTTGTCTTCAGAAAGTACCCGCTCTAGTACCTCTTGCGAATTCGAAAACCATTTCATGGCATACAAACCTGCCTTTGCCCATTAGCCTGACAATTGTTCATAAAGCTGTTTCGATTTTCGATTCAATACTTTCTTAACCGAATCTAAACTGCTGTCCATGCATGTGGATTTTAGTACAGTAGATGCAGTCATTAGAAATTGCTCTGCATAACTTATAGCATTGTGTTGCGCAACACATTGTGCTAGAAAAAAAGACGCGTTTATTCCAAAATCTAAACAATCAAATTCATACACATGAATTGGTTCATCAGGTCTTGATCGCCACAAGAACATTTGATAACAGCGGTCATTTTCTGGTATCCCGACTTGTAAGTACATTTCTTGTATATCGCACGCGATCGCTACAGAATAACGGCGTACATGTAATCTGGTCATGACATCATAAAGATCAGTTTGCAGGGGCGGCCTTTGATTTATTGCATCATTTAGTGAGGTTCCGTTATGCTTCGCGGACGCATCCAAATTGATTCGCACCTTGCTAGTGCTTTTGTCAGGACGTAATACAGGGAAATGTGATATAAACCAGGAGTCCAACCTTTGCACGTCTTCTACTTTTGTAATGTAATCCTAATACAATACGTTTGTTTTATTGCGTCATATTTTTCATACAATTCGGGGTTTATGGTTAATAGTCGTTCAGTGTTTGTCAGTCTCTTGTGGGCCATTTCAAAGTTATTTTTAATACGATCTTTGTATCCATCCCACGGAATTTCCACCTGTTACCTAATTTTCACAACTTTACGGATTTTTCCGTCTTTTGTAACAAAAGAAGGTCCTACCTGGATATAGTGTCTGATTCTAAAATGCCCTGCTCGACCGCAAAAAATCGCCGCATAATTCCATTTAGATCATTGTTGCAGGAAGAAAGGTATGAGTTATGAAACTACAGTTGTCTGCAAATTCAAAATTCCCTACGAATGTCCATCCCAAAGGCGTATGACGCGGTTTACAATGAACTTTATACCACGACTGATGAAGACCGGGTATCTAATCCGATTAACATGTCAACATGCTTGTGTTCCAGGTTTTAAAACTGGATCTCTTTAAGATGACAGAACTGGTTTGAAAAGTAGTTAATATCAATGACTCTCAACTTTCCAGTCATATTTTCTATGGTATTAGCGTCTATATTAAAGCGTATTTGTCCGTTAAGCGAAATAAGACCCAAGGTGATGTCACTGGAATAACATTTTATCATGCAATGAAGCCTGTATTTACATGATATCACCTGTCTGATAACATGTTATCAGATAGCCTATTTTTAGAAACAATTTGCATACGCTTTGACCTGAATTTCTTTGATTTAAATGGTTTATTATAGTTAAGCGCAATTAAATTATTGCATGATCAATAGGATAACATGTAAGTGTCTTAGATTATCAATGTTATCTGGTCGGGAGAATTTATCATGACGAGGCTTTTCCGAGGCATGATAATTTCTCACAGCCGAGATCAGATAGAATTGAAATTTTAAGACATTTACATCTTATCTTATTTATCATGCAATCATTTTTCAGCGCTTCAATATAATAAACCTTTAAAATCAAAGAAATTCAGGTAAAATTGTATGCAAATTGTTTCTTAAAATAGACTACCTGAATTCATGTTATGTTATCAGGCAGGCGATATCAGGTCAATTCAGGCTTCATTGCGTGTTAAAACATTTGGTCTGACCGTTCAATACATTTAGTGTCATGCCAATCCCGTGTTGATGAACAGGAACACCCAGTTCCATCGCGACAACTTTGTTGATGTATTTTTGTGTAATTCAGTCATCTAAAATCGCGTAGAATTTCATTTATTTATGTCCATATTGTACTATAACAGGAACGGTTCGAAGCCCAATGAACTATTTATCAGCATTGTGAGATGCATGAGTAATCACCGGAATAATAGTATTCCGCTTGACTTCTGGCTGTTGTTGAACATTTTCACAAGGTCTGTTGTCATAATGCAGTAATCTATGATGTATCTTCTTACAGTTACCAATCCCACAATCCCTACTGAAGTGGCAATCCCGTCCAACGTGATTTACACTCAAACACCTGTAACATAATAAAAGCACTGAAGTACTGATGGTGGACGTTTCTGTTGCATACTAGAGTGACTGTTCCATTTGTTGACGAAAGAGAAATTTTACATGTAAAATTGCAATAAAAGGAAAGTGACTTGACCCAAGTTCGCATCTTGCTTCAGATATACATTTCTCAACATATATCGTCGATCGTCAACCAAAGTCCTGTAATTACAAGGTTTCGATAACTTTCGGCATTATGCCGGGTGTATTTAAAAGAGAGATTGTCTGATCCATTGGGTATAAAGGGAAAGAAATGGCAATTAGATTATCTAGGTATCATTATCTTTGCAACACTAATCTATTCTCTGTGGTCACAATCAAAATTCTGTTGTTATCTGATTGAAAAATTCAATAAATGGATAATCAATTAATGTTCCGCGATTTTCATTTACAAATGGAAAAAAGAAAGGGTAAGCACGTAAATAATTGCAGACACTCTCGAGATTGAATGTCGTGTGTTGAAAAGTAGTGTAAAACCCCATTGCATAAACCTTTATCGCACGACCCAACTGCTTTACACTACCTGCTAGCGTTGTATCCCTATTCATGTGTGTGATCTAGGTTATTATTCTATTGTTATCAGTAGTGTCAGGGGAGGTTACCATTCCAGTAATTTCATTTACCAAGTTTTCATGAGGTACCTCCCATAGACCATCGGGAAACAAGGGGCAAATTACTCACTCTGCCTGAAAAGTAATTCTACACAAGCAAAACATTCACCCGATCTCAGAATTGCATATGATTTCGCACTAAAAAGTGTCTTTGAGGTTTCAACAAGTTATGTAGAATACTTGTAACACTCCATTTTTAAAATGCTTAGTTGTCAGACGGACACAATTCTTGAAAAAGAGTAAATTGAATCAAGGTGAGCACTACTGTTTTGAAAACCTATTAACATCTGACAGGATTGTTCTAACGCGGTATTAACACTGGTGAACGTAAACGTCAACCAAAAACAGAGATCTGGTCTTGTTCCATCTCCGGTTGGTTGATAGTTGCTTGAAAAGTTTACAAGACCATATCCCATCTAGCCCATTTTACAATGTTCGTTCACTTTGCTTTTGTTTACTGTTTGTGAAATATGTTGATTGATTGACATCTCTTCTTGTTAAACTTGACCGATTCAAACCAAATGATGTCTCAGTAGCAATAGTCTTGACTTTTGATTCTTCAATAATCCATTCATAGAGCGATTTCACAGATTTCTTCTTCATCATTCTCATGGAACCATCGATGGTATAATATGATAAAGGCATAGCCTCAAAACGATCGCAGTCTAAAAAATATTGTTGTTGTTGTTTTAAATAAGTGTGATTATCTGTGATTACCTAGAGTTTGTTTGAGAACAATCATCAACCCTGAACATTGTAACTACTATGCTTTAGCAAGCCAGTGCTTGTCATTGAAAACACATGAACCGCATGTGTGTGGTTTAAAAAAATGTGTATAAAAGTGTAAAGATAGCAAAAATGGAATTATAAGCATTATATATATTTCAAAAAGTTTGACAACAATGCCTGTCGAAATCACAGGGCATTTTTAGCGTTTTTCATGGCGTTACTTATTCTAAAAACACGAATTCGATGAATAACTTCGTACAAATAGTTATTCATAGAGCTATTATTATATTCAAAATCCAAATGGATTCCTCCAGGTTGAGGGGTTGCATGTTGTAGGGAAATCCGTTTCCAGAGCCAGTTGGAGAAGGTAGTGACATATCGAGTTCATAAACACTTATTAGCTTTGTATTTCTACTTTTTCGTGAAATTAATTTATGAGCGAAAATGTTCTTGAACACTTTTTTAGAAATTTAAATTATTTGACCCATTTTAGGCGAGTCTATCTAGGATCGAGTGGGTAGACTTTAATTTACGAGTTTTCGCGAATGTCTTTGTAGGTCTCGCTTCGAAAATATTATCGTCAATTTTTGCATGTCTCAGAAAGTTTTAGCTTATGTAATTGTTTTCTATACTTAGTAATGTAAATTTTAATTTGAACACATTTTTCATTGTCCCTTTTCGCGTAAATACAGCAAAAATCGAGTGACATAGTTCTCCGTTAAATTGGGAGCCCGATGTATTAATAGAATTAGGGGAAGTAACCAAGTCAAAGTTTAATATATAAAGCAATAAATAACCATTGTCTGAACCAGTTTTGGTGGTCAAGTGGATACCGCGGGCGACTGCCATGCAGGCGTCGGAGGGTTCGATTCCCGAGACAATGCATCCTTTTTTGGGGGAGGGGGGGGGGGGGAAGAACGTTGTAAGGACTGTTCAATTTTTTTTCTGATTTTTTCACTTCTTTAATCAGTATGAATATTTAGTAAAGTAATTCAAACAAACAATTATGTCTTGTTATGTCTTACATGTATATATAATAACAAGGGGTGCAACTGATAAATTCAGAAAAAACCTACCCATCCCAACAAAAAACACGTTACTTCGTTAATTCTAAAGATAGTTACACGAGATCTTCTTTGACTAACTCCTGACATATTTATCTAACGAAAAACAAAGTAGTTTTTCAACAAAGTGTTTGGGGATTCTCGCTAGAGAAGCCGGTTTCGCGACATTTGGGGCGAAATTGCTTGGTCCGACACGGGTCCGTCCGGGGCGCTTGTTAGACTAAATATACAATTTGGCACCAGATACCGGTCAAATACTTATCGATCTCATGAAAATAAATTATTATCTTTCAGCAACCTCCGTATTTAAATGTTAACACCGAGAATACAGCTTCAAATCGTTTGAAGTTTTGTCGATTCACTCGATTTTAAAAGGATTCAGCCATCATCATCGTCACGTGATCCACAAATAACTCGTTTAAACCCAGCGATTTCATTGGACCACAAAGGGCACCTGAATAACGACTCGGTAAAACTCGACCCTCTCCGTAGAATTGCGCTTTGGTCGAAATCAACAATATTTACTATGGAAATCAGCATTTAATGCTAATAATTCTTATTTACAAGTTAAAGTCTATCAGATCTCCCCCTTCTTGCCATTGTGGACGAGCACTAAGACAATTTGAAGAGAAAGCTGAAAGTAGAAAACTAAAGAAGTTATTAGCGGAGGATCGTCATAAACGGCGTTTCTATGTTGTCAATTCTGTATAGATTCAAGGGTGTACATAGTATCACACGTCCGAATAAGTTCATGAATTGCTCCATTGTAACTACTGTAGATTGAACTGGTTATTTGAAATGCGCAAAAACACAGAAAAAAATGAAAAAAAAAATAATAATGATAATAATAAGGGGGCGTAAACACGTATCTTTAACGAAAGGTGTACACGAAAAAGACTCGTGAATGAAGGGCAATTATCAAAGGTAACATTTGATCGAATGTCTGTTGTCGTAGACTTCATGTTTTTTTAATGGAAAGTCGGATGGTTGGACATAAAGGTCATTTTGTGACTTTAAATTCCATCTCTACCAACGTTTCGGCTATGTTTGGGGAATGTGGAGTCAAATGGACACAAAACGAAACAGCATTTATATATTGATAATATTAGACTTAGTATTTTTCTTCGTTTGGCTACCTTTTTTCTGATACAGCAAAATAAAACTTATTTGACTAAGTATACCAATATGTACAATGCGTATTGCTGTGTCAAAACCTTTTAAACTCAAGGATCAACCAATTGCGTTTAAAGGGGCACATCATTACGAATCATAATTTTAAAAATTCTAGGGCTTCAAAACGGTTTCATGGTCAGGGTAGAAATTCATAGAATACTACTACTGACCAGCATTAAACATCTAAAAGATAAGATCTGTGTACAAACGATCGTTATACTTGTGTAAGCATGTAGATATTTAAGATGACTTGCAGTTTACAGTTAAAGAGATTCATATTCATTAAGTGAACATCAAAATCTATATTTTCACGAGTGGCAGAGCCACGAGAGAAAATATAGCTTTTGTTGTTCACTTAATGAAATATTAATCGATCTTACTCGAAAACAAACAATAATTCTATTTCTTTCATGCAAAAATGAGACAAAAATGTGAAAATTCTCGGACATTCTTTCGTAAAGCGCGTCATTTTGCGCGTGACTGCTATTCAACGTTCATTGTGACTTCACTTATTTCGCCCCGTATAGATAGCGTCAGATAGGTCGAAATGCAAAAAAAGCAGGGTAATAGTTTTTGATAATATCACTGCTTTTGCGGTGAGATTATCAAGTGATAATCTACCTTTTTTTTTTCTCGATAAACCACCGAAAAGCATTAAAGAAATTCTCTTCCAGAGGTTTTGATTGTGACAGGAGTTATCATGTTACAACAAATAAAATCACGTGCTTTTTGCACGACATTACGCCACACACATCAAAATGACTTTGAGTAAAAAATCTATGAAATCAAGGTTAGAAATTGGCCTGTAATTATTTGAAAAAAAGAAAAGCCGCGTGTCAAAAAGCTTGCCGAAAATTATGAATTAAATAGGGTAATGATAATTGAATAGAAGGTATTTCAAAGGTTACCCCCTTTCCAATGCATGTGTGCTCTATGCCTCTTAGACAATCGAAAGCAACTTTTATGTAAATTTTCCATCTCATCGCCGTCGTCAAATAATGTTCTGGAAGAACTTTTCGTGATTTAGATATATTTCTGATGAAGAGTCAAATAGGAGAAAGCGGCGTTCATGTAGTAAAACTTAAAAAAAAAATCAGCCTAAATGGATTTAAGGTTTTGTCAATTCGAATAACTAAACCTGATTTTTTTTTGCGAATTCGAAACAATCATTATCGCCATTTACATTCAAATATCGTTGGCTCCTTTTCACAAGACATACTATACTCTACTAAAGGTGGACCATTTTGGCTTTTAATACAATGTCTATACATTCAGTAAAAAGTGAATGGTATCTAAAAAGGATTAAATAAAGAAGAAATTGCTTTTGTCTACAAGGAAAATGATAATTTTAAACTTCAAACACTGATAATATAGAGATAGTTTGTGATTTACAATGTTTAACATTTTATTGATTTCGTTTGATAAATAGCATCGTCAGTTCAGTTGGTATGATATCCTATCGAAGTATCCAAGTATCTCGTTATAAAGACGATACAAGAGAAAAAGTTCCGTTTTCAATAATGAAATAGGATCGTATTCTAAGAAAAGGCGCTGCTTATTCGTCGTTTGCAAATCAAGAAGCAACCGAGGCTGCAAAATTAGGCAGGTCAAAATAGTGAAACTTTTCACATGTTTCCCCTTATTTCATGCGACTGGCTCATATGCACACCATTTACAGCAAGAAAGATTTAATATTTTGATTCAAATAAAAATTCGAGTAGGCCTTTCTCACAAAGGTATCCTTATCTTTTATACATTTGTAGGGTAAGTCTGTAAATGAAATTAGAGCGATCCCATCTAAGCGCCGAATGCGTTTTTCTTCCATCCCGCATTTAAATCAAATTGACAAAGCCATTTATCGAAGATATAATACATTGAAAGTTTAAATACTTCAGGATTTTTTCTACATATTAAATAGTATTAAAAAGCCTTAATATGAAGATAGATGCACAGTAAATCAAGATTCACCATAATGGCTCTAAATCGCTGTCCTGAATGAATTATCAAAAATTGTTTAATGTAGTTTCTGAGAAAGAATGATAAATGGTAACTAAGCTAAGCAATGCTGTTGGCTCTATGCCACAAGACAACCCCTTTTGCCAATTTTCAGGTTGATTTGGCAAAATATGTGGTCTCTTGAATGCAGACAAGTTTTTTTCTAAGAATTAACCCCATGACCTAGTTATCGACGCTAGTAGATTCACCAACACAAAAATTCTGACCAAATTGCAGTTTGATTGTAAAAAAAGGTGTGGCCTCTAGAGTGCATAAAAGGTTTTCTAAGATTTGACCCTGTGACCCATCCTTTTCACCCAATTTAACCCAATTTCGAAATCGTCCCAAATTTCAATTGGACAAGATTTGTAGCCTCTACAGTGCATACAATGTTTTTCCTAAGATTTAACCCTTTGACCTAGTTATTGACCCCAGTTGACCCAATTTCAAACTCGTCTGAGATTTCATCCAGACGACCATTCTGACCATATGCCAACTAATGTGCAAAAGAAAAGGTATCTAGACTGCTTACAAGGTTATTCTAAGATTTGACCGTATGAACTACTTTTTGACCTCAGATGACCCACTTAGAAACTGGTCCGAGATTTGATCAAGAAAATCATGCTAACCAAAATTCAGGTTGATTGGGCTCATTTTGGCCTTTAGAGTGCATAAAAAAGGTTTTGCTTAGATTTGACCCATGGTCTAGTTATTGACCCCAGTTGACCCAATTTTGAACTCGCCAGAGATGTTATCAAGACAATCATTCTGGCCAAATTGCAGGTAGATCGGGCATAACATGAAGTCTCTAGAGTGCATATAATTTTATTTTAGGTTTGACTCCATGACCTAGTTTTTGACCCAATTGGACCCAATTTCCTATATGTAGGAGATTTAATAAAGACAAGCAATCTGACCAAATTTCAAGTTGTTTTGGCAAACATTTTGGCCTTTTGAATGCATACAAGGTTTTTTCTAAGAGCTGACCCCATGAATTAGTTTTTTCCCCAATGGACTCGATTTCCAACCTGTCAGAGAAATCATCTCGACAATCATTTTGACCAATTTTCAGGCAGATTTGGCAAGAAGGTGGCCACTAGAGAGCACACAAGGTTTTTCTAAGATTTGACCCCTTTACCTAGTTTTAACCAAAGTTGACCTAAAATTCGAACTCATCTAAATTTCAGGTTGATTGGAACAGAATGTGGCCTCCAGAGTGCATTCAAGGTAAATATTGACGACGGACGACATGTTCACAACCTTTAAACTTCAACGTCATTAAGTCAATTTAACATAACTTCACTTTACAACATCGTGAAATTGACAAGATGAATGATTATGGAATTTTTTTTTCGAATGAAATTGAATGAGTGTGTGGAGCAAGGTTTGAGTAAATTAAAAGGGAGGTAATACTATATCGAAAATTTGGTTCAGTATCGATACCCCCTTTAAATAAAATATCCATACAAGTTCTATTTCTTCAAGAACCCATTAGACGCTTATAATTTGAATTATGTCAGTGAAATCGCGATTTTTCTGTGTCCAAAATTATTTTGAATGACGTCGTTGATTCTATGTTTTTTCAATCTGTTTGAGCGTGTTTGAATGGTTTGAGTGAGTGTTTTGAATAAATGAATGGAACGCTGAATGAGCGATTTAGAATGGTTTTGATTGAGGTTAATGTCAATTTCACGATGTTCTTAACTAGACACAGTTACAGTAATACAATTCTCCCAATGAACTATAGTGAAAGATATCAAAACACAATTAAATACAACGGTTTGTTATTCTAATTTAATTTTCTGTTACGTATAGATAAAGACAATACGTAACACAAGACAGAACTAGAGGAAATAATTGCAATATTACTGAGTTTGTATTCTCCAGTTATTCTTTGGATTTTTTCAGTGTTTCAATCAGGCACAAAACAAATACTCATTATGTCTCATAGTTTTGATAATCTTTTTAATGTTAACATCAACTTATAATATGACAGACATCGCGGGAGTGAAATAACCCCGTTGAATATTTTTGATATTACACGGGTGTTATTACACTAGTGGAATAACTATGCAAATGAGCTAAGAACTTTTAAACTTTTAGCTACGTCATATTTTCGTTGTGAAAATGACGTCATAATGTGTTGATGACGTCAATTTGCAAACGGCGCTACATGTTTCGCGAAATAACTTGAAGTAATAAATATCTGTAATTCCCTCATTTTCTGTGGTTACATCATATTATAAATAGAATATCAAATTTGTGCTCATCAAATACCGAATTTATTAAACTCGTCATCTTAAACAGATAAAAACTCGGCGCAGCCTCGTTTTTATCTGTTTATAGATGACTCGTTTAATAAATTCGGTATTCAATGACCACTCATTCAATATCCTCTATTTATCTTAAAAGATATGTAGCAATATAAATTCAACACTTTCGGTGAGCTTTTAACAAATTTCACTGAATCTTTTTAATGATAAAAAAGAATTTATTAACCACATATCAATTTATTCTTATACGCTTGATAAAAAGGACGACTTGGTAATGCAAGAAGACAACGATACACAGTTCCACCCATGAGTTTGGTAAGAAAGATGATCCGGCGTTTGATTGTGTTGTAGTGATAACTGAATTAGTTGGAGTCATATGAACGATCGTCTGAGAATTCGTACTGCTATTTAGGGTTGCTCGTGTGTCTTCTGTAAAATAAGATAAGGGTCTCTGCGAGATATTTTCAACAATTTGAAATGTTAGTGAGGTGCAAACATTAAGTAGCATAGATAGCCACATACTGTAAATATAAGGTTATCTGTTGATCTACAGATACTCGGAGACATTTCCTTTCTACTAACCGCTTTGTGAAGACTCTGGTCAGACTGCAGGCTGGTCAGAGTCTTTGCTTTTTGCACATTTGAACTTGTTGGAAATCTCAAGCACAGGCTCAATTGTGATTTTCTGCTTAAGATACTCATCGTTGGTTATACGAAATGGCATTCAACGAAACTAAAAATATTTCATTGATGTATTATTGTCGAAATCTAAATAACATCGTGAACTTGACATATATCTCAATCAAAACTATTCTTAATTGCCCTCTCAGCGCTCCAAGCATTCATTCCAAACACTCAAACAAACAGTTTTAAATCGCTCCAAAATCTTTAAAAAGATAAGATAAACAACTACATCAAAATAAACATAACAATAGGAAAATTGTGATTCCACAATTGTGATTTAATTAAAATTAAAAGCGTATAATTGGTTCTTTCAGAATTAGGAAGTTATTATAGAACTTACATGCATATTACAGGGAGGCAATAAATGTTGCTAAAGATGTTAATCCTGAACAAAATTAGCGAAATTGTATTACCTCCCGCTTATTTAACTCAAAACCCTCTCACGGCACTCAATCATTTTCATTTCAAAATGAATCCAGAATCATTCACCTTGTCAATTTCACGATGTTAACTGTATAAGCTGACAAACAATTAACTGTTGCGTTATTGTTGCAACTGAACAACTGTTAAATTTGCGTTATACATCTTAAAACAAACAAACACACAAACAAACAAAAACAACTTATAAGCTACGTCAAGGATACAATTAGATCAAACTGGAATGTTTGTGTAAGGAAAACTCGAGATGGGTCCAATGAAACGACAAAAGCTTCATATCTCCGCCACTCGTGGAAATATATCGTCGATGTTATTCTAAAACCTCGTAGCTGCAGCTTGATCAAAGCTGCAGTTACGAGGTTTTAGAATAACAACGACGATATATTCTGTTGTTCACTCAAGAAGATTTAATCGATCTTACCCTGAAACGAACGATTGTCTCTAATGTTAAATTTAATATTCCTGACTGTTTCTGCCCCTAACAATGGAGCTATCAAAGAAGTAAATGACTAGCTGGTTGAGTTTAACCCACCTGCCATGGGGAAAATGTGTCTCGCTCACGGCAAATGAACTGAACAAAAACTGCGACATTCGAGTTATTCAAAGTTACGAAAGATCCTAAAAGCTTACGGAAACATAGTCTTGCTGGCCCAAGTGGTCTAAGGTAAAAGACAAGAAATGGTGTACATCTTTTGACTTCCATTGTGTTCCCTGATCGACAGCACTCGCTACCTTCATGTTTACATAAAGTCATGTTCTGTGTTGTCCCAGGCGACGCTGGTAGCGTTCCTGGTAGAAAAAAGGTCGATGATGCATTATTTCATAGTTTTTGTTAATACGTTTGTGTTAAACTTCCTGCTAAATATATAATACGTGCTGAGTGTCTTGTATGGAAAAAAATATCTAACGAGGTTGGGAGAATTGATAATTGTCGACTGATAATTGTCGAGGCTCTGCCGAGACAATTATCAAATCTCACAACCACGTGAGATTTTTTTCATACAATACACTAAGTATGTATTATATTTATCTAATAATCTTTATTTGTCTTGTTTTCGTCGGTGTTTCTAACAGAAATGCAAGTTTCTAAAAATAACAGCATTATATCATTATTCTAAAATTAACTATGTGATATCAATAAAAATATCATACGGGATGTTATCACACGGATATTTGTATAGTTATAAGATAAAATATAACAATACATACGTGATAATAGACGCTATATTGAACACATGTATAGTAATAGTACCTCAGTGTTCTTGAGTGAAGTCCACATTTACCACCACTCTCCACTCAATATTTTCCGAGTTATAATCTTTTTTTTTTAATTAAGAGCCTGTTCATTGGGTACAGTACGGATAAAAAAGAAAATGATATATATTTGGTTATTATCAATTTGTTTTTAAATGTCAAACCCGTATTTGTCATTTATATCACTTTCTTCATGAAGTATGTTTGAAAAAAAATGCTAATTTTCTGGCCTTTGATTTAGAATCAATTGCACTTCAAAAATATATGTCTGAATATATTTCTATGCCTCTGAACACTTCTAAATAAAAATGTAAGTATTTAAACGTCTCGAATAGCGTCCGTTTGACGTTGTGTCGTGTTATGCATATAGCAACGAATAACGTGTCACGTTTGACACTTTATCATTTCTCTTTGTTGTGAAAAATACATCATACGATATAAAGAATTCTTCACGTACACTTGACTGATACGGCAGAGGAAACACTATTATAATATTTGATATATATTTTATGTAATTACTTTTTCCCAACATCAAAGAAATGTAGCTTAAATATTTCTTTTAAAGACGTCATAATGAGTCGATTTGGGATTAAACCTATTTTACATCGATTGGGAAACAAGTTCTAACTACTAAGATGTTTCCCTCTCTATTCTGCTTACTGGAAAATTCACCAGTACTCGTTCCGAATGAGTGGGCCAATGAAAGAACCAAGATCGATAGGCGCCCCTAGGAATCGAACTCAAGACCTTTGGATTAAGAGGCCGACGCTCTACCTCTAGACCACGAGCCCCACGGACATTAGTCCATTTAAAGTGTGATGTCCCATAAGTGTTGTGGTTTATCGAGAAATGACGATAGATTATCACTTGATAATCTAACCACAAAAGCAGTGAGATTATCAAAAACTTATACCCTGCTTTTATGTAATTCATCCTATCTGACATCATCTATGCGGGGCGAAATAAGTGAAGTCACAATGAACGTTGCATAGCAATCACGCGCAAAATGACGCGCTTCACGAAATAATGTCAAATTTCACATTTTGTCTTATTTTTGCTATAAAGAAATAGATTAATCGTTTGTTTTTCGAGTAAGATCGATTAATATTTCATTTCGTGAACAACAAAAGTTTTTTTTTTTCGTGAAAATATAGATTTTGTTGTTCACTCAATGAAATATAAATCGATATTACACTGAAACTAACGATTATCCTCTATCTATCTGCTAAAACCCATAGAAGAAGACGATGACCAAGTGTGATAAATATAAATACCATTGATCCATACTTGGACCTTTGCTCCGCACTGGTTTCCTGTCGGACATACTGTTGAAATGAGTCCGTCAGGTGTGGTAACATACCGGTACCATCCGGGAGTTACAGGTAAAGCAGGGACTCTCTCTCCAGGTTTTAACGTGTATGTTTTAAGCAGTGTAGAATCATTAATGGGTGTAAAGCTTGTGCATGGGTCAGAAAGGCCGTATGCTGAAGTTGAAATATCTAGCATTTTGACTAAATCAAAGACTGGTGATCGTGTGTATGTTTTCTTTTCAATGCAGTATCTTTATCCATAAATACCATTACTTTACAAAATTAAAACTTCACTGATCTAGCGGGTTAATTTGAACTGATAATACTGAATTTTTTCCCAAGCACTGTCACATTTACTAATGTTTCCAATGGCTGTCTGAATATGTTGCTGGATGAAATCGATATATATAATACGTACTTAGTGTTTTGTATGGAAAAAATATCTAACGAGGTTGGAAGAGTTGATAATTGTCGAGGCTCTGCCGAGACAATAATTAATTCTCACAACCGAGTTAGATATTTTTTCATACAATTCACTAAGTACGTATTATATTTATCTTACAACCTTTATTTGTCTTGATTTCGCCGATGTTTCTAACTGAAATGCAAGTTTCTAAATATAACCGCATTATATCATTGTTCTAAACATAACTATGTGATATCAATAAAAATATCACATGGGATGTCATCACACGGATATTTGCATAGTAATAAGATGAAAAATGAATCTATCTGTTGTGTATCTAAAATTTGTCTTTAGAAAGAGACAAACAGGAAACCACAGAACTTTATATCATAAATACGATGCTATCAAAAAGAAATAAAATCGTTCGATTGAAAAAAACAATAAAAATAAATAAATACCATAAAATCAAAGATTTAGGTTTGTATCGTTATTTTGATATAAACAATGACGAAAATGATTAAAATAAATATGGAAGGAAACCACATTGGTTTATTAATGATAAATTTACTTGTTTCTCAAATATCATCACGAAATGACGCGAAAAATAATCGACACGAGCTTATTGTAATTTTTTACAGAATTTTATTTATTTCAGAATTTGAAAAAACAAATTGTCTCACCAACTCTGATTATTTGCAGACAAAAGACTATCCAAATTTCTAGAAGCATTCTGTTTAAGCTTTTCATTTGATAAGGGTACTGATTCTATTTTATCACAATGAAAATGCACTTATATCAATAAAGATAAGATGAAATGCACACGCAAATATAACTTTTTTGTAAGGCAGCTCTGAATATATTAAACATATGTATTTTTATCATTTTTGTTTTGTAAACACCATTTGAGTTTACAAATATATATATAAAGATATTTGGAGGTTTCCTTTTTTTAAATATTACATTTGAATACATGTTTTCTTTTTGTTGTTGTTGTACAGTCTACTGTTTACCCTCCCTTTTGTTCATAACATAATTTGTTAAAATTATTGCTATTCGTCTACCATTTTGAGGTGAAGAAACTGAAAAACTGAACAATTGAAGAGTTACTGACACCACATAGTACATGTTATCATGCAGCCACACTGGCAAATATGATGTTAACATTTCGTGTAAATCGCATAACAAGCTTTGAAATCAGACGAGGGTATTCAATACAATTGTAAAAGAAACAGAAATTGTAATTCGCAAAGGACGGGTCTCCATTAGGGCCTTTTCGTGGCTAGAATAGATTTCCTTTAAACTTTTTGCCATCCATACTATGATATAATCTACGTCTATTGACAAAATATTGGCATCTCAAAACTATTGGTTCAAGCTGTGCCTAGAGTTAAAAGTGGGTGGGGTATTTACTACGAACTTTAGTTTCATTTTAAAATCTTTATATCACCTAAATTAATTACTGCCACATTATACATCAATGAGCTATTCCTTAGTCGATATCTGGAATTTATTTTGACATATCATATTTTCCATTATGAAAAGGGGCTCCCTTTTTTGTCTTTGTGGAATATATTTGTTTTATTTCCTATCAACTTTGCGGGTTTGCACAACACGTTTACAAATAGCCGTGAATATCAAATTTCTTTTATTATTTGCAAACAAAATTCAAAACCAAGGTCAAAATGAGCACACATTCAGCTTGACTAGTGCTTGATTCATCAATGGCTTGACAGAATTTAACAATATTAGGCACAGCTATTATAAACCACGAACGCAAAAGTATTTTAAAACGAATTCAGTGATACATGTACGTTGTAGTTCAAGGTCACCTATCGAGGTCAAATGTCAAGATTAGCATAAATTCAGCTAGACAAGTGCATTACTTATTCTTACTACTTATTAGCAGATTATAATAAATATATGTACAGCTGATACCAACCTCAGCGGTTAGAATTTTGCAAGGAATTTAATGATAATTTGAAGTTGTGGTGGCTATCAGCTGTGTCAAATATGTCAATAAATGAATGAGTAATGTAATTGTTAAAGGTCCTTATGGAGACCCGTCCTTTGTTCTAAAACAAGTAAGTCTGAAAAATAAGACAACGTGATATTCTATGATTTTTTTTCTGTGCTTATTCAGCTTTTATCATTATTATAACACGACGACGTAAAAAGCATTTATGTACATATGATATAAGAAGGATTGCGTAGAACTGTATTAGCAATGAAAGTCATATGTCGTGATTTGTACTATTTATTCAGATAGCTCCACCCATTTGTAACGTCAAACGTCATCTTAAGCTGGGACGTTAATGATTTTGACGTCATAAAATCCACGTCGCTGCGTTTTCTGTACAACCAGAAAACGCTTTTTATACCCAGAAAATGGTAATAAAACTAGTTTCAGAATTTTGATCGTGTTATAATGGATATAATGGATATAATGGATATGTCAATGAATAAAACTGATACGGAGAGGAGTTATATGCGAGGCAAAATCCTCGGGATTCGCCCTTGGATTTAACGTTTTCTATATAACTCCCCCTCCATCCGACTTTATTCATAAACACATCAACGCGAAACTAAAATCATTTCATAAATTGATAAATGGTGACACGTATCTACGTTTTAAATGAAAAAACGCTTGTACAAGTCGATTTAAACGTGGCATTTTCATGCCACATCTGTATGAGAGAGTTGTCGCATGTCTGTCGATAATGCACTCGAAAATACATAATTATTTTTTTTTAGAAAATTCTACTATTCAAAAAAAGTCTTCATATCACACAAAACGAAGTTTCGAACAGAACACTTTATAGTATTTTCAAATAGTTATTACTGTACCAAAAGTCTTCCTTCTGAGTGGTTGATAAAATTCATCGATCACTTCCTTTTGCTCTTGCCAACAAAGTTATAAGGACTAAAACTTGAACAATTCTTAAAAAAAAGATAGCGAACATGATTGAAAGTGAAATTAAAAGTGATGTAAGCATTAAAAAATAACTTTCGATACAAGAATCCAGTTGTAATCATATTGTAAATGACTGGTTTGATTGGGAAATCGATATTTAACTCGCCTAAGAACGAGAGATATGATCCTTTGGTTATGCACTTTCAAAATTCTTCATAGAATACGACCCTAGTCCAAAATCTTAGCACTGAAAGTACTGAAGGTGTACGTTTCTGGTGACATTGTGGTAAAAATATTGTATACGAAAACTATTCATGTAAACATAAGATAAATTCAAAATGGTTCGACCCGTTTTGGGTAGGTATCAATGTAAAAACAAATTTTTAAGGAATTTCACCCTTTTTAGCTCACCTGTGCACGAAGTGCTCAAGGTGAGCTATTGTGATCGGATGCTTTCTGGCGTCCGTCATCCATCGTCCAACGTAAGTCATCCATCTTTGATCGTCAACTTTGACATTTAGTGTACTCAAGACGCCACATTTTTTGCCCAAATTTCATGAAACTTGGTCAGAATATTTGTCTCTTTCAAATCTCGGTCAAGTTCGTAATTGGGTCAAATGGAGTTAACAATCGGGTCACGGGCTCAAATTTCAAAAAAAAAAAAAGAAAAAAAAAAAAAAAAAAAAAAAAAATATATATATATATATATATATATATATATATATATATATATATATATATATATATATTATATATATATATATATATATATATATATATATATATATATATATATATATATATATATATATATATATATATATATATATATATATATATATATATATATATATACATATATACATATATATATATATATATATATATATATATATATATATATATATATATATATATATATATATATATATATATATATATATATATATATATATATATATATATATATATATATATATGGAGAAAAAACAGAGAAGATATCGTAATTTGCCTTCTATATGGTTGTATTTATTTAGTTTACAAAGTTTTATAGAGAATGAATATAATATAATTCTACCGGTTTCACCATTAAATGGATCATCAGGAATGACGTTAGTTACAACGTATATATATATTTTATATATATATATGCACTCTAGGGGCCACATTTTTGACTCATATGTCTGGAATCTTGGTCAGAAAGTTGTTCTCCATAAAGTCTAGTTCAAGTTCGAAAACGGTTCAAGTGGGGTCAAAAATGATGACAAGGGGTCAAATTTTCGAAAAGCCTAGTGTGCATTATAAAGATAACATTTTTGGCCCAAATGTCTCGAAACTTGGGCAGAATGTATGTCTCCAACAAATCTAGGTCAAGTTTAAAATTGGGTCGAGTGGGTACCAAAACGGGGCAAGGTGTCAAATTTAACAAAAAACCTTGTCTGCAGCCTAGATACCACTTTTTTTAGCCCAAATTTTTTGAAACTTGGTCAGAGTGTTTTCTTGTTAAAATCTCGGTCAAGTTTGAAGTTGGATCGGTGGGGTTAAAAATGGAGTCAAGGAGCAAAATTTGAGAAAATCATTGTGTGCGCACTAGGGGCCCACATTTTTGGCTAAAATGTCTTGAAACTTGGTCAGAATGATTGTCTGAATCAAATCTAAGTCATGTTCGAAATTTGTTCAAGTGGAGTCAAATTATAGAAAAGCTTTTATGTGCACCATAGGGGCAACATTTTTTCTCAGTGTCTTGAAACTTGGTCAGTGTATTTGCATACATCAAATCTCGGTCAAGTTTGAAATTGGGTCAAGTGGGGTCAAAAATAGGGTCTAGGAGTCAAATTTTAGAAAAAAACATTTGTGCACTCTAGGGGCCTCATTTGTGGCTAAAATGTCTTGAAACTTTGTTAGAATGTTTGTCTCCATCGAATCCCGGTGAAAATTGATATTGGGTCAAGTCGGGTAAAGGAGTCAAACATTGTGTTATTTGAGACCACTCTCACCACTGCCATGCATAGCGTAGTTGGTTTAAATACAATGTCTGACACCTGCGTCAGGGAAGATCTTATTTGGCCAAGGGGTTAGCGATTTGGACTTGTAAACCAATTATTAGAAAGTTGTTGTTCGCGTGAGTTCGACACCGGCTCACGGCTGATATTTTTCAGCTATGCTTCGGTTGAGGGCTCGTCTGAGATTGGCTATTGAGCCATTCATGTCGGCATTGTACCGACTTAATTAGAACGCACATTACTGCCTAGATGGACTTATCGTCATCAATATATTTAATGACTCTTAAGAGGGAGTGGGTTATGAAAGACCAGTCTCTCCAATGTCCTGCACAGCTTCGTTGGTTTAAATACAATGCGTCAGGGAAGATCTTCTTTGGCTCAGTGGTTAGCGCATTGGACTTCTAAATCAAAAATTTGAATATTGTTGTCCGCGTGGGTTCGGCACCGGCTCACGTCGGATACTTTTCAGCTATGCTTCGGTTGAGGACAATTCGTACGTAACTTGTAGAATTCTTGTACAATGCCATTTTCAAAATGCACATTTGTCTGGCTGAAACAAGTCTCGAAGAAAAAAAATGAATTCAAGATGTCACTATTTTTGAAAAGCTTTTAACATCTGATAGATTTTTCTCAAGCATCAATTCTGGTAGACGTTAAATCGTCCACCACAAAAAAGGATATATATGAGGTTTAAGAAGAATCCAAATTTCAAATCTTATATTTACCATAGAGGTCAAAGTTTGGCTCAATCTTGATCAAACCTCGCTCAAGCAGTTTATCTAAGCAAAATTCAGATCCCTTTTGATTTTGGATTGCCTTCCGAAGTACGTAGCAGGAAAGAGGTCTCTAGAGGTCACACTATTGGTTCAACTATTCTCAAACTTGACCAGGATACTTGTTAAGTCCTAAGGAAGAATCCTTTTGATTTTGGTGACATTCTGACTCATGTCACGGGGGAAGAAGCAGGTCACAATTTACGCTTAATCTTTCTCAATCCTAATAAGGATGTTTATCTAGTCACAAGGAATGATCTTATCGATTTTGATTGCGTTCCGAGGCATGTCGCAAGAAAGGAGCTTTATAGACAATTTCTTAAGGACCATTCCAGTAGGTAAGAATTTAGATTAATTTCCCTGAAATTTGATCAGGATGTTTGTCTGGTCATAAGGAAGAACCTTATCAATTTAAGATGAATTTCGAGGTATGTCATGGGAAAAGGACCCTTATTGAATATTTCCTTCTCGCCATTCTAGAGGGCACAACTTGGGCCCAGTCTTTCTCAAATTTGCTGAAATTATTTCTCTGGTCACATGGAAGGACTCTATTGATCTTGGTTTGGTGGCATTCCCAGGTATATTACGGGAATAGAAGATTTCAAATGGCAAATTCTATTTTACAATACGTATCGAGGTCTTTCAAGATTTTCCTTGTATACGAGCCTTCACAACTTGACCCGATATGATTTTTGTGTAAGATTTCACCATGACAATCAATTTGACAGGTTAATTTGGATAAAAAGTAAGGCATCTTTGAAAAAGGTGCTGTCAAAGCAATTTCCTTAGAATCATTAGAATAGTGAATGTATATATAAGGCTGCAAAACTTTCAAAGCATTCTTCAATATCAGTAAGAATGTAAATTATATCTATAACATTTCTGTGTATTGTTTTTGGAAGAAAGCTCTTGCAGAAATATTGAAAAAGGAGTTTTTGATGTTATAGTGTATCAGTTAATAATAATGAATTTTGATGAAATCATTTAATCATTTAATTTTCTTTTAGGTTGATTCAGTTTAACAAGGAAGGAGTGAAAAGATACGAAGGTGAGCGATATGAGACCGCTATGGTTCTCTTGTTTTAGCGATAGCGGCAATCTTCCGATGGCAATTGCATAAAAATTCATAGCATAGTGTAACAAATGAGCCTGTGTGTGACATTTCCAACATGTATGCGTGATGGAAAGACGTAAAGTAGACTTGACACTCACGCAGTGAATTAAGATTAATTCTGAATTGTGAAAAGCGATTCTAGGTCCGTAGCCATCTATTGAGCGCACAGTTAAGACTCAGATAAGACTGTGCGGCCGCACAGACTGATCTGAGTCTCAACGTTGCGCACATGTGAAGTTGTTGGAAATGTCACGCACATGCTAAAAAAATATGCATGTTAATCGTTTTTTATCAATTCGTTCCCATAAATAAAGCTGATTTAATGACAATTGCTAATGTTTGTTGGCGTTATCACTCACCTCCTTCTGGGTTTCTCACCGGGTTTTTATCTTGATATATTCTGCGTTATCATTCAACTGACAGGGTTCGACTTAGCCGTGGGGTAATTTGGCTTGTTAACATTTAAGTAATTTGGGTTCTTTCAAAAGCTCGTCCGCAAATAACTGTACCCTCAAACCAAAACGATGTACGTACCTAGAGAAGGTGAATATATCTCATTGTTTGGTTACCAAAGCATCGTAAACAAGTTACTAGGCTTCGGTTACCAGACTACGATTTAAGGCCTCAAATTATTTTTGTCGCCTATCCATAGAGGAAAGTTATTATAAATAAAAGCTGATTTACCTAACCCTTATGTGAAACGATCCGTTACTTAGGCTCCTCCCTGCCAGGACAATAATAATGGATTATACCTTATTTCTATTTATTTTCAATAAATGAGATAATGGTTTATACATATACATTACATTATAGACGAGAACGCACTCTTAAACATACCGGATATACGAGGGTTGTACAATTTTTATCAGGATTAGGGCAATTAATCATCATTGATTTATCGCTATGAAAAAAGGATACTCATATTGACGCTTAGACACTTTATATGCTCAAATTTGCCAAAATCTGAAGCAGTTGAACGATATATATATATATTGATTTCAAACGCAAACATAAAAACATGGGTATAAGGTGGCAGCACACAGTACATGACGCTAGCGACGTTGTCGAAAATTGAGACATATGATTTTATGTAATTTAGCTTTTCACGAATGTTATCCATGGAAGTAGGAATTAAATGTTGCTGTCATTAAGATGTACATTTATGGGTTGTTAAATCCTTGTCACCAAAGAATCATTACTGTGAAGTTTGGTTGAAATGTGCAATCTTCAGGGTCAGTTTAGTGTATATTTCTACAGACAGACCAAAACTTTGCTGCAGATGCAAACAATGAAAATCAGGAAAAGGGCATAACTCTTACAAAAATACTTTTGGTAGTCTGGATAGCTCTTATAATAGTGAACACACATACCAAGTTTCACGAAGATATCTTCAATAACAGAAAAATTATGACCAAGATTAAATTTTGTCCTGCAAACAACAATGACAATGATGCAAAGGTGATGACCTTTGGTTTTCTCCGGAAACAGCCAAGCTAATAATTTTGGAGAGACTAAGCAACCAATAGTGAAAGTGGGATTACATCGGAAATAATGTTTTTGGCCTCACAGATATTATAAAATAAAAAATAAATAATAAATAAAATCATTTTTTTTTATTTTTTATTTTTTTCAATTTTATCTTCTATGGGGTGACATAGATATAGGAATTTGAAAAAAAAAAATTTTTTGTATCTTGTAAAAAAAATGTTTATGAAAATTCTCATATTTATTAGTTAAAATTAATCACACTGCTAAGACTATGCAAACCAAGAGAAATGCAGTGTTTCTTTCTTGTGCAGTGGGTCTATTTCTAAACAACCCTGACAAAAGAAAATCTTGAGTCTTTCCATGGATTACATTTTAATTGTTATTTTTCATAATCACAGAATTACATGATATTGTCTTAATTTGTCAAATGAATAATAGATAACTACTTTCATCTCAATTTTCTTTGTGTTTCCTTATCAACGCTTATCCCGCTTATTATATTTTGATAAAAAATTTTTGCAGTTATACATGATAACAGACATATTTTAAACACAGTAAATTGGCATGGCCTCTAGATATAGCTCTATTCTTTTCTATATTCTTTCTTTTTTGTGGGTATGTATTAAAAAAAAATTGCTTGCTAAAAATCTTTTCCATAGAGGTGCGAATAAAATTTGCCGGTCATACAGAAAAAGAATTATTTATTTGACAACACTGTAGAATGCAAAATATCTCTGCTTGTCCAAAGACATGAGATGGATTTCTGCGAGATGAATTTCTACGAGATGAATTTCTACGAGATGAATTTCTACTTATCAAAAAGTTTCGAATTTCTTTTTATAATTTCACTGGTTGAAAGAAAGATTGATCATTTCACTGGTTTAGTGATGAGATTACCAAGTGATGATCTACCAATACTTGTATACCTTGATAGATTTAAACAAATATAAATAAAATATCTTTCAATATTTCTATTTCTATTTCTATTCAGGCATTGCACATATGAAATAGTTGCATTTTTAGACCTTTTATCTTCCTTAAATCTGTATTTTCAAACACAGGTGGCAGTATCAAAGAAATGATAGAGAAAATAGTATTATATTAAGCATATATATGACCTATCACGCGAAAAGGGACTATCTGGGACCTCCATAAAAGTAACATTTAAAAAAGGTATTAGTTCTGGTAGTAGCCAATCAGGGGCGCATTTCCAAAATTCTATCACATGAAGGTAGATTGATTATTCTAGATTCAAAAAATTAGTTGATTGGGAAGAGTTTCGCCCCTGGTCAGTCCGCCCAGTCAGATCGACACTTTACGAACTACCAAGATGGTCCCCTTTTTGGAGAAGGGTCACATTTATATTTGAGCCTGTGCGTGAGATTTCCAACAATTTCATATATGCGCAAAGCAAAGGCTCTGACCAGCCTGTGCACCCGCACAGTCAGGCCAGAGTCTTTATATATTATGTGTTTAGTAGATAGATAAGGTAAGTATCTGTAGTCAATCAGGTAACTTAATATTTACAGTATCACTGTCAACGCTACTCAATGTTTGCACCTCTCGAGCGTTTCAAATTGCTGGAAACGTCACACACTGGCTCATTTATTTGTAAGAAAATGTTTTGATACCGCCACCTTTATTTTCAAAAAGTATACTTTTGCATCAGCCAATCATTCAGTTTTCATAATTCACTTCAGAATATGAATTATTCGGTAATTCTAAAGCACTTCAAGTAGATGTGTATCAAACTGGAATTATCTCTCCCTTTCACTATTGTGACAGTCTTGCAAGTTTTCAAACAATTTTCAGTTTGTTTTAGTCTTATAAATGGTCATACAGTATTTTCTGATTGTTTGGACACATAAACATACCCTGTGATGTATCCATACTGATTTCTTGGAGTGCCGAAGAGAACGAGGATGGGTTGAGAACTCTAATACCCCAAACTTGATCCACATATGTAATGTCTACGAGCGTTCAAGGCTCCCTCCTTGTTGTCAGGTAAATGACAGAAAGTCAGACGGAAAGATTCTAGAATTCATTTTTTGCAAGAAATTCATTGAAGACTGGAATAGATCAATCCAGTTACTGTCACGAACGAGGAAAATCAGCTTCAAGTTCACCATTGCCGAGTGTTTGGTTTGGTTGTGGTTTTGGGAGGGTGGGGTAACGATGAAATCCCGTCTCTGAACGATTTGTGTCCATATCGTGGGGGCTTAAACTGAATGAGTCTTCTGTCCATTTGTCGATTAATGCATCGTATCTTGGAAGGTTTTCGGTTGATCGTCGATTATCCCCTTATCGCCCTTAGAAAGACTCATTTCCGCTATTATACTACCGGAATTGATAAATTACTCGAAAAAATGAAAAAAAAAATCCCAAGTTTTTTCGCCTAATAACATCCAAATCGTCGATTTTCTGTTCGAAGCGGTGATTGTCGCCATTTTTAAGATGAAAACCGCCATATTTAAGAAATATCTCAGGATTTAAGGTGGAAGTGGACAAAGGCGTTTTTTGAAAAATCGCCGATCTTAGAAAAAAAAACTTAATTGAAAATGCGACTTAGCAAAAATAAAATAATCTAAGTGGAAAATTTTCAACTTAGAAAAATCAAAGAAAAACACTTAGTGACAAATGAAAAACTAAGAAAATATTTGAAAACTTAGTGAAAAATACCAAACTTAGAAAAATCTCAAACTAAGATATTTCGTGGATACGGCCCCAGTACTACCATTACATCCTTTCCTAGCCTCCAGCTGCTAACACACATAGGTCTACGATTATCGACCGATTGGTGGGAGACAAATTTTTAGAAAGAATATGTGCCGCAGTCGGGTATCGAACCTGGGACCCCCGACGGCGGCATATATTCTTTCCAACCATTGGGGTGATAATCGTAGAGCTATGTGGGATAGCAGCTGGAGACAAAAAAATAAAAAAATAAAAATAAGAAATACGCGTATATGTTTCAAAACTCCCACATATCATTTAAAAAAATCATAAAATTGTGTTTTGATCTTAGAACAAATGAAACCAAGTGTGTTTAAACACTTCTTACCGTTTTGGTTTTCGTCCTACACAATCAGGTATAACCCTTTTCTCGTATCCTGGAAATAAAGTTGACTATGACGAGCATATAACAATATTTGCAGAATTGAATTTTATGAAACTGAATGGCTTTCATCTAACAGTCATAACAGCTTCAATTATGAGTTGAAGAGATTATTTGATGAATTCAGTGAAGTAGGAAACTAAAAACCCAATCACAATGTATACTGAGCGACTTAAAAAACGCAACAAAGTAAATTTGAAATTTGAGTACGGAAAAGTAGATTTGTTTTAACTAAATTTAGCTTGAATCATACAAAGAAGATACTATCACAGTCGTATACCTGGTACAGTGCAGTAAAAAATGCCCAGTGTAGAAGCATACAAGATGGCGGACGTAAACAACGAAAAAAAAGTAGGTACATTTTCGATCGCAAAAATACAAATTAATTTAACTGATGGTGTTTAATGATATGCATTGTGACCAACATGAAATGTCCGATTTTCTTATTTTCCCATTGATTTCTCGTGATGCCTACTACACAACTTGGATTCAATCGATAAAGTTTGGTAAATAGCAAAAACCGAAATTGAAGCGGTGATTGCAAGATTCATTCCAGAATATTTGATTCATTACTAATAAAATCACCTGTGTCAAACGACCTATCGTAAGCCAAAACCCCAACAAACCATCCCTATTTTTGACAGCCCTGAAAAAGCATTTTAGAAAGTGACAATTTTAGTTTTTGTAAAAGGACAACGGTCCAGTGCGGCAAGAGGCCGTTTTTTCCATTGGTACAGTGGAGAAACAAGGTTTTGAGGCGATTTTGAACCAGTGGAGAATCAGTTTTGGAAACTGTGTAGACACATGGTTTGGAACCGTGTAGAACAAGCACGACGTTGGTAAATAATGACTTTGTCGTCGTGAATTGAAAGTAGCCGAATTATTTTTTCGAATAGTGACATAAGGGAAATATTTAGTACATTTAACTATTTTTTTCTAAATTTAGAACTATTTAACTTTGCTTATAAAGCTTGAAAGTCGTACTTGATTCTGACATTGTGTGTAAATTTGTCGGTGACCTTTGACCTTCTTTCTTAAATTTGGAATTTTATGTCTACGATAATATGTATTTATACAATGCTTGGAGTTGTATCCGTGATACACACTTTTTCAATGCTGCGTTTTGATTGGCCAATATAATGCAAGCGTAATCTAATAAGGGTCATCCTCTGACATATAAGTACGTTAGCATTTTTTTGTAAAGAAAGTAGACAAGATTGTTCCCAACACTACCTGTTACACTCGATGATATGATATAAAAAATAATATAACAAATATTTTCACCTTTCTACCGAAATCATGCTGTCTATTTTAATCTCATTAGTAATGTTCAATTATGGATTGCAATAAATTTTGTGAACTTATTTTGCGCCTAGACTTAAGTCTAAGTCTGGTAATTTTGCGGAGGAAGTCTTACGATAAGGTCTGTGTCAAAGGTAGAAAATGATGCGAGAATGAGAGACAATCTTCTACCAATCTTTATTTTTTTAAATTCCGTGTTTCTCGACCTGACAATTCAGCATTTAAGAAAAATAGGACAAGGTAAACCAGAGAAAATGGTCCAGAATGATGTCAGTGTCATGGACAATATTGTTTAATACTCACCTTATATTATCGAGGACCAAATGATTAAACATTGAAGAAAAAAAGCCAAGTCAGGGTCAGTCTCAAAGACGACCCTTTGCCAACCTTAACCAGTATTATTAATTTGTTCTAGACCTAATCTATCATTACTTTGAAGGTCGGACAAATGTCAGTGCCAAATCTCTAGAATTGAGCTTGACGCGTAAACAATTATCTATCAATCTTAACTTAATCAAAAATTGAGGACAAAAGTCAAGGTCAGTGCCAATGTTCAAATATGGTGCAAGATTCAATGATGATCTTTCACCAAACTTTACTTCTACTTCACATTATCGAAGACATAACATTCCAAATCTAAGAAAAAAGGTCAAAGGTCACCGACAAATTTACATGCCCACACAATGCCATAACCAAGTACGCTCAACTTTCAAGCTTTGTAAGCAAAATTAAATAGTTCTGAATTTATTATGTAATTTTTAGAAATAATAATTCGGCTACTTTCAATTCACGACGACAAAGTCATTATTTACCAACGTCGTGCTTGTTCTACACGGTTCCAAACCATGTGTCTACACAGTTTCCAAAACTGTTTCTCCACTGGTTCAAAATCGCCTCAAAACCTTGTTTCTCCACTGTACCAATGGAAAAAACGGCCTCTTGCCGCACTGGACCGTTGTCCATTTAAAAGACTTAAAATGTCACTTTCCAAAATGCTTTTTCAGGGCTGACAAAATTAGGGATGGTTTGTTGGGGTTTTGGCTTACGATAGGTCGTTTGACATAGGTGATTTTATTAGTAATGAATCAAATATTCTGGAATGAATCTTGTGATCATCGCTTCAATTTCGGTTTTTGCTATTTACCCAACTTTATCGATTGAATCCAAGTTATGTAGTAGGCATCACGAGAAATCAATGGGAAAATAAGAAAATCGGACATTTCATGTTGGTCACAATGCCTATCATTAAACACCATCAGATAAATTAACCTGTATTTTTGCGATTGAAAATGTACCTACTTTTTATCGTTGTTTACGTCCGCCATCTTGCATGCTTCTACACTGGGCACTTTTTTACTGCACTGTACCAGGTACACGACTGTGACTATGTTGATTCGACTTAATCTCCGTTTGATCTTACGCTTTGGTTTGGTTAGTTTCGACATAGAAATCTACTGTCCACTCTTTATTTGTCATTGCACTTTTCATGGATGATTGATTTAACAAATCAGAAGTGTGGAAGGTAATCAACGATAGACATTTCAAAAACCGTTAAAAGAAATGAAGTCAACTCACTCACTTTGCAAAGACTATGCTCTGAATCGAGTATATCAAAAGGGAAATTGTTCCTTAGAATTTGACCGTCGCTTACCGCGTTTAGACTTAAAAAATATTGATTTATTCCGTCAATATTTGAACATCTGTAAGAGAGGACCTTGCCAATAAAGAGTTTCAGAGGACTTTACGTGTTAAAATTACGTTAGTGTCATGCCGTTAACAAGCTCATAATGTCATCTCAGTTCTAAACGACATGTCTGCTAAGGGTTAAAAGGCGTGAACAGGCTCTGTTTGCCAAAACCACATTCACATGGACAACGTTTGTTGTTCTACGAAATGAATGGAAAAGCATGTAAATGACGTCATTTCTGGTCAAAAAGGCGACGTTTTGGTGTAGTCTTTGGACCAAACGTGCTTAAACGCAGTATTGATGGTTTGTTTGACCTCTTGATTCATTTAACTTAACTCTGAAAATTGTTTGACCAACGTTTCATTTGAAAAGAAAATATCCTATCAACAGTAGGGCTATGGAGGAATTTCAACTTTCGTGGGTATGTTTAAAACTTTGACCATATTGGGAATACGAGAGAATGTTTCAAATCGACATTGATGTCGGATTAAAGGTAACTTATTAAGGTAACAAAATTAGTATATTTTAGTTCGAGTCTGTTCACTTATATTTGTATTTAAGGACTGTTTTTTAAGTATTGCGTTTTTAAAGTCGCTCGGTATATGAGAAGGCGATTAATGAATCTCAACATAGATAGATTTCTTTGGAGACTACTTTGTGCGCAAGTTATGACTAAGCGTAGATATCTGAGATTGCTTGGAACAAGGGTCTTTCGAGACATGTGAAACTAACTAAAATTCTGCTCAGTGGTTTCAGGGGATATTTTTATTAGCCGTTTAACCACGCACGGACGCACACAGGATACATGACTATGCAAAAAGCAACATGGATTTTATCCGCTTGAGCTAACATGATTAAAATTTGTATCCGGGCGGATAAACAAAGGTTTTGATAAAGGTACACATGTAACACGGGTGAATATCAAACGAGCTGAATTTAATTATACTGAAATACAAACTGCGACGGCTAAAACCATTAACATCATAATAAAATCGACAAGTTAAAGAGCCTGTCTGTGTTCGTGGATATATTTAAAACACAAGACACTGAATTCAAAACGACTACGTACACAAAAATAGACTTTAATTCTAAAATATAAGTTTGAATTTGTCATTCCGATATTTGGTAATGCAAGCGATTATGACTCGATGATCTAAATATAGGCCTCACTTGATGAATATTTATTGCCCGCAATTTGTCGGACTTCATTTTGAATAGAGCTGCGCGTGGGCGTATTTCTCGTTTAAATATCCTACTTAATACGACAGATTATGCGTCTCCCGAAAACGCCGCCGTTTATCATTCGATTTGTATTCTTATATAACTCATCCTTCAAAAACTTAATCAATAATAAGTATTTAAAGAATTTTCGCGAAATATACATTTTTTTAACTCTAATCGAAGATAGTGGATTTAATTGATATTTGAACTTTGTTTGAATCAGATTAAATTAGCGATCGATCTTCAAAGAAAACTTAAGGAAGATGATACTAAATCGTGAAATGCGCCACAATTGTATGAGCGAGCAATATTTGAAGTTAATTTAAGGGTGTAAATACAATATCGTTAATTTCGAAATGATATAGAGGATATTGACGAGTTTAATAAATCTGTATTTTATGAGCACACATTTTATATTATGTTTATAATATGACCCGATTTTATGCGCAAAATCGTCAAAATTCTTAAAATTCAACATTTCAATTTTCCGCGAAAGTAATAACGTCGTTTAAAACTGACGTCACAATATATACCTCATGACGTCATTTTCGCGATTACAAAATAGCGTTGCTGTTCGCTCTGAGCTCATTTGCATAGTTATTCACTTAGTGTAATAACACCCGTGTAATATCAAAAATATTCAACGACGTTATTTCACTCCCGCGACGTAGGTCATATTATAAATGTTTTTATGCCTCCCTTTAAAAATATATCCACATTTATTAAAAACCCAAACTAGTGTGTGTCTTCGCAGACAACAGCTAATAAAAACAAGGGATAATTTCTCTTAATTGAATGATTTGAAACATTGTGTACGATTTCTGGTGTTATTTCGAATGAATTTGGAGCTTTTCTGATTCTTTTGAGTGAGGGTTTTGTATGGATGAATGGAACGTGAGCGATTGAAAATTATAAAGAAAGGGATGAGGGTCAATTTCATGGCGTATCTAATTGTAGATATTTTCATTGGTTTTCTAATAATTATGCAATTTTGATTAAATATCGGAGCGGAAAAGAAAGTAAAAACCTCAGATCAGAGGGATGTTGATTGACCTCCTCCCCATCCCATCCGCCTTCTTTCCGGATCCGCCACTGAAGCTTCTGAATTCAGATTTTCGAACAAAGAGTAAAACAAAATGAACTAGGAAAACAGAAATTAACCTTAGCAAACATGAATCATAATATGATCGAGGAAACACCCTGAGATAGTTCTAAAGTCCGAACGTATCTGTCTTTTATGACGTTGAAGAGATTTGATTTTTCGGAAGACTCAAAATCCGATGATATTGCATTTATAGCGACAAGCACTCAATCTTGTCCGAGTCTAAGCTGATTTGGGGTGCTTATCGAAAAGGAAGTGATTGACAGACCGCACAGTTCTTCCAATATATTCATCTCGGTACAAAGTCTATGTATGTTTCAAGAATTCCTGGTGCTCTATTGTTTAAATCGTTAACAAAGTTGTCGTTCCTAAATCTATAAAACGTAAAATTCGCCCAAATTATTTTCGTTTCTCGGCTTAAAATTGTCAACGTTCCAAAGAATGTTATTTTTACCATAAATATCTTTATATCGTCGGTTTTTTAGCTCACCTGAGCACGAAGTGCTCATGTGAGCTATTGTGATCACCTTTCATCCGGCGTCCGTCCGTCGGTCGTCGGTCGTCGTCCGTCGTCCGGCGTCCGTCAACAATTTCTTTAAACGACATCTCCTCCTAAACTACTAGGCCAATTAACACCAAATTTTACAGAAATGTTGCTTAGGTGGTCCCCTTCAAAAATAGCTAAAAGAATTGAAATCCATGAAAAACTCTTGTTGCTATGGCAACAAAAGTGAAATTTTAAGAAAATCTTTAAAATTCTTCTTCTTCTCAACTAGTAGTCCTACAGACTTAAAACTTGGCATGGATGGTCAGTTCATAGACCTGAATTAAAATAGCTAAAATCATATCTTTTGGGTCACCAGGTGCGGAGCACCAGGGGGGAGAGGGTAGTACTTTTGTGAAAAAATGTAATCTTTAATCTTCTTCTTCTTCTGAACCAGGAGCCCTACAGACTTGAAAATTGGCATGGATGTTCAGCTTATAGACCTGAATAAAAATAGCTAAAATCATATCTGTTAGGCTGCCAGGTGCAGAGCACCACGGGGGAGGGGTAGTACTTTTGTGAAAATTTTGTAATCTTTAACCTTCTTCTTCTTCTGAACCAGGAGCCTGACAGATTTGAATATTGGCATGGATGATCAGAATATGGACCTTTATATAAATAGATAAAATCATGACTGTTGATTCACCAGGTGCGGAGCACCAGGGGGGAGAGGGTAGTACTTTTGTGAAAATTTTGTAATCTTTAACCTTCTTCTTCTTCTGAACCACAAGCCCTACAGACTTGAAAATTGGCATGGATGATCAGCTTATACACCTGCATAAAAATAGCTAAAATCATGACTGTAATGCCACCAGGTGCGGAGCATCAGGGGGGAGGGGGTAGTACTTTTGTGAAAATTTTGTAACTTTAACCTTCATCTTCTGATGAACCAGGAGCCCTACAGACTTCAATATTGGCATGAATGATAAGCTTACGGATCTAAAATAAAATAGCATAAATCATGAATGAAGGGCAACCAGATGCGGAGCATTAGGGGGGAGGGGGTAGTACTTTGGATCAATTTTGAATTCTTTAACCTTATTCTTCTCCTGGATCAGGAACCCTACAGACTTGAAAATTGTCATGGGTGATAAATTTATTGACATTAATAAAAATAGCTAAAATCATGACTGTAGGGTCACCAGGTGCTGAGTGTCTTGGGGAGGGGGTAGTACTTTGGATCATTTTTGAAATTTTTAAACTTCTTCTAATGAACCAGGAGTCCTACAGACTTGAAAATTGGTATGAATGATCAGCATATGGACATTAATTGAATTAGCTAAAATCATGACTGTAGATTCACCAGGTGCAGAGCATCTTTGGGGAGTGCTTTGTTGAGAATTTTGAATCCCTACAGCCTTTATATTTGACATGGATTGATCAACTCATTAAAGAAAACTTTAAAAGTCTCAGACTCAGGCTGTATATCTGGCATAGATAAGCTGATCATAGACCTTTTATGAAAAACGCTTAAATAAATAATGACCAGGGGATTGAATAAGTGAAAATCTCTTTTTCTGTGGTTGCATGGACATACCTAGGTAATGAAGCTTTTTTCTCAGGTGAGCGACCCAGGGCCAACGGCCCTCTTGTTTTATAAAAAATCTTACCCGCGCTTCATTTAAAGCTGTAGTTAAGAGTTTTTAGTAGAATATTGACGATATTTCCACGAATTTTTAAAGTATAATCCAAGATAACGACTAGAAGTTATTGAATTTTTTTTTCTTGGTACTTCGCAAGGGCCAAGGACTATGGAAAATGACAAAATAATTATTTTATGAATAAATAATTGTATAGAATGCAATAAAAAGAATAATCAACTTGTTATGTCTGATATTGAAAAATACAACACTCAAATACCATATTAGGCTGTTAAAAACACACTATCGCACTCGTTATTGAAGTCTAATAACGCGTTGTCGTGAAATATTGTTCATATCAGACATAACCGTTTGATTATTTTCTATTTTATGTCGTCATTTACAGTTAACAACATTGTACAATTGATTGGGTAAATGATTTTGGAAAGATTTAGGAATGAAATTAAATGAGTATGTGGAGCGAGGTTTAAGTGAATTTAATAGCAGGTAATCCAATATCGCAAAGTCTGTTCATCCTGAACAAAATTAGCGATATTAGCCACCTCCCTTTAATAAAATATACGTTATTTTCTGTTTTTGCGTCTTTATGTACCAATCAGACATTTTATAATCGACAGTCTTTAACATCGTAGAACAATTTTTACGATTTCAATTAAATTTTGATCGTCTTGAACGATTTCTAATTGTTTTCTAATGATTTCGGAGCGTTTTTGATCGATTGCCGTGAGTGTTTGGGATGAATGAATAGAGCGCTGAATGAATGATTTAGAATGATTTTGATAGGAACGAGTTTCAATTATACGGTGTTTTCAACTGCAACCAGTTGATTATTCTCTATTCAATCTCGTCAATTAACCGACGTCGATGTTTAGCAAAAGAAAATAGCTTAGAATGGGATGGGTGTCACTTTAATGTTATTTATTGATGTTACTAACTGGAGATATCTCTATTACATCAATAGTCAACATATTCAGCATTTTTGTGTCGTCATCTAACCGACGTTGAGGTTGATCGACACTGGGACAACATCGCATGTTTGAGCTTCCCGCATGTGCATACAAGATACAAGATTGAAAAGTAAACTCGCCAAATTACGTCATTGTTAAACTTTCGCCTTACCAATACACTCATAACGCAGAGTAAGGTCAATAATACAGTGAAATAAACACAATTATTACTTTTTCGTTTAATATAATCCATAACTATTGCCATGGCAGGGCGGAGCCGAAGTATTTGGTGGCTGCATTTAAGGTTAAGGTAAATCAACTTTTATTTCTCACACAATAGAACCGGTTGTATCGGACACCGTCCGGCTATACCGAACACAATTGAGTTATTGCCGCTGAGTGGCAGTGGGTATTTGTTAATAGTTATTTACCACTCTTAGAGTATTCCTTTCCAAACCAAAACTCGAAGATGTTGGTAAAAGTAATAATAAACTTGGTTCAGATGCAATTTTTAGACGAGACATGATTGCTTTTCTCCAGAAAACGCCTCGTAGTTGCCATTATGAGGAAAGAGAAATACACGATTTTATTTTATATTAACTATCAAACCATTGTGTGAAATTTCGTGCGATAAAACGCTTCAACATAAACACTATAAAAAATTAAAGTCATTTAGCGAGAAAAAAATAGTGTATTCGAACACCGTTACGTTAGCAAGTCAACCACCTTCCGAACGTGACGGTGTTCGAATACACCACTTTTTTCTCACTTGACGACTTTAAACATTGAAACTTTTTTTGTTTGGGGGACTTACATTGTATATCATAAAATTTCACATAGTGGTGGGGTAGTGAACGGGAAATAAAATCGTTTGCTTCATTTTCCCCAGAACTGCATTGAAAAGTAGTAATTGTTCCGAGAAAGTGAAATTTTATCATCTACGAAATGGTATAATAAACCTTGATTTCACTGAATACTCGCTCCAGCCACTCATTCAATTTCATTCCTAAATCGTCCATTTTGTCAGTTTGACGTTGTAACTGACTTGATAGATAGCCGACATACTTTAAATCGTATTTTGATAACCATATGCTCATAACTTCAGATTTAACCAGTTTAAGTTACGAGGATTAGGTTATCCAACGATGAAATGTTTTCACCTGCGCTTAGCTAAAGCCGACTTTCGTCGTTGCTAAGCCACGCCCTGTCATGTGAACAATATCGCAGAATAAAAGCTTTAAGCAAATTTTGATATTAAACATTTTCAACTGTAGATCTACATATACATTGTTATAGCATCTTTATTCGTTACAGTACATTTTCACAGCATATCCAACTTTCGGTTTCATCAGGCCATCTACATTCGAGCCGAACAAATATCCGCTGTGGCAATTATCGTCTACTTGACTGGCTTGTTTGTCGCTAATGTAGACACCGTAGCTTTTCCCATAGTTGTTTCCACTTTCAGCAATGAATTCAAATCCCATTGAGCCTCTACTCGGACTAACTTTAAGTCCTGATTTTATGTTTCTAAAATATGAATATAATCATTTGATTTCATAATGAGTACAAAAGTGTTCAAGAGAAGATTAAAATTCTTAAGTCTGAATATCAACTTTGAGTAGCTATTTTGAGACCTTTTTTTGGAATTACTTTGTGGATACGTATACAAAAAAGTAAAATTTTGTTAATCGGGTATGAATAAATGTTAGTATTTTTCTTCTAAATAGAGGAATTGTTTATTCAAAAAATAACAACATTTCGATAAAACTATGATTGGTTTAAAGATATTATTAACCAACATACAAGCTGAACGTTTTCACAATCATTTAAACGAAGCACTGTTGACATTCACATACATTCTTCTTTTGACATGTAAAACCACTACTTTTTGTTAAATTTGTCATACTCACGTGATACTACAGTTGAGTCTTTTGTTCCCCGTGTTAATGTTGACGAGAACGGCAGTAGGTTTATCAAAGTACTCTTTGTTGCCATCTTTAATGTAGCCTGGGCAGCGAAATTCGATGCATGCGCCACGTTCGGATGTATCACCGGAATCTGGATCGGGTTTCGGACCAACATTATATGTTCCGAACTGCTCGCCCCTTATCTTTTCGAGATAGCTGACACCAATGACTCGCATATCGAAGTTATCTAAATTATCCTGAACCTTAAATGTATGCAATGATAAAGAGGATAATCGTTTGTTTCAGTGTAAGATCGATTAATATTTCATTGAGTGAACAACAAAAGCTATATGTTTACGAGTGAACATATAGCTTTTTTTTGTTCACGAAATGAAATATTAATCGTTCTTACTCGAAAAACAAACGATTATTCTATTTCTATATGCAAAAATGAGACAAAATGCGAAATTCCTAGGACATATTTTCGTAAAGCACGTCATTTTATACGTGATTGCTATGCAACTTTCATTGTGACGTCACTTTTTCGCCCCGCATAGATTACGCCAGATAGGGTGAAATACACAAAAGCAGGGTATAAATTTTAGATAATTTCACTGCTTTCGCGGTGAGATTACCGTTAGAAAAGAGGTTATTTAACATTATCCAGTGCAATACTGAATTCTATTGGATGAGTATCCTATAGAACCAATCTATATTTGACGAGGCGACAGCCGAGTCAAAATATAGACTGGTTCTGTAGGGTAAGAATCCAATGAAATCGGTATTGTACTCGATCATGTTAAAATGTCATATTTTTTTCACAACATAAACTGAACGTTCAAGAATTAAGGATTGGCGGCATTTGAGATAGAGACAAAAGGAATAGATCCAAACTGATCTGGAAAATAGTGTTTAATGCATGTCACTTTGAACATGATAAAAATGAAAGACACAATTGTTCTGAAAATAGGAATTTACGTGAAATGTTTATTTCAAATGTCAAGCTGGACAGTGCTTACTGATTATGATATGTAATAAACAAAAAACAGATTGACTACCAGTTGTCACTTGAAATGTACATGTTCATGTTGACAAACGATATTCTGAAATCAAGAAACAACATTTTGTGTTTTTCAATGTAACTTGCTTTCTTTACTCTCAAGACCTTAATGTAGATATCAAGAATCTTATCATATCATTCATATTTCAACAACTCCGAACAGATGGTTTGATACATTGTAAGAGCCCCGATGGTCGATAATTTGAAGATTTCTGACAAAGGCTCTCATGCGAATTTGTATTGCCAATTAAAAAGGATTAAGCCTTCTGATTTGGGAGTAGAATGTTTCTAATAATTTTCGAACCTCTTATCTTTGTAAATTCTGTAATCCAACAGTATAGGGCTATTTCTATAAATAGAACACGCATTGCGATTGACAAGCATTAGGCGATGCCTCGGTTCGGGAGGAGTAGGATTTTAAGTTTTTTTCACTGTTTTACTTTTGTTAACCTGGGGCCCGTTTTACTAAACGTCTTACGAATAAATTGATCGTAAGTCAAAATAAAAAATCTGGTCTTTTCATTTATTGTTAGATTCTACCTTGCTATATCTCATTGGAATCGTCTTCCAATGAGATGGCGCATGGCAGAATTTCATAGTTTGTTTCTACTGTAGAAGCAACTTTATTTTTTGACTTACGCAAAAAATGATCGTAAGATGTTAAGTAAGACAGGCCACTGGTCCACATAGATTCATTTTCTGTGAAGTAATTTGAAAATGCTTAACCTATGGATCATTTTTTGTGAAGTCTGGTAGCAAAATGATGGATAGTATGGGAGAAAAGATTTGCGACGGACGAACGCCAGATAATAGATCAGTCACATAAGCTTAGTTGAGCTTAAAAGCAGCGTATTTTATACCTGAAACCCAAAACAGCTTGTTTTGTTTAACAGGCCTTGCGTATAGGAAAAACGTCTTGGTAAACCGTCTATTCATAAGCAAAACAGACCGATTTCAATCATACCTCGCAGAAATTTTCTTTGTTGACTATTTCAAAGCATATAATGAATCATTTTTGACTTAGTAGAAAAAAGGGTGCAAGGCAGGGCGGGGGGCTTTTTGAAATTTGGAAGTTATTGGATAGATCTTTAAAAAATCATTCCTTAACCATAAGTCGTTTTTAATGACACTTGCATGAATTTCCCTTCGGCGACCCTCGCACATATATTTTTTTGATTTTCGGAAAAGTAAGGGCTAGAGATTGCTGAGCTAAGAGAATCATGGATTGTGTTTTGGAAATCTTCACCTCTCAATGTATGTTGCCGAGTTTGACTAAACGTCGCATAAATGTAGCGACACGTTTGAACAGAAGTGCAATAAGAATACCTTAAATCACTTAAAATATTGTTCAACTGCTTTCAACGTCCTTGAACAATAATGTCCGAGATATTCCAAGTGTAATTTTTTCAGTGAGCTCGGTAAATAATCTAAACAGAAGAACATCCCTTTACACATCAGATATCGAAAATGTAGAAACCGTCCTTACACGCGAGTTACATGATCAATTTTATACATTGTTTGTTTTTCAATATTTTAGGATAGAAGGTAAAATGCTGTTCTTGAAAGGAAGTTATGGGCAAAATTCTTACCTTTATATTGAGTTTTATGAAGCAGCTTCTAAATGTATTTGAACACGGTGACACTGGGTACCAGGAAAGCTTTTTGTCGAACGTGTTTTTTCCACCAGCCGCCCCTGTAAACACCGGGTTACCGGTGAAGGGGGCGAACTGAAACATAAACGATCCATCTGAATGGTGTCTTGGGCAAATATTTCTCTCAGAGAAAAGGAACAACGGCCCTTCACACGGACCATTCTGAACTTCAGCACGAGGATCTAAGCTACAGTCATATGCCCTCCCAAAACGTCTGGATTCGAAGCTCACTTCCCTGACAGTGTTATTGTAAATAGGATAGCCCATTGGCAAACGATGATTCGTAGTAGGGAAAAGACGTTCACCGGCAGAGTTTTCGGCATAAATAAATACAATTTCGTCGCAAAAGACATCTAAACAAACATGTCCATTCCTATCAACTGTGTCACTTTTTTTCCCAAGGTATGAGTCACCATTTATCTCTTTGGTAAATGCTGTAACGGTTACTGAGCCTGCTGCTGCTTTTTGTCGCAAAGTAAAATCTGTATAGACTGTTATGCTTACAACACATGCGCCTTGTTTCAATACAGGTGTCTTGACGTTTCTGGTCTTCCATTCTTTAACAATTTTATCAATATTCCCAGCAGCAGATCGAACTTTTTTAGTTATATAGTATGATTGTGTTGAGCTTACATAATCGTAGGGGTCCATGAATGGTGTATTTACAGGAGGAAGAATACCAGTTAAGATATTGGCCAATAGCTTACGCCTCCCGTTTCCAGTCTGAGAAGGAAATTTCATTTTACTCTGCTCAGCCCATACACCTTTGTTTTGATCCCATGACCAAACGGATATGTCGGAATCTCCATTTCCATCTAACGAAACATTGAAGTTTGAGGTATCTAATGTAAAGGTTACCGGTTGGTTTAGCCGTAAGTCATTACCCTGGTGATCCTGCAAACCGATGTTTACCATTCCATAAGTTCTTAGTGGTGCAAGTGAACCGTCTTTGTTATTACAAACGAAATCGCCGTCCGCAGTTTCAATGTCCTCTGGGTTTGTAGGATCCATAAATTGTACATGTGCTTTAGCGCCCTGGTTGCCTTCGTACGGGTTACCGTTCCTATCCATAAGAGCATTGCCTGGAATTGAAATTGCTACACCACTTCCTGAAGATTTATTTTGTGTTCCAAGTGGTATCTCAAGACCAACACTAGGGGTAAATGGAATCGGGTCAGGAACAAATGGTAAAATGATGTTAGTGACTACCTCGGCCCCCTCAGTTAAACTAATTACCCTTGTGCTGTCAACAAACTTTTTGAATGTTTCATCATGGATATCCAAAATGACTCTTTTGATTCCCTTTTCAACCTCGAATCTAAAATACCCAGCCATGTTTGTCTTCGCCCCTAAACGCCCGTTATATCTTATTTCTCCTAATTGTAGCGGAACTTTTTTTCCGTCTTTCTTTCCAAATGCGCGTCCTGAAATTATAGTCTTTACTACACACGGCATGCATTTACAAGACGTTACTTTGTTTGTCTCGTAACTGTATCCATCACAAGTTATGTTAATGTTCTCAGTCTTATCAACATCACAGCAATGATTCGGCCACCAGTCGTTGCAGGTTCCATTATCCTGTAGAGAACTTTTAATACAGTTTGCCTTATCGCATGTCTGGACGTTTACGACACTGTCTCCATTTGTACTTCCAGTGACATGACATCCATTAGGAAGGGTTTCCAGCTTCTCAGACGGCGATGTACATGTATCCTCTTTTTGGTCTTGGATTTAAACAAAATGAAACCATAAAATTATTTGTATTAATATAACAGCTAACAGTACTATGGAAATTGAAGTCCCTCGTACCCGGTATTTACTTAACGTTTTCATTTATTTCAAGTTGACCTTTAAAGATAATTTTAAAAAAGAAAGCCTTGGAAACTTTACTATGACGCCTTGTGCACGCTTAAATCTGAAACTATGATAATGCCTTGTCAAAGCGAAATAAGTGAAATTACAAAATGAATAACAGATGCCTAAAAACATGCTGTTATTTTTGTATCAAACTCATTTTTCAACATCCTCATGTGTTCTTCAAATATCACGGATGGAACATAAACATTGTCATATTGATACATATTTTATAAGAAGGTGTTTTTTATATTACAAATTAATTGCATTTACAATCTAAAAATAAAAAAAAATAGTTGACAGCTAAATAATGAAAATATCTTAATATTATATTTAACCTTTTTACGAAAATCAGAAAACGCAGTATGTGCAATTAGTTGAGAACTGAAAATTTACCTTTTCTTTAAGAAAACATTGGTTTTCTTTAAAGAAGAATTATTGATCATAAGTTACCCAAATGTAAAAAGTAAACCAAGTAGAAGGTATTTTTTATTGAAAAAATCAAAATGTTTATTTATACACTTAAAAAAAATAAACCATTGAAAAAAAATTTTAAAAAAAAGTTAACAAAATCGTGTAATTGACAATTCAAAATCATTGCGGAATGATTGTGAATGAGTGTGTAGAGTGCGTTTTGAAACTAAAGACAGAAAGTACTATATCACTCAATTGTCCAAACTGGACGAAATAAGCGATATTTATTTACTCCCTTATAAAAATATTGTACGTTCTTTTGCTTTTGTGTGTCTTCACGGACAAATCAGACAATTGAAAATTCACACTAAACGCTAAGTCTGTAGAATATTTTGATAAATTTCAATGAAATTTTTGATCGTTTTGAACGGTTTCGAACTGGTGTTGAATGATTTTGGAGCGTTTTGACTGATTTGAGTGAATGATTGGAATGATTGAATGGAGCACTAACTGAGTGATTTAGAACGGTTTTGGTTGAGATATTGTTAAATGTAATAAAATTGTTCTTATTTACCTTCAACAGATACCTCAGCTTCATCGGATCTGGACACACCAGCCTCTGTTTCTACACTACAAACGTAACTTCCTGCGTCAGATAACTGTATATTTTTCAGTTCTAAGGTCCCATCCTTCCCTCTATTTTCCAATTCGGTACCATTTTTCAGCCTGTTGAAATGAATATTATCGAATAAAGTTTTCAAAATTCACTTGTGTTATATTACTAGTGGAATTAGAATGCAAATGAGCTAAAAACGAATAGCATCGCTATTTTGTTACCGCAAATATGACGTCATAATGTGTGACGTCAGTTTTAAACGGCGTTATAAGTTTCGAGGAAAATTAAAATGTTGAATTTCAAGATTTTTGTCGATTTCTTTTTCAAAATTCGGATCATATTATAAATAGAATATTAAACTTGTGCTCATGAAATACAGAATTTATTAAACTCGTCATCTAAAACAGGTAAATACTTGGCGTAGCCTCGTTTTTATCTGTTTATAGGCGACTCGTTTAATAAATTCAGTATTGAATGACCACTCATTTAATATCCTCTATCTATATTATACAGTTTTGTATTTTATACAAGATTACATGATCAAGTTTGGGTAAGTATATATACTTAGTTCCAAAGGAAAGTTTGCACTTTCACTTTTTATATATCTCTTGATTTTTACTAAGTTGGAGGAAAATTATGGAGTACTTTTGATACCATACTTTAGGCAAGTCATTTTGAAATTCAATGTGTCAAATCAGATTTGGATGAAGTATCGCATGCTGCATACGCGCTGGCAGAAATTAAATTCATGAGATTTGACCTCCTTACAACTTTTTCTTTGGAAAGAGCTATGTCTATGTCTCTATATTGTATTATAATGTTTTAGAAGCCATTCCAAGCCATTTTCAAACAAAAGTTTTTTTATGCAAACGTTACGTGTACGTCAACGTTAGGAATTGCTACGTTGTTAGGCCAGTAACTTGTAGTTGAATGGTGCTATGGCTGTCTATGACATCTAGATTTGCTTATAAAAAGCCTTACAAAATGATGACATCGAATTCTAATGGAACATGAATGCTCAATCAATTTTAATGACGTTCTAGATCTAACATGGTTGGATTTTGTTCAACGACGTTCATTGGAAGTCAAACCCCGATGTAGCATCAAGCACAATTATATTGAAAATGTGATTTTATGCTTAGCAAAGCTGTAAAGATTCAGCCGAATGCATTTACAGACCAATCATACGTCTAACGCGTGATGCACATGCAAATCATGCACAATCAAATGTCTCAATTTAGCAGAAAATTTTTGCTCGTCCCCCGATCTTTGTTTTCAAATATCGTTTGCACATACTCTTTGGGATAGTCATACGGCATTTCATGACGATAGATTGTATAATTTCATAGATATTCAAAATTCAAAAGTGCACACTTTCTTTTGGAACTAAGTGTCACATTAAGTTTTATGGGAAAGGGTTAAAAAGGGTTAATTACTTAGTTAAGGCGAGACTACGCCTCTTTTTATATGCCGTGTGGTTTAAATTGGCTGCTTTAATACATTTTCTGGTGGCTAGTAGTTTTAATTGTACATTATGTAAATCAGTATGCTTGGGTTAAGCGTGCGGTTTGGTGAGTAGATTTTACTAGTTGAGTGTGGTGCATGGGAATTGGGTGCTTGTAGTGTATAAAAACCCTGCGTTGAAATTACTCGTTGGGAAGACGATTTTTGGCATGATAGCTGGATAGTGAAGTGGAGATTTGTGTGTGAGATGTAGATTCTTCTTGGGGTAAATACTTTTAATTTACATTGATTTTATTGTGTTAATGGTTTTAGAAATTTTGTGGCTTTAATGAGCAGCTTTTGGTCTTGTGTTGATTTATCGCAAACAACGCCGGAAAATATCAAATGGCTGTATAGCTAATTTCTCATTTTCCTGCACTGTTAAATCGGAGAACTATTACGTTGAATGTTTTGTAAGATTTTCATTTAAGCCATGGTTAAATAAGCTATTTCTTTTTTGTAACTATTTTCAAAGAAACAAACATTGTGATAATTTATAATTAATCGTCTGCTTAGCAGTTCATAGTTTGTAAATGCTAATGTTGTATTGTTCAAATGATATTTGGATAATGTCAAATGCTGTATAATTGTATCATAACACAGTTCAGTACTTTGAATTGTTGTTTTCAGAAAACTTTGTGGGAAAAGATGCTATCATATTATATTGTCTTGAGATGTTTGTAAAGCATAATGTTAAGTAGAGCTGTTAGAGCTCTTATTAGGTAATTGCTATAATATTCGTTATACTTCCTATAGGTTGCTCGTCGTGCTTGTCATTGATTGATGTTGTTTGTAACAACCTACCATATACACTAATGTCGTATAGACGTGAGTGGTGTGAGGGCTGGAGACCTGACCGTGCAAAACTAAACGTGTAGTCCAGACCAGGAGTATTGGGAAGTGTTTCGTGCCGGCGTCAGCGTTATCGGGAAAGGACGTTTGGGATGTGACGACCGGGAAACAACAAAGTGATATATAACAAACGGCTGGACAATCACTTTATCTTGGTGATATAGGCGCGGTCAGGCGACAGTTTAATTTTAGAAATTTGGTATTGATGATGTTTGGAAGAAATTTAATATTTTTCATTTGCATTAATTCATAAGTCGTGCGAAGTAACGTGGACATTTTGGGACATTAGACGTCAACCTAAATCATACAGTGGTAGTAGACTATCGTAATTCTCTAGGAACTTTATTGATTTATTTTTTGTGTGTTTAACTTGTCTACATTTTGATAAATTGGCATTTGGTATTTGTTTATGTAAATAAAATTTGGAAATGCACATCCTGACTCTTTACTGACCCGTATCCAAGCCAACCGCTCAGCCGTCTTGTGACATTTGGTGTCAGAAGTGGGATGTTTGGTTTGGATACATTGGCTAGTCTGAGATTTTGAACTATTTCTTAAGTAAAATTGACAAATATTCTTTAGGTCTTTCGGTTAATAAAACTTAAACTTTTGGTCGTTAAAATTGACTAGGTTTATATTAATTAATAACCTTATAGTAAATTACATACTAGGAATTTTGACTGTCGTCTGTGTAAACCATTATTATAACATGTTTACTTTTCTTTAAGCTAAACGTTAATAACACTGTCAGGAGTCTACCCCATAGCCTGACAAGGTTGTTCAATGTTTAGTTACTATTTTTCAGTTGTGTTTTGTTAAGCAACCCCAGGAGGAAATTTTTTGGTGAGATTGGTGAAATTGATTACATTTGTGATTTTGTTGTGGACCTACTTTGGTGAGGAATCCTTTTCCATACTGTAGGTATTGTTTATTTACATTTAGGTGTCGCCTTTGGTCATGGCTGACATAAATAAGTTGGTTGATGCTGGGAAGGCTTTGGGTTATGATGGGGAGGAACTTAGGGCTTTCGTAAAAGTCGAACAGAATAGGTTGAGAGATGAAAGGGCTCAGGAAAGAGAGTTTATACGAGAGGAGGAGGAGAGAAGGCGTGAGGCGGAGGTAAGAGCGGAGTTAGAAAAGAGAAAGTTTTTGATAGAACAAGAGGAGAGGGCACGTGAGCACGAGCTTAGAAAGATGGAGATAGCTAAGAAATGTGGTATTTCATTGGGACAGTCAAACCCTAGGGGACCTAAGGTTCCACCCTTTGACGAGGCACATGATGAGATCGATAGCTATTTGAAAAGGTTTGAGATCTATGCCACTGCACAGGGCTGGGACAAATCCCAGTGGGCCATGTATTTAAGTGCTTTGCTTAAAGGGAGGGCTTTGGACGTGTATGCTTTAATGCCGGTTGAACAGTCAAGTGATTTTGAATACTTGAAGAGTGCTTTACTTCAGAGATATGATTTGTCGGAAGAGTCCTTTAAACGTAAGTTTAGGAGCAGTAAGCCGGAAACAGGTGAGAGTTTTGCTCAGTTTAACACTCGTTTGCGTAGTTATTTCAGCAGATGGATTGAACTAGCAGAATTGGAGAAGGACTACGAAAATTTGTTTGATTTTATGGTACGGGGCCAATTTTTATTTATGTGTAACACAGAATTGAGAACGTTTCTCGCAGAGAAGAGATGCAGGACGTCGGACGAGTTGGCTCAGATGGCAGATTGGTATCGCAATGCTAGATTTACCTCGGCAGTAAGTTTAACAAAGCAAAGTAAGAAGCCAGCGCAGAATAAGTCGCAGAATAGGGCCACGGGAAGTAATCAGTCAAATCAGCCACTGAGTCAGTCTAAGGTAAAAGCTGAAGGTAGGAGGTGTTTTAAGTGTAACAGCACAAGTCATTTAGCTAATGAATGTACTAGTCCAGCACAATGTTATGTTTGTAATAGGAGCGGCCATATAGCGAGGGAATGTCCGAAAAGGCATAAAGTGGCTAGTATGCTAAGCAATGAGGAGGACGACAACGAAGTAGGCGCGGAAGTGCCACCGGAAGGAGCTTTTACTTGTGGAGCATGTACCATCATTACTGACACAGTAACAACGTCCACCGCACCGATGACGTTGGGCAGGAGTGAGCCCGTGACGGTAAACCTTGTTTCAGGTGTGCAAAATTCTATGCCCGTACTTAATGGTAAGGTAGACGGTAAGGTGGTTAAGGTGTTAAGGGATACAGGTTGCAGCGGCGTAGTTATACGTAGAAGTTTGGTACCAGTAGAAGCTTTCATAGGTGTGTTGCAGAAGATAAGGTTAGCTGATGGGTCGGTGATTAGTATACCGATGGCAGAGGTCGAGATACAAACCCCATATTATACAGGAAAGGTAAGTGCTTGGTGCTTTGAGGACCCGTTGTATGACGTGATGATAGGAAATATTCCAGGAGCGCTAGATCCAGATAAGCCAGAACGGACGGAAATTGGTGCGGTTGAGACCAGACTTCAAGCTAAGGTAAGAACACAACCTTATAAAGGACTAAAGGTACCCAAAATTATTCGGAAGGAGGTTACGAGGGAAATGATGGTTGTGGATCAGAAAAATGATGCTACCTTAAGAAAAATACGTGAATTTGTATTGAGTAAAGATGTTGTGTCGGAGAGTGGTAAGGCTAGATATTTTGAGAAGAGTGGTATGATATTTAGAGAATTCAAGTCGTTGACTATAGCAAATGGACAAGTGTTTACACAGTTGGTGGTGCCAAAACCACATAGAGAGGTAGTTATGCGTTTAGCACATGAGTCTATTTTGGGAGGACATTTAGGGACTAGGAAAACAGTTATGAGAGTTTTGTCTGAGTTTTTCTGGCCGGGTGTACAGGCGGATACGAGACGATTCTGTCAGAGTTGTGACATTTGCCAGCGTACTACTCCTAAAGGTAAGACTGCTAAAGTACCGTTGCAGAAGATGCCTTTGATAGACGAGCCGTTTCAACGAGTTGCCGTGGATCTGATAGGTCCAATACATCCAGTTACGTCAAAAGGTAACCGTTATATTTTAACCCTGGTAGATTATGCAACTCGTTTTCCAGAGGCAGTACCATTACCGACAATAGAAACAGAGCGTGTGGCAGAGGCCTTAGTAGATATATTTTGTAGGGTTGGAGTTCCGCGGGAGATGTTGAGTGACATGGGGTCTCAGTTTGTATCGGGTCTAATGTCTGAGGTGAGTTGACGACCACACCGTATCATCCTATGTGTAATGGTCTTGTAGAAAGATTTAACGGGACGTTGAAGCAAATGCTGAAGAGATTATGTAGCCAGAAACCGAAAGATTGGGATAAGTATGTTAATGCGGCTTTGTTTGCTTATCGGGAGGTGCCACAGGAGTCACTGGGTTTCTCACCGTTTGAGTTAGTGTATGGAAGACAAGTACGTGGGCCTATGACTATTTTGAAGGAACTTTGGTCAAACGAAAGTGTTGATCCTGAAGTAAAGTCTACTTACCAGTATGTGACTGACCTGCGCGAGAAACTGGAGATTACGTCACAATTAGCCAGGGACAATTTGCGGAAGGCTGCTAACAGGTATTGCAGGTATTATGATAGGAAGGCGAGGACTCGGACGATGAAGGTAGGCGAAAGAGTATTAGTTTTGTTACCAACAGATAACAATAAGCTTATGATGCAGTGGAAGGGTCCATTTAAGATTGTTGAGAAGTTAGGAAACGTAGATTACAGGATAGAAATGAATGGGGTACTAAAAACGTTTCATGCAAATCTGCTTAAGTTATATGTAGACAGGAGTGTACACAGTGTAGAAGGTGTAGGCAATGTAGGGTCGTTGGCCGTGATCGAATCAGAAGAAGAAAGTGACGCAGGTGATCAGGTATTATCAGGTCCGGTTAATATAAGGAAGGAGTGGTCAGATGATGTTTATGTCTCGGACCAGCTGAATACCGTAGAAAGAGAACAAGTCGTCAAGTCCTTGCTTAGTGAGTACGAAGATGTATTGTCAGATGTGCCGGGTCTAACACATCTGTTAGAGCACAAGATAGTGACTAGTACGGAAACTCCGGTAAGACTTAAACCTTTTCCATTACCGTACGCAATGACAAAGATTGTCGAGGATGAGGTGCAGTCTATGCTAGATCAAGGGTTCATCGAACCATCAGATAGTCCGTACAGTTCACCATATCTATTGATTAAAAAAAAGGACGGTTCTAATAGATTTTGTATAGACATGCGAGCTTTGAATAATATCACGGTGTTTGATGCCGAACCAATGCCTAACGCCGATGATATATTCGCAAAGTTGGCAGGTTGTAAGTATTTTTCGAAATTAGACTTGTCAAAAGGGTACTGGCAGATCCCGTTGGAGAAAAGTTCAAGAGCCAAGACAGCTTTCCAGACACCATTAGGTTTGTTTCAGTTTGTAGTTATGCCTTTCGGTCTCGTTACAGCAGGTGCCACTTTCACGCGCATGATGCGCATGTTGCTAGAGAGATTAGAACATACAGACAATTTCATTGATGATATCATGATCTTTACCATTACGTTTCCGCAGCATATGGACACTCTCAGACAACTGCTTAAGCGTTTACGTATAGCGGGCCTCACAGCTAAACCTAGTAAGTGTTTCATTGCGTGCAGAGAGATAGATTGTTAAGGCCATATTGTAGGGGTTGATGGTATGTATCCTACGCCGGATAATATTGAAGCGATCCAATCAGCGGATCGACCTACTACCAAAAGACAAGTGCGGTCGTTCTTAGGGCTAGTAGGATTTTACAGGAGATATATACCCAATTTTAGCCTGATAGCGTTACCACTGACCGATTTGACCAAGAAAGGTCAGCCTAACAAGGTAGGTTGGGGTGATGCGCATGAGAAAGCTTTTTCTTCACTTAAGCAAGCACTAATGAAGAAACCAATACTGAAATTGCCCGATTGTGCAAGGAGTTTCATCCTTCAGACTGATGCCTCAGAGGGTCGACTAGGCGCAGTTTTGTTACAAGAAGATGAGGACGGGAAGTTACCGGTGGCTTATGCTAGTAGGAAATTGAAAGGTGGGGAATTAAACTATTCCACAATAGAGAAAGAGTGTTTGGCAATTGTGTGGGCTATTCAGAAGTTTGGAAAGTATCTGTATGGGAAAAGTTTTGTTTTAGAGACTGATCATCAGCCATTGACTTACTTGGCGAGTATGAAAGGGTCAAATTCCAGGTTACTTAGGTGGTCTTTGAGTTTGCAGCCTTACAGGTTTACAATTGTTGCCATTAAAGGTAGTGATAATGTTGGGGCTGACTATTTGAGTCGCTTGTGATTTTTGCAGAGTATTATCTTCCTAAAAACTTAATGTGGGAACAAAGTACTGCGTACTCTTTTGGTTGGGGAGGTATATGTCACATTAAGTTTTATGGGAAAGGGTAAAAAAGGGTTAATTACTTAGTTAAGGCGAGACTACGCCTCTTTTTATATGCCGTGTGGTTTAAATTGGCTGCTTTAATACATTTTCTGGTGGCTAGTAGTTTTAATTGTACATTATGTAAATCAGTATGCTTGGGTTAAGCGTGCGGTTGGGTGAGTAAGTGTGGTGCATGGGAATTGGGTGCTTGTAGTGTATAAAAACCCTGCGTTGAAATTACTCGTTGGGAAGACGATTTTTGGCATGATAGCTGGATAGTGAAGTGGAGATTTGTGTGTGAGATGTAGATTCTTCTTGGGGTAAATACTTTTAATTTACATTGATTTTATTGTGTTAATGGTTTTAGAAATTTTGTGGCTTTAATGAGCAGCTTTTGGTCTTGTGTTGATTTATCGCAAACAACGCCGGAAAATGACAAATGGCTGTATAGCTAATTTCTCATTTTCCTGCACTGTTAAATCGGAGAACTATTACGTTGAATGTTTTGTAAGATTTTCATTTAAGCCATGGTTAAATAAGCTATTTCTTTTTTGTAACTATTTTCAAAGAAACAAACATTGTGATAATTTATAATTAATCGTCTGCTTAGCAGTTCATAGTTTGTAAATGCTAATGTTGTATTGTTCAAATGATATTTGGATAATGTCAAATGCTGTATAATTGTATCATAACACAGTTCAGTACTTTGAATTGTTGTTTTCAGAAAACTTTGTGGGAAAAGATGCTATCATATTATATTGTCTTGAGATGTTTGTAAAGCATAATGTTAAGTAGAGCTGTTAGAGCTCTTATTAGGTAATTGCTATAATATTCGTTATACTTCCTATAGGTTGCTCGTCGTGCTTGTCATTGATTGATGTTGTTTGTAACAACCTACCATATACACTAATGTCGTATAGACGTGAGTGGTGTGAGGGCTGGAGACCTGACCGTGCAAAACTAAACGTGTAGTCCAGACCAGGAGTATTGGGAAGTGTTTCGTGCCGGCGTCAGCGTTATCGGGAAAGGACGTTTGGGATGTGACGACCGGGAAACAACAAAGTGATATATAACAAACGGCTGGACAATCACTTTATCTTGGTGATATAGGCGCGGTCAGGCGACAGTTTAATTTTAGAAATTTGGTATTGATGATGTTTGGAAGAAATTTAATATTTTTCATTTGCATTAATTCATAAGTCGTGCGAAGTAACGTGGACATTTTGGGACATTAGACGTCAACCTAAATCATACAGTGGTAGTAGACTATCGTAATTCTCTAGGAACTTTATTGATTTATTTTTTGTGTGTTTAACTTGTCTACATTTTGATAAATTGGCATTTGGTATTTGTTTATGTAAATAAAATTTGGAAATGCACATCCTGACTCTTTACTGACCCGTATCCAAGCCAACCGCTCAGCCGTCTTGTGACACTAAGTATATGATTGCGATACAGAAGCCGTACGAAGAAATATGACATGGCAAAAAACTTCATTTTGAATTTAACATTGAAATTCTCTGTGCGTCCTCCAAGTCTAAACGCCTCCGTCACAGTGCAGTTGCTAGCGCGTCGGATGCTAAAGGTGTCGGGTTCGATCCCCGACAGCGTCACTCATTCTGTCCGATTATTTGTCTCACAACAATGGGTCGATAATCGTAGACCTGCCATAGCAGCTGAATGCTAGGAAGGGATGCAATGATAATACTTGTGTGAGAAATACTAGGAATCTATTACCAGGTGCTCCACCCGCCGCGATATAAGTGAAATATTGTTCAAAAAGGCGTAAAACCCCATTCAAACAAACAAACAAACAAATCCAAGTCTTAACTGAAATCGGGCAAAATTCTAACTGATGCATTCATATAAAAAAGATAACAATGATGGTCTTTTATCGGTCACCTTCGTGTCATTGACTCCTACATTTTCAATTGAATTGCTTTGAAAAATGATAAAAGTGGCAATCATATGCCCAATTTTCAGCAAATCATTATTGTTACCTATAACACTATAACATCATAAACTTTTTCGAACATTTCAGCGAGTGCCTTCTTCAAGAAACAATACACAGAAATGTTCTAATTACAATTGATATTTATACTGTGCAGCCATATTGATAAATAACTGTGCAGCCATATTGATAAATGTTCTGAATATTTTGCAACCGTATATATATACATAGAGCAGTCCAATGATTACAAGGAAATTGCTTTTAAAGATCCTTTCTATAAAGACCAAGCCTTTTGCCCAATTTACCTTTCCGCTTGATTGACTTGATGAAATCTTACAAAAACGTCCAATAAGTAAAGTGTAGTCAAAACCTAGGTCTACAGAACAAATTAAGAATTATCTTGTGGCTATATAGTCTTTAGGTCACATTTTCCCTTTACATACTTTGAAATGCATTCAAAGTCAATACGAACCACTCGCGTGACCAGAAAATCATCTTGAATAAGTCTAGGAGAGATTGTTGTGAAGTCTATAATGGTAAAAAATTATGTTGTTATTAAGGCTCCTTTTCCAATGACATACATGTACCTCAGAATGCAATCAAAATTAAAAGGTGTTTTTTTATGACCTAACAAACATCCTTAAGGCCTCAATTGTGAAATCTACAATGGTAAAAAAGAAATTTTCTCATCTGTCTCAATTATCTCAATTGTGAACAAGGCTTCTTTTCCCGTGACATTCATCGGAATGCATCCAAAATCAATAGGATTTTTCCTTACGAACAGACAAACATACTATGCAAGTTTGAAAAACATTTAGCTAAAATTGGGATGTCTAGAATGGTAACAAGACAATTGACTATAAGGCCCCTTTTCTAAAGTCTAAATGCCACAAAATCAAAGGGGATCTTGCTTTGGACTAGACAGAAATCCAGAGCAAGTTTGAAAAAGATATACCCAAACGTGTGGCCTTTATAGTGGTGATAAGATATTTGCCTATGAGGTCCCTTTAACCTTGACACGAGTCAGATTACAATAAAGAATGTACAGGGATCTTCCTTTAGCTATGAAAAATAATCTAAGCATGTTTGAGAAAGATTGGGCCAAAACTGTGACATCTAGAGCAAAAATAAGATTTGGCCTTTTGAACCTTTTTCGGACCGTATTCTTGATCCCATTTTGACTCAGATTTAAAATCTTTGGAGTATTTTGATAGAACATGACTTTAAGATCATTTCTCTGAGTTTTTGGTCAAATTCCGATCAGAGGTTTCAGAGGAGAAGATTTATTCTACGATTTGGTATTTTGACCCCTTTTTGACTGCATTTTGACTCTGATTCAAAATCTTTTAAGTAATTTGGACTAGTATGACCCAAGGATCCTATCTGTGAAGTTTGGTGAAAATATGTCCTTTAGTTCCACAGGAGAAAATGTTTTAGGAATTGTTTGTGGACGGACGGACAGACGGGCAGACGCACGACGGACATTCATCGGTCACAATAGCTCACCTTGAGCGCTGTGCGCTCAGATGAGCTAATAAAACGCAATATCTACCATGTATATTCCTTCGGCATTGGGACACCGATAGCTTCACAACAAAGACTCAAGGACTGCCCTACAAGTCGGATCTTATCATGGGGCTGACTTTTGAAAACAGGTTGAACTGAAATATATTTAGAATGGCCATAAGCTTTTAACCAATTTGATATTTATTGTCACAAATTGTATACTTTATTTACAGTAAGAAGCATTTTGAAATTAGCACTTTGAACGAATTTGGAATGGCATTGAATGAGTGTTAGGTGGGGTTTTTGAATGACATTTAAGGGAGGTCACCCAATATCGCTGAGTTTGTCTAACTTGGATGAAATTAGAAATATATATTACCCCCCCCCCCCCTTAATAAAGTCTACCTACATTCCAATTTGTGTGTCTTCACCAATCATTCAGACGATATAAAATCCACAGAAATAAAAATGATAGTGGAATAATTTGATAAATTACCCTGCAATGTGAATCGTTTTGATTGATTTCGAATTGTACTTGATTTCGAATTGTACTTAACGCTTTTGGAACGTGATTACAGTGAATGTTGGAAATGAATGTACTGAGTGAGCGATTAAGAATATTTTAATCAATATAAATGTCATTACACGATGTTAGTAACTGTTTGATATGACAGAAATAAAAATTGTTCCACATATTAACGTAAAAGAAAATTTGTTAAATGATGCCAACACATGCATAACGCCGCAAGATTCACAACAACAACTTCTAAACCCTCTTATTTCATCTGTATAGTTATTAGCTCGGCTGTTTTCGGAGAAAAACCGAGGTATTGCTATAGCCTCCGTGTCGTCGTCGTCGTCGTTGACGTCGTCGTCGCTGTCGTCGTGCAAAAACAGAAGACATTCACTTGAAACTTGACACACATGTTCAACATCAAAAGAGCAACCTATACTATCAAGGGGGATAACTCTAGATGCATTTTGTGCAAATTATGCCCCTTTTCGACTGAATTTTTTTCCCACCATCCAGCACTCGACAGCCGAGCGTAGTCACCCGTAGGCGGTGTACTTGTTTCATTTGTGTATCAACAATATTAAACAGACTAACTTCACTTTCGCGACTTATGTCAACTTATAAATGTTAGTGTAAATTATCTTTCTGGTCAAATTATATCACAATTGTAGGGGACTTAAGTTTATTGATATTGGTGGAAATATTTTATATATACCCCGTTAAACTACTGCTTAAGTTTAACTTATCAAGATCTACCATCCAAAATCATCTTAAGCAGTGAAGAATCGACTTTTTGCAGCTTATAACCAACCTCATTGTACGCTGAAACTTTTCGTTTTTACGTGCAAAGAAGTCAAAGCTTTAGTAGGCCTAATATATGAACATCTTTATTTGTACAAAACTCAAAGACGTAAATCAATTAGAAATTGCATCCATTACGTTCTAAGCAGTCAAAAACAGATTGCAGGAGCATTAAGATTACTACTCATAACCTTTAACCGAGCGCACAATTTTACATACCGTACTTAACGACAGTGGCGTTGACCGTCCAGTGAGAGCTATTTACAGCATGGGGTGTATAATGTTCAGTAGAGTAACCATTTCCGTCTATAATAATTTCCTCGTTCATCAAACATATGCCAGTCGCCGCAAAATAACCCCATTCATCACTTGTAGCTATTGCCTTATTTTGCCTTGATTTCAGGTAGATGTTGGCATTCTGGACCGGAGCAAATGACGTGTCTGTGGCTCTTCCATATAACGTGACGCTTGAACATAGACACGTCTCACAGTCTTTAGAAAGTGTTCCACCTGCTGGACATTTTCGATTGCAATCTAGAGAAATAGAGAATAACAAGTTAGTGTCTTAAATAACCAATGATATCTGATTGAGGTTGGGATAATTTATCATGACGAAGCTTTGCCGATTCATGATGATTCATAATAAATGAATCATAATAAGAGGGTTTTTTTTTATATTATCTCTTACCTGCGTCATGAACATTTTTTTTGAGAAAAACTTTTCTTATTTCTTATGATGAATAGTATTTGCTTACTTAAAATCCATAGATATAAAGTATAAATTGCTTGTGTACTCGTCCTAATTAATAAATTAATCATTTAATTATGTAGTGTTATTATAATAATAAAACGATTCTGATTGCGGATTCTGAAATGGACGCTCTTATATTGCAAAAAGAACAGGAAAAAAACAGATTTTTTTTCTTATGTGAGTTTTTCCTATGTGCACTATTTCCAGCAACTTAACATTTGCACAAAGCATAGAGTTCTATTCAGGCTGTGCATTCGCAAAGGCAGACCAGTCTTCACCATGACCTTTGCAGATAGAAAGAGAATAATATGTGACCGTCTTGGAACATAAATTTCATCTGGTCGCTGCTTGAAGGATTTATCATGACGACCTTTGCCGAGTCTTGATAATTTCTCGCAGTCGAGATCAGATAAAAATAATATTTTAAGACGCACGTTATTCTATTAACCATGCACTCGTTTTTCAGCGCTTAAGCCTAGTTTACATTTGCCACGGTCGCCGTACGACATCGTAGCCTGCGATTTCTTGTAAGATATTTTTGACATCGAACGATTTTATTTTCTACGACGAATGTGTTCACAAAATCGTGCGGTGTCCGCACGGGTTTTCATAAAACTATTACGAGAATCATTAAGGTGCCCGTGCGGCGATCGCGAGGTAATCGTGCTATCCCCGCACGGAGACCGTGCGATTTGTCAATTTTTTGCAATGTAAACCGTGCGACCGCCCTACGATCATCGTACGGTACCCGCACGGAGACCGTTGGATGATCTGTTAAGCCTAGTTTACATTTGCCACGGTCGCCGTACGATATCGTAGTCTGCGATTTTTCTTACGATTTTTTGGACATCGCAGACAGCTACGGTCTGCGGCGTATGTGTTTACAATGCCTCACGGTGAACATGCGATTTTGAAAATATTTGAGGGGGAACATACCTTAATGAGACCGTACGGGTCCCGTGCGATATCGCAAGGTAATCGTGAGATTCCCGCGCGGAGATCGTACGGGTTCCGTACGGATATCGAGAGGATATCGTGCGGTCATCGCACGATTCTACGGGTTTTATTTTGGATGTTTGATAGTGAAGATATCGTACGATTTCCGCACGATTATCGCAAGGCGTCCGTGTGATGTCCGCACAAGGCTACGGGCTTGCGATTTTTAAAGATGTGTATAACATTTTTTTAAACGAGATCGCAGGTGTCTGCGGTGCCCGTAAGACCGTGCGATGATCGCACGGGCACCGTATGGCACCGCACGGGCACCGCACGATTTTATGCATACGGCTGGAAACGGGCGCCGTACGGGCTCCGTAGGCAGAGCCAAATGTAAACGAGGCTTTAAAGATTTAAAGGCAAAATATGGCACGGTCGCCGTGCAATGACCGTGCGATGCCTCTACGACGAGTCTACGGGCTACGGTCTCCGTGCGGTCTTGCGATTTTAAAAAACTTGAATAAATATTTTTTAAACAAAATCTCAAGGGTCCATGGCATCTTAAAAGTCGTGCGATGATCACACGGACACCGTGTGCCACCGCACGATTTTGGGGTTACGGCGAGTTTTTTTTTTTATCAAAACTAAAAGATGTATGTCCATCACAGATAAATGGAATTACTGGAAATGGCACAATATTGCTATTTACTATTTTACTTACCCGGACATTTCCATGTCGAGCAGGGCTTGGTTTGTATTTTCTTTCCAACACAGGGCTTTCCACCGTTTGTTGGAATCGGAAAATCGCAAAGTCTTGTTCTTGTCTGTTTTCCATTATTGCATGTCTTGGAACACGTACCCCAACCTGACCAGTCTGACCATCCACCGTCAAGTACGACTTAAAAAAGAAATATGTAATACGTACTTAGTGTATTATATGAAAAAAAATATCTAACGAGGTTGAGATAATTGAAAATTGTCGAGGCTCTGCCGAGACAATTATCAATTCTCACAACCGTGTATGATATTTTTTCAAACAATACACTTAGTACGTATTATATTTATCTTACAACCTATGTTTGTCTTGTTTTCGTTGGTGTTTCTAATTTAAATGCAAGTTTCTAAAAATAACTAACAATATATTATTGTTCTAAAAATAACTATGTGATATCATAAAAAATATCATACGGGATGTTATTATGCGGATATTTGTATAGTTATAAGATAAATGGAGAATATGGTCAGTCTAGAATCTGTTTACTAATCGTCTACAATCATAACATCAAATAATCGCAATTAGTTTTATTCTTACTAAGATTGTTGACAACCAGAGCCTTAAATTTAAACGAATCCATGACTACGAGTGGAATCCTGGAGCTTTAAAAAGATGTTAAAATATTTTACCATTAAAGAGAGTATTTCTTTATAATGGAGATATGAAACTTAAAAAAATATCACTGCGAGAGAAGCGGATTCATATTCAAGTTTGATTAGGATTTTGGTTTCATTTAAGAGATGAATTGCGTATTTGTTGTTTCCATGGAGGTATGAAACTGAAGATCTATTCACACTGTCGGTATACACTAGGATTTTAGTTTCACACCCCCGACGGCGGCACTTATTCTTTCCGAATATTTGTCTCTCACCAATTGGTTGATAATCGTAGACCCATGTGAGATAGCAGCTGGATGCCAGGAAAGAATGTGGTGGTTGTACTGGTGAGAGAAATACCAGGAAACCATCGTTAGGTGCTCCAGCCGCCGCGATATAACTGAAAAAATGTTGAAAGTGGCGTTAAACTCCCTTCAATCAATCAATTCAATAGTTTCATACCTCCATGAAATTAATAAAAACTCAATTCATACCTAAATATATATTTATATCATGATGCAAAATAGAAAAAAAATTGCAAGAATCAGATTTCTAATTTGGACTACTTAATATGGAAGCTTACAAAATATACTGAGCGACTTTAACAACGCAACAAAATTCTGATGATCTGACGCTTTTGTTAGTTTCGGTAAAGCAATCTATTATTCACTCTTTCTTCTTTGTCGTTGTAGTTTTCATGGTTGATTGATTTTACAAATCAGAAGTGTGGAAGGTAATTAACGACATTTCAAAAACCATTAAAAGAAATGAAATAAACTCACTCACTTTGCAAAGACTGTACTCTGTATCGAATATGTCAAAAGGGAAATTGTTCTTTAGAATCGGAACGCCGTTAACCTCGTTAAGACAAAAAAATATTTATAAACCGCTTACCTGCATTGTTCGTTTAAACTGCATTCACATAACCAACGTTTGTGGTTCTACGAAAGTAATGGAAAAGCATGAAAGTGACGTAATTTCTGGTCAAAAATACGGCGTTTTAGTTTCCTCTCTGGACAAAACGTGCTAAAACGCAGTATTAATGATTTGTTTGACCTCTTGATTCATTCAACTTATCTTATAAGTTTGCTTGCCTTTTGTTTCATTTGAAAAGAAAATATCGTCCTAACAGTAGGGCTATGGAGAAATTTCAACTTACGCGGGTGTATATAAAATTGTCACAATATTTGGAATACAAGAGAATATTTCAAAATGACATTGTTGTTGGATTAAAGGTTATTTCTTAAGGTAAAAAAATAAGCATATCTTATTCCTAGTCTGTTCACGTATATGTGCATTTTAGTGGCGTTTTTAAGTATTGCGTTTTTAAAGTCGCCCAGTACAGTTACGTACTAAAATTGTTTGTGAATAGACCAAACTTTAATGCCAATCAGAAGCAAAAAACCTGCCAATTTTTTGTAAAGTAAATACGTCCATGAAAAATACTCTCTTCATACCTTTTATTTTCTATCATAAAACAAAAAAATAAAGATTGATCGATGATAAGACATATTTTTAGAATTGCCTTTTGTGGAAGCTTACAAAACAGCTGTATACTCAAATACATTGATCAAATACATTCTTCATTAAATAACAAAACCGATTTTTTTAGCCAATTAGAATCCCTAAACATTAGTTCAATCATCTAGAATAACAGATTAAAGAGATATGGAATTACATGTTAAGCTCTGAGAAAAATGCAATTGACAAGTTCACCAAGGCATTACAATAGACGAAAATGGTATCAAATAAAGGATGGCATATTGATCTAATATTCATCGAAATTCAAAGAGTTTAAGCGTTTGTTTACCAATTGAAACATACAGAAGTTCATAAATATTGAGGAGATGGCCAAAAAGCTACTCATACACGATATATTTTTTTTTATTGGATGATTGAAATGAGGCACGAAATTCCATTCTATTTCGGAAGAAAAAAAAACACTGTGTCGTATCATCGCCAGAACATAAAGTGGTGGTAAGGAGTAAGATGCACGACTGGTTGTAGATAAGTTTAAATTTAAAACTTAACATTCACCTTGCGCGTAGTTACAAATTATCTTCTTTATTTGGGGTTATATCAGCCCTTAGAAAGGGCCATCGCATGCGAAATATTTGGCAAAAAACAACAAGGTCTTGTTCGACTGAAGGTCCTTGATACAGTGAAAATTCAAAGTCAAAAAAGGGAATCATTCTTACGAAAAATACATTAAGAATTATCCCCGCAAGGAGCGTACTTGTTAACTTAACGGAGATCAAACCTGCCAAATTCCATGCTAGCAAATATCGTCAATGCTAAACGAGATTTGGTCGAGATTAAAACTTTTCAAGCCGACAGCCGACGCTACGGTGATGACAATAATTCGACTGATTTACAATACAGCCTAGCCAAAAATACCTCGACATTCTGGTCTGCTACAAGTACTATCCTCTGTGAGCTTAACTCCACAGTCTTTATCGCTGTCCTTCACCTTTTTGCATTCACGCACACGGAACCTGAGCCCCTCACCACAGGACACACTGCATTTTGTCCAGGTCTGCCAAGTACCAAGCACTCCACAACCGCTTTGTGGTTTATCTAAAAAGAGAATTTTGACAAACAAGGTATAATAATATCAGTTTTTAATAACAGAGCGTTACAATTTCTACCAAAATAAATGACAATTGGTGCTTAAAATATCCTTTATATGGTACGTCTTTTGTTAAATAGGAATTGTCTTGAAAAAAAACGTGTAGCCTTATACAGGTGACTGCCTTCTAACCAAATTGTTAAATACGCGAGCCCGATGACTCCTTCAACAGCATGTGTTTATGTAAACATACCCTGAATACAGGTTTCCAGACCGTGTCTTTCTATATACCTATAGAAATTTGGTAGCACTGGAATTTTGCAAGTGCCTTCTTTTGGGACGTGCAAATATCTAGAATGCCTGTTCGAAAGCGATTTTAATTTCTCGCCAAAATCAAAGGAATAAAAATTATTAAAATGCATAACAAACCGTTATTTATTTTATCCACCACACTATCCACGGATGCAAGTAGAGAACTGAAATCATTCACTTGAGTTACCCTGGATGATTTTTTGGACAATTGCTGGAACAGCGCTGGATCACCGGATGTGTCCATATCAATGATGAACACACCAACAACAGCTTTATCAACTTCTCTTGTCAGTTTTATAACATCTGCATTTGTAATCGAAGAGTGTGTAAGAACAAGAAGTACGTTTGGCACGCATTCTCTGTTGCCATTGACTTCGGAAAATCCCATATGGATAGTATCGTTGATAGCATTAGCTACTCCACCGTCACCAGTGCTGAACCAAAGATATTTGATGGCATTTTGCAAATCAGGTAACGATTTGTAGGAGTTCAGGAAAAACTGTGCGTCAGTCTGTTTTCCAAATGTAAAGAGGGCCATATGGTTTCCATTGACAAAGATCTTTTTTGCGAAGTTCTCTAAGAATTCTTTCTCCTTTGTAAAACCATTGGATCTATGGGAATCTGACGAGTCGAAAAGGATAACAACATCGAGTTCGCCTGAAACCATGAACAATTATATAAAATGTGGATGAATAAGGAATTTTTGGTGAATGATAACTGGGAACGAATACTGTAGGAATAATCTGAAATTAACATCATTTAAGATTTTCGAATTACTTCTACATCACAGTAACATGTCATTGAATTGAGTGATGGGCGTGCTTAAATTGGAATCAAAGGCTGGTAAAACGATATTGTCATTTTCAAGAAAAAAAAAATGAAAGAAATCAGTGATATTTTACTACATACTCGTACATTGGATAAAAAAGGCCCGTTTTTTGAATAGATCTCGCTGTCTTCCTCCAAGCCCATACCAGCTAAATCTTGAAATGGTCGAAGCGATATTTAGTGAGGTTATTGAGTATATTTGGTATTTTACATTGTTTTGAAAAAGTTCGAGTGGGTGATAATAATTCTATTAATGAGCGCCGAGTGAGGAAGTAAGAAATGTTCCATTTTCACAACTTTATCAATTGAAACACCTACTCATTATTTTCTATCATTTTCTGCTTTATATAGAACGATTCAAACTCAGAAGGTCAAAACACCCATACTAAAACAAAATAAAAGTGGTTATACAGTGACCCCCAACGCCGAGATTGTATAATGAAGCAGCTTATGGAAACAGATTGTACCGAATGCAATTGAATTTAATGGGCTTGAAATAACTCTAAACATTATTGCAGGGGGTACACCTACCAATGTGGTTTCTAACACAATAACAACCACAATATTTCATCCGAGCCACCAGCTGCTCATAACCAAATGCCAATCGGGAACCCTCGGCGATTCTACGGAATATACCTCGGGAATAATACGGGCCCAGCCATGAAAGCGCGTCATTTTTCACGTGGGTTTATATGACGTCACAAACATCAACGATCCCGCTAAGGATGACGTTGCATAAAACAAAATCAACGTAAGAATGAAAGAGGGCATATTATAATTTAACGACAAAACGCAGTGTATTACTGCGTTTTGTCATCAAATTACAATATACCCAAAAGATCTCCATAGACATTCGGAAAGAATTAACAAAATGCAATTTTCTTCAAGCCTATTAAATGACCGAAGTACCACCATAAGCCGAATTACATAAAAACGACCCAAAATTACTACACTTACGTCCGAGGTACTTTCCAGTTTACGGAAAAGTCCGATTTGATTTGATTTGAATTGGGGTTTTACGTCGCTTTCAACATTCATCCAGTTATATCGCGACGACTGGAGCACCTAACGATGGATTTTCTCACACCAGTACTACCACCACATCCCTTTCCTAGCCTCAAGTTGCTATTCCACATAGGTTTACGATTATCTACCCATTGGTGGAAGACAAATGTCGGAAAGGATAAGTGCCGCGGCCGGGGATCGAACCCGTGCGAATAAAGACCCCTGGATTAGTAGTCCGGCGCGCTACCAACTGCGCTATACTTCTAATCCAGGGGTCTTTATTCGCACGGGTCCGAGCGATGTTCCCAATGAACCTAATGCAAATATAGTGTAAATTTACGTTTCGGAGGTCGTTAATACTTGCAGAGATTCGAAAAATGGTTTAATGCCCGAGTGCGAAGCAAGGGGGCGTTAAAGCATTTTGGTGGTCTCTGCAAATGTTAAGTCTCGAAAAAACGTGATTCGACGCTTTTATTGCATAAAATATTTGTAATAAGATAGCAAATGATGCATATGAACCTTTAAAACGAGCCCCAAACCAATGAGTGTGCCGGTAAATTGCGTCATGCAATGAACTGTCACCTTTGACGATAACGATGTTGCTTGGTGAATTTATAACGACACAGTATCTAACGCGGGAATAAGATCAACGTCTATATTTATGCTCAATATAAATGTAAGACATAGAAACTGATAAGTACATATGCCCATATCGAGGATATTGATGGAAAAAGCCGGGCGTAAACGGCACGTGATTTTACTTATTAAACCACATTTTCTCCTGTTAACGCCCGGATTTTGTCCGTTAACGCACTCCAATAATGACCCGAAAAAGTATATTTTATGCAATTATAACTTATATCGTATTGATTTTGAGGTACTATAGCGTATAGTTCCGCAAGAAAGAGTGAGGTCCGAGAAACCGTTATCTCCTATCATTTTCAATGTAAAATTGATCTTTGGTCACTCACTTGAAATTGCAGGTCTACATGTATTTACCAACGAAGTGGTTCATATTAAGAAGCACAAATTATCTGATGTAGCAATTTAAAATGCGACTTAGAAACTATTCAGATATACCTTTGGCTACAAAGCTTGGTAAAACGCAAACCAGGCATATTATCGCGAAAGTCAATCTTCTATGCAGGTCCATGTTTAGTCCCATTAATACCATCGGCAGTGGCTTTTACACTCAATAAAAACCCATATAGCAATTAACCCTCTTCCATTGGTATTGGAAGAGGCTTTGATCAATAGCTCGGGTACCCAGTTTTATATCTAGTACTTGTACCGAATACCCTTTCCAGCTTATCTTGTGTGCCCCCTGTATAAACGAATCAACATTAAATTTTGGAGACAATTTGATAATGACGAATCACACTTAAATCGTTTTTATGATATACTGATAATTTTGAAGTGAATATTATATAATGATTATTGAATGTAATTCGACGCAATTAAAAAATCATAGCCGCCGTCATAGCGCAGTTGGTAGCGCGTCGGACAGTCAACTAGAGGTCCCGGTTTCGATCCCCGACGGCGGCACTCATTCTTTCCGACTATTTGTCTCTCACCAATGGGTCGATAATCGTAGACCTATGTGAGATAGCAGCTGGAGTCTAGGAAAGGATGTGGTGGCTGTACTGGTGTGAGAAATACCAGGAAACCATTGTTAGGTGCTCCAGCCGCTGCGATTAAAATGTTGAAAGCGGCGTTAAACTCCATTCAATCAATTGATCAATTCAAAAAAATCCTATTAAATATTTTGTCTTCCCTTTAATGGGATATACATGTTGTCTGTTAAACAAAACATTACGTCATTTCGAAAATAAATGCGTTTTAAATAAGTGAAGGTGAAAAAAGCGAGATTATCGCTGCATTATTCGAGAAAGAAAGGTTCACAAAGCGATTTAATGCTTAAAGAGGACCTATTTACGAAAGAGCTGGGGCCAATTTCATCAAAACATTTAAGACATATTTTTGTCTTACAAATGGTTTTCGAAACAGTAAAAACAGCAATCACTTTACATAGGTATTGAAAGATAGGGTTTACGTGATTTTCGCCCTAAATATGTTGTACGTCATCGGTAAGACAAAAACGTGTCTTAAATGCTTTGATGAAACAGGCCCCAGGTACTTTGATAAAAAGTTGATTCTCTTGCTAACTAAGTCCTTTGCTACAACTCATAAAACTTTCTTTAGGATAGTGTTTTAATTGAGTAGCCTATGAGTATTTCCAAGTAAAAAGTGTGTTTTCCAAAACGATATTGCTTAACTATGCACTGCCAAATGACAGCATTTCGTAATATTCTGTACTTTAAAAAGCATATTCAAATTAACTTATATATATTATGTATCTTTCGCGAAAACTCATTTTATAAATACAAAATTGAGGTTACATAGGAATGAATTACATGAATTACATAAGAAATAATTGAAGCTTTGCACGGTACGACCATAATTAGAATCTGTGTGACTTCTTGCCACATAAGTTTGTGAAATAAACTCATTTTCGCGTTGTTTTGTTCATGAATGATGTCTGCAGGAAGAGGAATTATATGCAAAAGGTAAAACCCGAGGGCAGAGCCTGATAGACTATGGGCTACTGGGACCCCTGTTCCCCCCCCCCCCCCCCAGGGGGAATTTTGTACACTATGATTTTCTAAAAGGTACATGTATAAGCAACATTTTAAGACATGTTAGCACTCTGGCGAGTGGGGCTTTTGTAAGATACGTTACTTTGAAATCACCCACCCTAGATCCTTATTAAATGCTACAATTTGCTCCAATTTTGTGAAAATCTTTGGGCAAATTGCGATTTTTAGTACTATCTCATACATGATTCTTGAGTATGAGTGATAAAACATCCACAGAATCCTGTTTGATTAATGAAAAAAGGTGAAATATACGTTACAATTACAAAATTGTCCCTTAGTATTCGCCTATATAAAGATGTTGGCATTTGGGCGCAATAAAATATTCAAAGTCAACACTTGTTGGCAAAATTCACAAGATAATATGATGAATTCATATTTATATAGTTAATATTGGCCTGCAAATTACTTGTTTTATACGTTTTAATGAAAAGATTCGAGCACGTGTCATTTCAAGCCCTTAATACCATTAAATTTATTATGCTATTCATAAACAGAAAGGAGAATGGCAGGTGCAATTTACTACTCTGATCAAGCATAATAAAACAAGAATATCATTTATAACTGATATCCTTATAACATCAAATGATTTATGTCTCTAAAGGAATGTTGTAACATACGTTACCTCAAAATATTTTACCAAAACCCGTTAAAACTGTTTTATTGTTTTATCAATAAGGATAAAAATTCTTTGAAAGTATAGCTCTCACTTCTGTTTCTTAGAAAATTCATCGATACTGAATGCAAATGCGCGACCAATGAAAGATCAAAGATCCCCTCGCACTTATGGTATTAAAATTTAGACCTTAATTGAGAAGTTAATATTATATCTTGGAACATCCAAGAAGGAAATTCTTATTAAATGCTAGTTTTTACATATTGTCTTTTAATGTAAAGTGATAAATCACACAAATTGAAGTTAGTATCATTTGCAGTATCCCATCCCACAAAGTTAAAAATTTGATAACAAGATTTGAGATCATAATTTTGAAATAGCCAAATCATTAATACATGTATATCCAATAGCTGAAATCAAAATACCTACACCCTTCTAAATCAGCACAGATCGTGATAATCATTTTACATTAGAAATTACAAATATCTTGAAATATTCAATACAAATACTGGCTTTTTGATAGATATGGATATGTACTTTGTGTTGTACTATACTGATTGTTTAATTTCATCATAGGGAAATATCTGTTCAGTGCAATTACATATCTATCAATCACACAATGCAGCATGACAGCTAAAAGAATTTAATTAATTGAAACTTTTTTTTCAAAATTACTTAGTCACATGTATATCATTTATCTTTAATTTCGTGCATGGGTTTATTCGTTGCCTATAGATGTTTTGAAACAATACCGATGGTCATAATCTAGTAACGTATGTTACCATTTGTATGAAACAAGTCACAATTATCTTAAATGCACTTCAGTGTCAATACTGTAGCCATTTAAATCAAAATTATTGTTTCTCTTTGATTAAGATGGATATTTTGGTTTTACTGCATTTTTTTTCAAATTGTTTGTCTGGAATTGTGACCAAATACTTAGAATAAAACTTAATGGTTAGTAGAAGAGTATTGTACTTGTGCACATGAGAAAAATATGAGAGTTATGCCAAAAAAACCATGAGTTTATTAATAAGAATTGGCATTTTTCAATTCTTTTCTCTACTTTATCACAAACTGCATGTACATGTATATTGGAAGTCAGCCAGCAATGTCAAACAGGAATGCAAATTGCATTTTAAATCACCAGCCATTTACACATAAACACCTATAAAGCTCTTATAAGCATGCGACTTATAGACCCATCATGCAATTTTCTTATTTTTATGAATCAAGTCTTCGGTTGTATTTGAATGAGGGCTTGATATTGATAAAATCCTATTGTTTAAGCAATTTATCATTATTCATTTATTGTTTCAGAATGTTAAGATATAAAAAAAGCTCTGATTCTATCTAAGATATGTTTCTTTCTGCATAAAAATTACTTGTAGTTTGTATCTAGTTCAAAGTTAAAGCATTTTTAAGCTACTTTGTTTTACTAAAATCTTTACTTTTGTAAGAACTAATCATGTTTCAGAGCATTACAATTGTATCTAATTTTCCTTTGGAAGCAGCAATTATATTTGATTTTCTAAAAAAAGGTCTTTTAAATGTAACATATTACTCTCTTTGATAGCTAAATCAAAATGTATATGGCAATGTTCTATTCATTTGAACATAATATGGTCATATTCATGTAAATTTTCAATATTGAACTGAATTGCGCAGTTTGCATGCAATGTACATTGCATTCAATTGGAAACAATAGAGAGCTAAAATGCTTCAAGGAATTTTCAGGCCATTTTAACAGTATAACACTCTTATCAAGGTGGCTTATCCACCTAACCATGGATTTCTTGTATTTATCGCACACATCATTCCATTCATCACATCATCCTTTTAAAGCCTCTAGATGCTTATACAATGAAGATGAATGATAATCAACTCGTTTGTACTGGCTGATTAAACCTTGTATCTCTGATATGGAATCAAATGCGCTACCAAATCCAATGTGCTACCAACTGGGCTACAATCATGATCAACTCTTAAGAAATATCTTTAACTTTTCTGTACTAGATTGATGGAAATATTGCTGAAAAAATATTGTAGGAACCGCTTTTTTCATCTATTTGGTCATCATTTTTTACAATGAAAACTGTCTCTCATCATCAGAAGTAACATATATAACTTGTGTTTTATTCTAAAAATGTGAAAAAAAAAGTCTCAAACATAGAAGAAACCATAAGCTGCCTCAACATTGTGTTTGGAAGCTGCCTCAAACTTGAATTTGGTGCATTTCCATAAACTATGATAGCGGCTCAATAATAATTATACCTATAAATAAATGGTAACGTATTTTGCACGCTTTTACAACTACAATGAGTCTTGAAATGATTCAGATTTATATTGATACCTTAAAATTACTTTTAACATTTGTAGTTTAAAGTTAATTTTGACAATGAGGGATTTTACAATAATTACAATCAGATGAGATATGAATAAGCCTATGGTAATTGATTGGTAAATCGGTTACTTTAGAGTAACATATTTTGCAAATAGCTTGATTACAAGATGCATAAAAAAATTAAAATCTCCCAAAGAACAGAAGCTCATAGAAAAACACAGTAGAGCATTGATGAATATAACATTTCTTTTGAATACATTAAATCGAAATTTAAATGTAACGTATTTTACTCCCATGCATTGCTTGTAAGGGCTATATTTTTCAAGTCATAATGTGAATGGGCTTCAAATATCTCCAAAATCACAAATATCATTAACAAAACACAATATTATTTAATTTTACTAAATTACAGTTAATTTCTATAACAAGACAAACGACTGAAATTGTTTAATGAAAATTTTATGGGTTGGTATCTTTAAAGTAACGTATCTCGCATTTGCCCCGGTGACAAGACTTCTAACATATTTCAAAATGCTCAATATTGCATGGGCTTTAAGAAAAGCAATGTTAACAATCTTCCAAATGGGGCAGCTATGGAAAAATCATTCCTATCTATGTGTTTTTCTTTGAAATTCAAAAGTAAAGTATTTTACTTCCAAATCATGCCTTCAAGGGGAATTCATTTACAAAGTATTAGTATGAATTTGTTCTACATACATTCAGCAACATAAATTTTGGTATTAAAAGATCACTTCTGTTCATTTTGACTCATTTTTTCACTGTACAAACCTAAAGTCTTGTCTTGAAAATTTGATAGGTAATTTACTTTGAGGTAACGTATCTCTCTAACGCCCCACTTGTCAGAGTGCTAACAAGTCTCAAAATGTTCTATATACCATGGACTATCAAACAGGCAATGTTAACAAAATTCCCAGTGAGGCAGGGATTGACAATTTATTTCTATATTCATAGTTTTATATGAAATTTAAGGGTAACATATTTTACTGCAATATCACGACTCTTAAGATGACCAGATTTTTGGAAATTTTCCATAAATAGACCCTACAGTTAATTAGCAACACAAATATATGTATAAGAAGTCAACATTTTGTCATTTTGACTTCAATTTTTTGGGTACTCTTTTAAAAAACATTTTCAAAATTTTGAGGGGTGTGCTACTTTAAAGTAACGTATCTTACAAAAGCCCCACTCGCCAGAGTGCTAACATGTATCAAAATGTTCTACATACCATGGAATTTCAGAAAAATATGGTCTACAAAATTCCCCCTGGGGGGTGAACAAAACCCATTCTGGCTCATGGACTATGATGATTATGCTTTGCATCTGTGTATATCTCCTCTCCCGTCAGTCTTTTTTTATCCCAACGAGAAATATGGATAATATACATTATACGATCACAACACTTATCAAAGCACTGAGAGTACTAACGGTGGACGTTTCCACCGGCCTTGTGTTAAAAATAACAAGATGAACAAGAAAACTAGCCATGTTAAAAGATGATAAATGTAAAAGGTTTCGTCCCAAGTTCGGTATGTTTCAATGTTAAAGCAAACTTTATAAGAAAAACAGACTCAGTATGCCCCCCGTATCGAAGGATCGGGGGCATATTGTGTTACCGTTGTCCGTCTATCCGCCCGTCCGTCGGCCCGTTTGTCTGTCTGTCTGTCTTTCTGTCAGTCTGCAAAAATTTACAAAAAACTAAACATTGCCTATAAATTCAAGCCTATTCAAGATACAAGGCTCATATTTGGCATGATCATAGATCTTAATGACCTCCAACAACTGATACTAGAGTCAATGTCATGTTGCAAGGTCAAGGTCATCTGTCAAGGTCAAATAACTCAAAAACTTAACCAAAAAACTAAACATTTCAAATATTTCAAGCCTATTCAAGATAAAAGGCTCATAATTGGCATGATGGTAGATCTCAATGATACGCATCTTCTGGTTTTCAAAGTCAAGGTCATGTGACAAGGTCAAGGTCATATATTAAGGTTAAAAAACTCAAAAACTTAACCAAAAAACTTAACATAGCTAATTTCTTCAAGCCTATCCAAGATACAAGGCTGATATTTGACATGACGATAGATCTCAACGATTTCCATCTGCTGATACTAAAGTCAAGGTCATGTGACAAGGTCAAGGTCATCTGTCAAGGTAAAAAAACTAAATAACTTAACCAAAAAACTAAACTTTTCAAATATTTCAAGCCTATTCAAGATAAAAGGCTCATATTTGGCATGATGATAGATCTCAATGATACGCATCTGCTGGTTTCATAAGTCAAGGTCATGGAACAATGTCAAAGTCATCTGTCAAGGTCAAATAACTCAAAAACATAACAAAAAACTTAACATAGCCAATATCTTCAAGCCTATTCAAGATACAAGGCTAATATTTGGCATGGTGGTAGATCTCAATGATCTGCATCTGCTGATTGTAAAGTCATGGTCATGTGACAATGTCAATGTCATCTGTCAAGGACAATATTTTGAAAAAGAAATACTTTTACGGGGGCATTTGTGTTTAACAAACACATACTATTTTTGGTATAAACACCTTTTGGCATTAACACCTTTTTCAAAATGCCTTACCCGTCAGGCAAAAAAAAATTAGATTTGTTCCAGAACCGGTCAACAAGAGGTCGCATATAAAAAGCGCAAAAACACAGATCAAACCTTTTTGAATGACGGGTCACATATATAATCAGAGGCCCCGACCCTCTGGAAACTATCCGTGTAAAAAGATGATAAATGTTAAACGTTCGACCCAAGTTTGGCACGTTTCAATGTTAAAGCAAACTTTGAAAAAAGACTATTTCTTTGTTAAGCCTATGATAACGGTTCATTTTCGAATGGAAAATGGCATTTACACATTTTTTTAATGTGCTTGACCAATCACGCAAAAAAAAGACCACCGAAAAAAACAGATTGGCTCCAGGACCGGTCAACCAGAGGTCGCATGAAAAAAAATTGCTATACTCTGATCAATCCTTTTTGAATGGCGGGTCACAAATATATTTTCAGAGGTCCCGACCCTCTTTTTTCTCATCGAGTGTTTACTCCATATGTAACAAAAAGATACTCAAGCTTAAAAAGTATATTAGAATTTGCAAATTAGTGTTAGTGATAATTAGAAACTTAAAATTACACATCCTCTTTACTATATTAATAAGGAACAACTGAAATCTCGTAAATACAGCTATTAAAAACTTTAATATAAACGCCCCAAAATAGCACCAAATAACTATATTTATAAGGATCAAACGAAATCTCGCAAATACAGCTGCAGTTTCAAGGTTAATAAGATCATCGAATTTCTATATCTTAAAACATAGGCATATAAGTTAACTTGTTTGCGTGAGTGGTAGACAGTGAGATGTCAGCGCCATAATACTTAAATGTCGTAACAACAAATAGTTTATTTAGGGGCATTTTCTAAATGTAGAGTGTTGCATAAAATTTAAATTGCAAGACATTGTTTTGCTTGTGTTGATTCTTCTCCACAAAGATTGGTTAAAAACATTGTAAGTTAAAAAGAGAAAACGAATTCAATCGGGAAGACCGATGATTTTGCTGAATTCGCAAAAGAAAGGTTTGATAAACACTAGGATGTGTTTATTTACAAAATTATCTAATATGCATATGTAGGCCGCAGTACACCAAACGGCCTTGATGACATAATGCACTCCAGGGACTTTTATCATCAAAGATGATAGATGACATCCTGTTGGACTTATTGAACTTAACAAGTTGTTCGTAATTTGTTCTAACATGTTAGATTGTCAAAAAAAAAAAAAAAAAAAAAAAAAAAAATCATCGACAAAACACTTTTAGGATATAGAGTTACTTTATATTTGTTTCATAAAAGAAACACTCTCGATTTTTTTCTGACTCCAGAGATTTTGCGAAATACATGTTGATATGCCTTTGTTACGCTTCCAGTCATGCGAACGTAATTCTAAGAGTGTGTTTCCACTCAGGTGTAAAACAAAACAATCAAGACAAAAAAAAATCCGGGATTAATGTCCATTCAAACAAATAAGGATGTATGTCTCATCCGAGCAAAACCGATCCTCCTATTATCCTAAATTTGAGATTTAACAGTTGCGAAATCGCCGAATTGACAATGGGACTAATTCATGGACTGTTTCTGGAATTGATTTGCATAGGTGCAAACATATTTTGAATATCGTAAAATGGAAGGTAAAAGAGTTAACAAATTGAAAGAAATCAGTAAGTGCCATTCTGATACCTTGCTTCTACCAGGTATTTTATTATACTAACTATCCCTTAAGTAGGCATGAGTGTGTACGACGAATCAGACTTAAAAATCACGCTAGCTTAGGGAAAAATCGTTGATTTTAGTTTTATCGTTTTTGGTAAATTTCAAATTGTTTTGAATTTGACTGGTTTTAGAGGGCGAAATGAATGTTTTAAGGAGCAAACGATTCATAAATGGGTTTTTTTATGTGTAAAGTGTCAATTTGATGTAATTGCCTTGAGTCAGTGTTACAGTTAAAAACATCGGGAAATTGATAAGTCGAAAGATTTTGGATCAAAATTGAATGAGTGCGATGAGTTTTGTTATGAATGGAAATTGAAGGGAGGTTATCAAATATCGTTAACTTTATTTAGGATGAACAAAATAGGCGATATTTACTACCCCACTTTGATAAATATGTATAAAAAGTCTATAAATAACATCCTATTTCTTCAATCACCAATCAGACGTTTTTATTTTCAATTATATCGGTGAAATAATGAGTTTTTGACCTGAACATCTTAAGTGATTTTGGAGCGTTTTTTAATGGTTTGTTTGAGTGTTTGTAATAATTGAATGAATAGAGCGCTGAGGGGTCGATTTAGTATGGTTTTGATGAGAATGAGAGCCAATTTCACGATATTACTAACTGTAGAAATTCTTTGAATGGAGCAAGAAGCGGGAAATAAAAACTGGTTTTGATAAGATTGTTTTCATTTTTGCGATTTTAGTAAATGAATTTTAACCTCTTACTTTATATATAGTAATTAAGGATTGCTAGTACCACGCGTTATATTTTTATCTACACATTTATGTAGGCGCTTATTATTACGCTTATGTATGTTTTCACCTTAAAACAGCACACGATTCGGATGTTTACACACGGTATAATACACAAAGCCGTAACACTTCTACATCTTACTCTTGTCGTGCCAAGCTTTCCCGATGTACCGTTACTTGATATTCGCGTAATCTAACTGATTAATATAGCTTATATGAGAGATAATGGTTTTCACTACTTCATATGCTTAGCAATCATTGTTTGTCAAGCGGGTTCTGGATTGACGTTTGCGTTCATTTAATGATATATGGAACAATTGGTTTCATGGCATTTAAACCCCATTATTTATTGTTTGAGGTCACGGAAGGCTACATCGTAAGTTGCTTTACTAGCCTGGGAAGCCATATTTCGGCGGAAATCACCCAAACTGTGTCCAGAAAATAAAACCTGTCTACTTTCGGTACAAAGACCACGGTTTTTTTTTCAGGAAAATGTCGTTGTAACTAAAGTATCGTTGTATTGAATGTACATTAAAATCTATCAATGCGGGCTTGTCGAAGAAAGAAGCATCTGTTTATATAAAATATACTTTTTTGTTTTACATGTGAAAATTGAAGGAGTCATTTTTAATCATTATTTTTTCTTTATAATCCAGGTTGTTAACAAATGTATACTTTCCTTTATATTTTATACGTATATTACTTAGATAAAATGCTATTGTCTTCAAACTCACATTTGCTATGTATCAATACAGAGAGAGGTTAACAAACATATGACCTTATCTGAATCAAGTGTATGGAAAGGCTTAAGGCGTTTAATGTCCTAATTAACCATTATACAATTGTTTGCATGTCAAATATTTTCACACATTTCATTTGAAAGTCTTGTTAATTATCAAATAATTTGAGGTTCTATCTGTAGCTCTGTATACTTAATCATCTTCGTCATAATGAATATGTCGTTGAATAGAAAAAGGTTATACTTTCACCCCCCTCCCCAAAAAATAGATATTGGAAAACGAGAATTTCGCTAAAGCGAATGAAAAATGCGCTATGCAAATCCGTTCTCCCCAAGATGTGTCGGTAAGTGAAAATGTCGCTGTATTGAATGTCGTTAAAAGGCTAGTTGACTGTACACCTTTTTGAAAACATGTCGTTAGGAAACGTAAGAATGAAATCAGTTCTAAAATTATAGTAAAATGAAATGAAGAAAGGTCAACAGATTGCCAAATGGAATGATTGAAGTCGGATACGTGTGTTCTTTTCTAGTTTTCATACGTGTAAAATTAATAACCAGATATTAGAACTGTTTACAAGTGACAGCGTTATATATCCACATTAGAAAAGGGAAAAAATGATGTCATTCAAATGTCCATGTTATCATTTTCGGATTAGTTAATACATGCCCAAACATACAACCAAACTATTTAATACTTCCTTAGTCGTAACCCAATCGAATAACCCTTGTACTGATTTCAAAGCGGCTCAATACATTTCCATAACCAAATGATGATCGAATCATATGAAAAGCCAGCTTAGTTAAATTATCGAAATTTCCTTGAGTCTTCACGTTGCTGCTCAAAAACTCTAGCAAACCAGTTTGCTTCAAAATTAAACTAAAGTAAAAACCGTACAGATTATATGACTTAAGAGTAAGGCATGATATAACACGCAATATTGAGTTCTTTTCGTATCATCTGGTTAAACATACAACAGCGTTTACGTACTGCGCATTGATTACATCCAAGTGCAAAAAGCAAGATGTTAAAAAATTTACTTTTATTAGCGTCGTTCAATGCGATTGTTTCTTCAAGCTCACCATCTAATGCAGGTATGGTCTTTAGTTTTTCCTCATTGTTTTTCGTTTTTCTTTTACAAAAATGATCTACTTTGGGGTCGAGTATTGAACATTAACCTGACCAATGCATTAAAGAAACAATAATGAAAGTTATTCTTCAAGACGAATTATTTCTAGTTATGTATAAGGTTTTTTAAGGCACCAAGAAGTCCAGGTAATTCTGTAAAAGTACTCTTTTAACGTTTAATGACGATTTCTTTCTTCTTTATGTTTTGTTTTGTAGGGTCACTTGACATCCTGATCCTCTTAGATTCGTCCGATTCTTTTCGATCTCCTAATTTTGACAGCGAGAAAAACTTTGCAAAATCCTTATCCTATCGACTCCTTAATGGTTCAGTACAAATTGGATTATACACATTCGGCGCTAACACACATCGTCAATTCCAACTCAATAGTACTCGAGATATATCTTCCATCGACCAACAAATAACTTATCTTTGGTACAGTACCGGAAAAGGAAATCTTGGTCCTGCAATTAATTTCACAGTACATGATGGTTTCAAGCAGTCGAGTGGTGACAGGGCATGCGTTCCTAATGTTTTGATTGCTTTGACTCACAGTGCAGTGACTACCCAGGCAACTAGACAGTACCTTCAAAACCTTCTAGACGAGAGAAATATCCGCCTAATTATCCTTAACATGTCTGGAAACACCAACGATTCCTTAGTTGAGCTTACAAATAGTACAAGTCGTGTTGTCGCAGTGACATCTTTTGCGGATCTGAACACAAAAGTAAATGATATAGTGAATATGGTGGAAACAGGTATGAGCTATCATTCGTTTATTATTCTTTGATATAATAACAAGAGGGTCAATGACTTTTCATGGGGTTTTATAAAAATTGAAATCAAAGAACTTTCAATTTTGAACGATGGTGCACCAGAAAACTTTAGCAACATCAACAACATAAACACACACAAAAATAAACAGCCGAACAAATATTCGGGGAAAAATCCATACAGGAGAGCACAACGTACTGATAGAACCCCCTCTATCTTCTGTATGAAATATATTAATTCAAACTACCATGATTATAATTTTATTTTTCAAAAGGTTTCAAAACATATATTTTGAAGGTGTTGTCTTCCGTAAATATAGAATAATTCCAGTTGGAAATATTTCTCAGTTCAGTGGACATATGATATCGATTATATGATCGGAAAGTAATTTTAGACCATCTGTCTAAACGTACAAAAAGCCATTTTTCGCGTTGTTTGTTATAATTGATATTACGTCCTTTCAAGGTTGTCGAGTTCAATCGTCAGGATAAAACGTTCTTTTAGTGTTATTCGAGTTTTTAGGGGCGCTGTCATTTACAGTGACACGTAAATGGCACGAAGACGTAAATTCATTTTGAAGGTCTACGCAAATGATAACGCACGAAAAAAGTGAATTGGCGCTTTTATTGCATAAATAGAAAGATCATAGAATTAATTCAAAAAGATATGTCAAAATGATCCATAGGAACGCTGTAAAACTAGCTCCAAACCCACTAATATGCCGGTAAAAATGAAGGGTGCGTTGTACCGTCACCTTTGTTATACCGTTTTGCTTGGTAAATTTATGTCGTCACATATTTACTGCGGGAGTAGGAACAACGGCTTTATCTATTTTTTATGTTAGACATAGAAACTGATCAAGTGTTTAGGACCAGACCGAGGATGTTTTTAAAAGGAAAAAAGGCCAGGACTTAACAGCATGAGAATCTACTTTTTTTTTCAATTTAGCGTGTGCCTATAACGACACGAAAACGTTCATTTAAGGTTCATGTAAAGTGTTTGAGACCCAATTTTAAGCGCATTCATTTACCAAGAAAAAGCAGTATGTCCAGGAATATTATATATCAAAATGAAGCTATTTATGAGCACAAGCAGTTGAAAAACATAAGACTGTTATAACTATAGCGGTATAGCCAAAACATTGTGGAAAAGGGTCATTTTGTTCAGAGCAAGCAACTGCATGGCTGTTGGATAAAATTGGCACATATTTTAACAAAGTCTAGCCTAAAGTACCATCAAGGTAGTGCTACAACCATTGGTATAAAACTCAGCCCCAAAACGTAGTTTTGCAAGCAATTTATTTTGACTTATTTTATAAACACATATGTCATACATGTCATTCTAATTTTGTAAACGTGTAGATCTTTTTAGGGTATGGTGTGTTATCACAACATAAATAGACATTAATTGTTTATATACATGTAAGGTTGTTTAGCAATATATCAATGTCTATTTCACAGAATGATAAATATATAGTAATTTTGTAGATCATTGAATGAAAAAAAACCTATAATTTGAAATAAATCGCAGAAAATATTTCACAATATTATGGTGTGATGTTGCACCATACCTTACATCTATTTTGAAAACAGACCAAACCGGTTTGACATGTATGTTGACAAAATAAATGGAAATTGATTGTTACAAAAGAGCCTTTTGCGACTGAGTTTTATATCTAAGGTTGTAGCACTACCTGGATGATACTTCAGACTGTACTTTGTTAAAATACGGGGCAATTTTATGCAACCGTCATGCAGCTGCTTGTTCTGTACAAAATGACCCTTTTCCACCATGTTTTGGCTATACCGCTATAGCTATGGCGGTCTTATGTTGCCTAAGTGCTTGTGCTCACAAATAGCTTCATTTTGATATATAATATACTTGGACATACTGCTTTTTCGTGGCTAATGAAGTGCCCTAAATATTGGGTCTCAAACACTTTACATGAACCTTAACGAAATTATGCGTGATATTTTTTTTTCAATTTTATATGTTCACGAGGTACAAACTTGGATCAGTCTAGACAACAACACACTACAATAAAAGTAACAGTTTGTGACATCGTGAAATCGACATTCATTTCGATCAAAGGCATTCTACAATGCTTGGTCAGCGCTCCAACCCGTGCATTCAAAACTCTCCATTTTTTCAAACACGCTCCAAAATGTTGAAAAAAGGGCTTCGAAACAGTTGAAAGTAATGAGTATGTAAATGAATGATGAATAAACCCGGAGGATATAATAGATAAAACTTAATCATTAGCAACTTCTTGAAATCACGCGCTTGAACAAATTTGTTACCTGTAACGCGCAAAGGGACCATCTGGGTAGTGCATCGAGTGTCGACATCTGTCAGACTGCGCAAACTGCACAGACTGACATGGGTCGAAACTTTTCGTACTGAACTGATTTTTCTGATTCCATAATGATCAATCCACGTTTCCCATGAAAGAATTTTTGAAATGCGACCTATGCTTGAACTGTACTAGAATGATCCCTTTTCCAGTAATTGTTTATAAGCGATTCCCAGATGGTCCCTTTCGGATTACGGGACACATTAATTTTTTTAAATAAAAGGTGAGTTTCATATCTAATTTTTCCTTTCATTGTTTTGTTTTTTTTTTCATTTACACTCGTTTAGATATTCCGAGTTCGGGATGTGGTAAGCTGTCTGAGTGGGGCATTTGGTCAAGGTGTAGTAGGTCTTGCAACAATGGCCTTAGGCTACGCTTTCGAACATGTACAAAAATGAAACCAACCGACAGAGATTGCGTGGGACTTCTTAGTGAAGATATGGAATGCAGAAATGGACCTTGTTATGGTATGTTTTTTATACGCCTGTCGAAAGACGGGACTTATTGTGTGATCACCCATGGAGAACAGGTAACTGGGGTCCGGCGTAGGTTGTCTGTGAGTCCGGCGGCGTCTACTTCTTTTTCCGGGGCATAACTCTATCATCTTAAGTCCGGTTGACTAAATTTTTGAAAGTTATTTTTCCGTGTATGATTACGGAGTAAATTATGCAATAACTATAAGTCTACCTAGTTTATTTCTTTAGTTACATCATTTTGTTATCTTGTGACAATTTACTACATTTTTAATTCGTGCATTTGTTTATATTCATTCATGTATTTATAAAGGTACATGTATTGTGCGGTGGGGAACGGTAGAACAAGACAATAGAGCAACATGCTATCATCTACGATTCAATTTAGGGTTTCCTGACATTTGATGAGGCGTGTATCGTTAAACTTTTGTTATTGTTTTTTTTAAAGACTGACCAACTTTCACACACGAAACGCTACAATTGAAAGTTGGCAGACAATGGTTACACAAGTTAAGGGAAGTGTATGAGTCTTCATGGCAAAGCAGGCGGTTGGAATTATTGAAAATCACGAATATTTTGAAGCGTATCAAATGGCATTTTTTTTTTAGTTTTTTAAGGGCGTTTTAAGTGTTTTAAATGTTTTGCGTGAGTGCTTTTAATAAATTGATGGAAAATATATTTCTCTGTCTTTACGGACAGAAAAAACGGTTTCAATTACAAGCTAAACAATGATATTTAGGAATTTACGAAGTGAATCAAATGTTTTTGCTTGCTTGGTTGATTTGTTTTTTTTTAGTTTTTAATCAATTTGAGTGTCTTTTAATGGTTTGAGTAACTGTTTTGAATGATTGAAAAAGAAATTCAATGAATGAATTATGATTGTTTTGAGTAATAATAACAACAATAAAATTTCATTTCCAGTATCAATAAAGTACTTGAATGGTTAATCTTATTGGGTGAAAAGCGGTGAGATAAAAAAAAGAACTTATGTTGTGGGTTTGTTACGTGCATCTTTTCACGAAATTCAATAATATCAGAGAAATACTCATTTCAGATATTTGTCAATAGGTATATAGGTATACTTTAACATTGCACGAAAAGACAGAATTTGTCGACACTGCAATACAAATTTGGTCGAAACAGAATTTCACTTTTTACTTATTTGTCCAAAATACTCCGATCTTAGAAACAAATATATTAAAAGATACTATCATACTTGGCCTACTATTCAAAAATTTACGAATCTTATGACAAACAAATCGAAGTCTGTTGTTTTAAATTTAGCAAAATATCTTTATTACGCATTTTCTCGTAGAAATTGATCAAACATGTTCACGTTTACTATATGTTCTTCTGTTAAGCCATGCACTTCTCTTATTTGTCTAACTTACATTGATATTTGCTGTAAACATTGTAATATTGTTTAATGCAATAAACTTCTTGTATTGTATTATTGTATTGTATATAAAACAAGGTTGCTCTTTATGCGAAAAACAATACATCCAGGCCGAACGTATTGGCCTCTCAGGAACAATGAAACCTCAAATTGGACGTATTTCATTAGTTTTATTCCCGTTTTAAACAAGACGTTTAATGTCGAAATATATTTTACCTGAACATTATTTTTTATGTCCCCGTATCGAGAGATCGGGGGCATATTGTTTTACTCGTGTCCGTCTGTCTGTCTGTCTGTCCGTCCGTCTGTCCGAAAACTTTACCCGGAAACTTAACCTTGTCAATATCTTCAAGCCTATTCAAGATACAAAGCTAATATTTGGCATGATGATAGATCTCAATAATCCGCATCCGCTGGTACCAAAATCAAGGTCATGTGACATCGTCAAGGTCATCTGTCAAGGTCAAACTTTGAAAAAAAAATGCCGGGGCATTCGTGTTTTACAAACACATCTTGTTGTTATTTCTAGTCATAATAGATGGTAACTGGGGAAACTGGCAGGAATGGTACAGTTGCACTAAGAGTTGTGGAAACGGTACTCAATCCAGGAGACGAAGTTGTGATGAACCCGAACCGACCAATGGCGGAAAACAGTGTCCTGGAATGGCTGTACAGAACAGAAATTGTGCTAACTATGAGTGTCCAGGTTGGTTGAATGTAGAAAAAATTGTGATATGTCTCGTGCAAAGGACCTCAATGAAAAGCGAAAAGTGTTGAGCTGATCATACTGCGCTGAAATGCAGCCTGGTTAATGTCATCACTTTTGCTTTCAGCATATTTTTAGAACCTAGAAATATTTTTCTACATTTATTTGTATTTATGTTCTTAATTTGCGATCTTTGTTTGCTCTGTGCTGTTTATCTTTCTTTATTACCTAACAAATGAAAAATGGTTGATAAAAGATAGTACCTCTGTATGTGGCAGGTTCCTTTTAACCTAAATCCGCTATCGATCAAGTTATTCATTGTATTGAAATGCTATATATCTCTTTCAAACATCAAATAGCGCTTTTTCTGCCAGACTGTATTCGTTGTTATGCAATATATCGTGACAGGCCACTTTAAATCTAAGTCCGCTACCAATTAAGTTGTTCATTTCAGTGATACGCTATATATCACGTTTGAACATCACACAGCGAATTTTCATTATGTTTTCGTTGTTATGCAATATATTACTGATTAGTTGGATACACTTTCAAAAGACATTTTGTAATCATTATAAAACTTTTAAAACAAGTTTTCCAATGAGAATAAGAGAAGACCATAAGATTCCAATGTGAAAATTGGCCAAACCGTGCCATATCCATATTTTGCGGGGTCGGTCGAAATTTCTCTAATGATCTAAGAACTTAGAAAATATTCTCCCAAAGAAAATTTGTGCAAGTCTTATTGAAATTATCCATATGGTTGAGTAGGGGAAGATTTTTAAAGACTGTAAACTGAAAATAAGCACTGCCTTGTCTTACCCATATTTTGGCTTATAAAAATGTTATCAATAATAATCAATCTTAGCTAAGGGTAACCAAACGAACACTCATGCCAAGTATCTTTGAAATTGGCTAAATGGTTTGGATAGAGAAGAACTTTACAGATTTTAAAGTTAATTAAAACACTCCCTGCCAACCCATATTTTGGAGTCAATATAAATTGCTTGAATGATAGGTGTAAAAGTACAACCAAGGAACACTCATTCAAAGGTACATTGAAATCGGGCAAAACGTTTGAATGACCCCGAGGTTACCACTAAATTTGTGTTATGCAATTGGGCAAAAAGATTTTGTTTGCGGGTAAATTTGTTGACAAAAAATGATACCTTAATTTGCTTACAACATTTGTTTACACGTATCTAGATTGCAATAAGAAGTGTCCACCTGGTGCCCATCTCAAGAACTGTTCCTACTGCGTTTGTTCCGACGTCTCACTATTTGGTCGAATAATAGACAATATCAACGAACCTGTGAAACAAGCTCCAATTTATCTTAATTCAATGAGGTACAAGCCAATTACAGCGACTGACAACCTTGGCTATTTCACAACCACGAGTGTGTGTATACTAAATGAAACAATACTGGTTGAGAAGAAAGGGTATGAATCGAAGGCGTTTCAACCAATCGAAGTAAATGCAACACACTGGACTCTGATTGCAACTGTCGATAAATTGGGTAATTCTAATATTTTCACAATTACGCTGACAATTAAATAAGGAAACATGAAAGAATTTTATGTTTTAAAAGATAGCACAATCGCATTATTGTATCAAAAAGATATGTTAACAATCTTGCGAGAAAAAGACTTTATTGACCATAGGTCACATAATGATTTTACAATGGTGTGGAACTTCCTGTTAAGTATCATAGGAAAAGTGACCATGTAAAACTTAAGTCATAATGTCCTCGTTATCACGATAAGTATACAGTTTTCATCCGACCGCTTGAAGCTTTCACAGAGTGATTCTACATAATAAGAAACTTTCTTTTCGAAACAGAGCAAGATCCGATAATTATCATGGAAAAGAGGGTTCTTGTAAAGGTCTGCTAAAAATTTCCTCGATAGAGCTGTAGAAGTCCACAGTTTTTATCTGGATGACTTCAAACTTAAAAAGAGCAATGTCTTTAATAGAATAAGATTTGATCTATATAGGAACGGGTCAGGTAAAAACGAATCACGGGAAAATCGCGAAAATGAATTATAAACGGCCCCGTCATCGAGATAGAGGCCAAAGTTTCTTCTAAGGTTAACTTTATTGGCAAACGTTTTTCCCATAATTTGATATCATCTTTCCAATTACCTAAAGTACCTTAAGTAACAAGTCACCACACAGATGAAAACATCATATGTCTCTCATTCATATTGTAAAATTGCTCAAATCATATTCTAGATTAATTATTCTCTACTATTCTTTCAAAGTTTATAACATTTATTTCTCCAATGACACGAGCTTTTGTCGACGGTGTCGAAACATATAAATAGCTGTACTTGTCTAACATCCTTAAAACAAAAAAAAACAAAAAAAAAAAAACGAAATAGTGACGAAATATCCCGTGGCTTCTTATAGGTTCTACCACCTAAGTGAGCGAGGTAGGACTACCATTTACCTCTTTTTTCAATATCCAAAATCTGTGGTTTTCTAAAATAAACAAGTTCGAGATATTGATTTGCTTTGATTTTTTGAACAACTAAGCTGTAATTAGTATTTAAACAAAAAAGACCCTAGCAAGGCTTAGAAATATAATTTACGAGGATTGAATAATCTTTGAAATTAAGTCTTGGTGAGAATGATTTATTATTAAAAAAAACTCTCTAAATTTCAATTTATCAGGCGACAGACAGAGCTTAAAAACAAACTAACACATCTTTTTTGAAGATTAATAGTTTATCTCACTTTATTATGCCATCAAATTTGGCGGACGATATACCCTTACAATTACCAATGTTTCTGTAAATTTGAATAATAATTCTCTATGCCGCAACACAATTTCAAAGTGTTGTTCAATCGATGAACTTTACTTTTCAACTAGTGATAATTTCTTCATTGTAGTTCCTCCTATTATCAAAGTCCAACCTGAGGACAAACTCCGAATTACGGGACAGACTCTTACGTTATGTTGTCAAGCTGCTGGTGTTCCCACACCTTCAGAGTTCAAATGGTAGTTATACTTCACAATATGTTCATCAAAAGACAGACATATAACAAGGAATTTTGTTTTCAATAACTCTGCGGTTAAAATGTGGCTTTACATTTATAATGAATGTTCTAAACAACCAAATTATTTTAAGGAAAAAATCTTATACCGAAACTATATGTTAAATACATCATCTGAATATATAGCTTGCCGTACATGTCTTTAGTTTTTAGTTTTTTAGTTATTATTTCTACTTTTGGTTATCTCTGTGAGAGGCGAAAAGCGTTATCTCGGGAAAAATGACTCCCCTTTAGAGAATTTGCTATTAGATTTTTTGTCTCATATATACATAAAAAAACAAAATTTCCGTTTATTTTCGTGTGAGATTGATAACCTCTTATCTTTTAAACACTTTTATATAGTTAACTTTTAATTCAACTTTATATTTTCATAAGGCTTTTTTATTCAGTGAGTTGATAATTAATCAATAGAAGAAACAATTACTCTCAGTTATTTATTTTACTTCTAAAGGTACAAAAATGAAATAGAGCTTGAAGGAGTCGGCACTAACGGAACGCTTATCATTGATTCTGTAAAAAAGTCCGATGAAGCAACCTACAAATGTACTACTGAAACAGAAGCAGGTGTAACCAAATCCGAAACTGCGGATCTCACCATCGTAGGTAAGTTTTTTAATTGGATTCTTTGTTATAACTTGCAATTGAAATCGTATCTACATTAGAAACATACATTATTGAACACATATATCTACATTAAATTCTCTAATCAATTACATATTTTTTTGAATACTAATGGGTCCATATTATACATTTGTGTCATTAATTTTCCAAGGAATTCAATTTCAATTTTCGAATGCATTAAAAGGTACGAATAATGATATTTTTGGGCCGATTTTTTGACTTACAAATAGATTGCAAGGTATGTCTTTCATTGTTATTAAAGAAACTACAGTCGCCGACACTTGCTCTTCCCCACAACCCAATTTACAGTTGTTACCTGGAGGGTGTTATGTTGAAGGCGACTCTACCAAAAACAGAACGATCGACATTAAATCATGCGACAGTAGCCGCTGTTTGACGTCATCGCTTGTTGGTAACGGAACGTGTTCGGATTGGTGGACCGATCATTGTTGTGACGTAGGTACTGTTGAAACAGTGAACATAACATGTGATGACTATTCATACAGACGGACACTTACCAAAACTTGTGTTTGCAGACCCTGTGTAAAAACAACAGTTATCTCCGGGCGAGTATTTGGTAGAAATGAAAGTCAAGCAGTTCCATTGAAGCTTGGCATAATTTTAGCTAATGGTCAGGAAGTGGGAAGAACCAACATGGCCGGATACTTTCGATTCAATGTTCCTAAAGGAATAAAACGTGTTGTTGCCACATTTCATGATGAGGTCTTTAAGAACTTTGTAGATTCTACAAAAATCATAAGTATAGCAGAGGGCCAAGAAACATCCGTTACTGTGGTTTTACCATTGAAACCAAAACCAGTTTCGTTTACTCCTAGTATTGGATCGACGATCGAGCTTGGAAGTAAGTCTAAGGGTATTCCAGCTGCCGGAAGCTAGTCAATAGAGGATAATTCATTGATTACAGCGGAAGGTCATCCATATACTGGACCAGCCAAAGCAAGCGTTCATTTCATGGATCCACGCAATCGAGATGATCTTGAAACATCTAATGGAGACTTTGTCTATGAGAATCAAGCTGGGGAGAAAATGCCTCTTAGAACATTTGGTATGTTTCATGTTGGTGTCGAAGACGATAAAGGTAACCCCCTAAATATCAACAAAGATATAACGTTTAGTCTAGATGCGTCAATTTTTAATATTACTTTAGATGAGAACGGCGAACCGGATTTGGCCTTGTGGTACTTTGACACAAATAAAGGAATTTGGGTTGAACAATCTAAGATGAAGTTCCTAAGTGGTGTCCAAGATGGTAGAAGACGTTTACTTTCTGGAATGCTTACTGGTACTGTACCACCGTTTAATGTCCCTATCATGGATCCCTTTACATATCGAGTTGAACAACGATGGACTGGCAGATACACCAATTGCGACCATAGTGTCAAAATATACGAAGATGTTAAAATAAAAAATGACAGACCTAAAGACGGTGTATGTTATGTTAGCGTTACAGTTTATACAGATATGACCTTAAAGGAAACTGATGGCAAAGGCGGAGTCCAAGTAACAGCATTTTCTCAAGAGTTAGATGGTTCTGCTTTCTTAGCTACTGAAACAAATAAAGTTGACGAGGACGGCCATGTCTGTATGACAATATTCTGTGACAAATTAGTATATATCAATGCCAAAGGACAAGGAAACCGTCGTTTGTTACCAAGTACACACTTCTTGCCATTCGGGTATCCATCTGAAAATCGAGATGCGGAACACGAAGTTAAGTTTCAGTCTAGATATTTTGGAGATGCCTACGATTGTGCAACGGATCCAAGATCAAAGAATTGTAAAGGGCCAGTTTTTCCTTATTCAGAGGCCTCAATATGTAAGAAGAGTGGTAAAGACGATTCATTCAGATTTAAATTTGCCCCTTTCACGAAGGTTCCAGTACTTATACCAACGACAGGGTCGACAGAAATGTATGAAGAACGATTATCCTGGTATCCGATGTCACCAGAGAAAAGATTTTACAGAACATGTTTCCTGAAAGTTGCTGTCAAGGTATTTCTTATTGTTTTTAATAGTTTCCGGTGGTTTGAACATAATTATCGATAGAATATCTTTTGATAACCTAAGCTTCTGCTACCATTTTCAAAGACTTAAATCCCACTTTTGTTTCATTTCTTCCTATCTGACTTGATCTAAGCGAAGTCAAATAAGTAACACCACCATGAACGTTGCATGGCATTCACATACGAGAGTTGTTCAAAAATTAACCGGATTTTGCCTCTGAAAACTTTATTTTTGGAGAAATCAAACTTTGGTAAATTTGGTATCATTCGCGGTCGGAATTCAATCGAAATTTTGTTGTGTAAAAATTGTATAGTAATCGAACATAGCGCTCGCGCATCTGCCATATAAAATGTCATGGTAATGAGTACCCGGCGCAGCAGATAAAATAGTCCATAAATTTGGTCTTCGTTTGTAAATATTCTTTCTTTTCTAATTTGGAAATTAATTGAGTTGCTGGAATATGTATTATAAATACCTTGTCTTAATTTGAAGTAATTTGACCGTAGAATTTTTCGATAAGGTTCGTTAAAATGTGGCTGGATAAGTGTTTCGGAACGTTCTAGACGACGTCAACTGAATGCTAGGAATTTTGATTTTAATTATTCTATTCGAAATCTACAAAAATACCGAAAAAAAAATAAATAAAATACTTGTCACGCTGAAAGGGAATGGTTCATTTATCCAAATACTTTATTTTAATCGTTGAAGGTGCTTCCGTGCCCCCTGAGAAAAGGGGAAGAACGGACAGAGAGAAACTTATCCTAGCAACTGTAGGGACGTCATTTGCCGAGTCTCTGGAAGATGTAGGCGATTTTCTAAGGGACACCTTTCTGAGAATTTGATTTTGCACCATTCGATTTTACCTTTATACAAACCATAAAATCACAGCTTTATTACTGGAACACTGAATTCATTCTTCTTCAATGAATAACGAGCCGTGACAAGCTCAATTACACATCACTTGTCTCGATTTTCGACAACGTCGCTAGCGTTATGTACTGTGCGCCGCCACCCAATACCCATGTGTTTTTGTTTGCGTGTGAAATGAATATACATCGTTCAAATGCTTCAAGTGTCCTGTTTAAATGAGTATACTTATTTTCACATAGCGATAAATAAATGATGATTTATTGACCTAATCCGGATAAAAATTGAACATCCCTCGTAGTAAATACACGCTTTAAGGGAATTTGCCCCAATGTTTTAACATTTTGTCTCATTTTTGCATTAAAGAAATAAAGGGAATAAACTTTTTTTACGGGTAAATTCGATTCATATTTTGTTATGTGTTGCTATTTTGTATATACAGTCAATCCTGTCTTAGCGGCCACCTGTATTCAGCACGCACCCTGTCTTAAGCAAGCAGCCACCATGTGCCCAAATGAACCAAATGCACTGAAATTGACCTGCATTAAGCAAGCACCTGTCTTCAGCAAGCACTTTTTGAATGTCCGTTTGGTGCTTGCTTAAGACAGGTTTGACTTTATACATATCGATAACGTGGATCCATGAATGAACACATTCAAACGATTTCCTGTTCTTCTAACATCCGACAATCAAATCCCCTGTACGCATACTCCATATCATTTGCCAATTGGTTGGATTCAAGTGAAGGAAACCATTAGTGGGTTCAAATACCAACTATTTACAAACAGAGCTTACCGGTCTCGATGAACAAACGATTAAATTTAAGAGATGAAATGACTATTTGTTGATTTTATTGTAGCATGAAACTAATCACACTATATGAATCCGCGAATTCGTACGTGAGTGTGATTAGGTTTTGAGTTTTATATCTGTATGAAATCAACATATATTACCTTCATATCTTTTAAGTTAATGCCATGGAAAAATGTAAAGATGTGTCAGTTACGAAATATATTTCTTACGGGTCTATATTTTGGCAATGCCTCGAAGAAAACATTCTTTGTACTGCACTTTAAAATCCATCAAACTACTCAACAATTAGACCAGTGTTTGGTTTACAAGGGAATGATTCGTCTATGGTAATTGTAAAATTATTATTAAGAAATAGAAATAACGTAAAGTGTATTTTCCTATAAAGATATATGCAAGTATAATAAGATTCTTAAGGTTACCAATTAGAGATCTTGGTCAAAACTTCTTGGTCTGAACTTCATGATTTTCTTTAGACCGACTGTTATAAAGGTATTCATGTTGAATCAGTAAAAATTTCCAATAAAAATAACTATTCGAACTTTTGATAGCAAAAGAAATATTTATCTAATTATCTCTTTATTTTATTATATTTGTTTACTTGATAAAACGAAAGAATAAGATATCTTTGATTTTGAAATTAACATGACCATTTAATTCACGCCAAAATCAAGCAACCTAAACAGATACGACTTTGTCTTGCGATTAATATCGTACTTTTAACAGGCAAAGGACCAGTATGACCTACGTCTTATTGCCACAAGTTACCAAGGTTCAGACATTTATGGCGATGAATACGGGACATACGAAGTCGGTCCTGAACCTAGTCCAGATATGACTGACACAACAACACGTGGTGCCTGTATTGAATACCGCTGTGCTGGATTAGTCAAAGATGGCAGTAATGTAGACTATAACAAACCAACAACTGTTAAAGTTATTCTAACAGCAGATGGCAAACAAACGAAATGCAGACCAAGGTATGTTTAGAAATAGTCGATTCTTTATTGATATTTCTTTAGTAAAAAGACATAAAATCTGATTAAGAGATAAACAGATAGATATGATAGATCAAGGATCTAGTAAATAAGTGGAATTTTGTTCCATAGCTAGTGTAAGCTTAAATGGATTTCATTAAAGTTAAATTTGTGTTAAGCCACCACTTAAGGGACCACCAAAAAGCAGTAATTTATGGGAATGGTCGCTTAATATGAAAAACTATGATAAATGTGACAGTTTATTTTGATAACATATAAAGATTGTCGGTCAAGTCGTACTGTATCTTATTGTATTCGAATCTATTAGAATCGTCTTATTGAGACGATTCTAATGGGTTCCAACAACATAAGATTCAACAATAACTATTGTTTTCGATAAGAATGTCCCCTTCTTTCAGAGATTTTGCTTACGGTGAAGGGACTTTTTATGGTGGTCGCTTAATAAAATTTGTCGCTTAATAGACGTGGTCGCTCGGGCAATATCGGCTGTAAAAAAATTAATTCGGTGGGTTCACTTGAATAATTACTTGCATTTTTTCTTAGACTCCTTGTGAAAGATGTCAATATTACCATGACAACAGTTGGCTCTGGTTTCGTGTTTGTATCCGAGAGTGGTCGGAATTATGGTCCTAAATATGGAATTTATGTAAACGATGCAGACAGAACAAACGTGCAGAACTTTTGTTATAGCGGAACAGATTTTAGTTCACAAGTCGACGGAATTCTGGATCCCACAAAAAACGCTGCTGTAGAATTTGATTGTATAAGTATGCAATAGGCACACAGAAGTCGTCCAAAAATGCACGTCTTTATCATTCTTTTATTTTGGTTTGTGTCTCAAATGAAACAGGTTATTTACGTCACCCTTGAAGTACATGTATGGTACCTTACTTGAGAACAAAGTTTTGTTTCATGAATAAAGCATAAGTATAGGAATTATATGTTGTTTTCCGTTACCTCCTCTCAGCGGATATCTAACTTTAGATATCTTATATAGTATCTTTATAGCCTTTTTGAACGGACTTCATCTAATTCGTAGCTTATCACTATGACTGGAAAGCATCGAATTTGGAGAATACATGAACGATGCAGATCGAAGGTCGCTATAGACGATAAGCCGTCTTATTGTTTTAAACGTTTGCCAGCTATCCCCATGTTCATTTTATTGACAACATTACCCTGACTTTATTTAACATTTGCAATTTGGAATTACATTAATCAGACTTTGGAATAAAAAAAGACTAAAAACACTCAAATTTCTGTAATAAAGTTTACCTTAGGCTCTCAACTTTATTTACCAACAACTCTAGCAGAAGATATGGTACAATCAAGTTCAAATGCAATATTATTTGAAACATCAAATGAGATGGAATTGCCTAGAAAATCGTTTCCAGTAAAACATCTGGCACGCGCTCTGCTCGGGTTTTCATGCTGAAACAGACCTTCATCCGGACTAAGCTGTCCCTTTAAAGGTATGACTCCACTAAATTGTTGGTTGGTCACAATTAAATCTTTGTTTGCTCGGCTGAAAAAATAAAGACATTTTTCTATAAAACATTTTATTTTTCTAGGAAAACCACGTTAATATCAGTGATATCAGAGTGAAAAAACAAAGTGATTTATCGACATAATCGTTAATCGGTTGGTTTGGGCTTCAGATGACGATAATCGATTAAGAATTATCATAATTGATTAATCGGTTTGTAACATGTAAGTGACAACTATTTATTGTTTTGAAAGATCAGTGTCCCTTATTTTTACTGGGTTACTTTTTTCTGGTAACGTTGTTTTACTTGAAAAACAAATTTCATGTAGGCCAAACCTGAAAATGAACCTGCACTAAACTATCGGAAGTCAATGACACGCGTATAAATAAAGCACGTACCTTTGATTAAAACATATCAGATGAGTATAATGTATCAATAAATAAATTGTTAGAGAATGAAAATACCGGATGCCTCGTTCATTCGGAACATCACTCGGCCACTTCCGTAAACTGCATCAGACCTCGGATGTATGTAAGGCAGATGGGTATGTATCAAAATCGTACATTTTGTTAGGCGAAAACAATGTAAGAAAATTTAGCACCGTAGATCTAGATCTTTTAAAGTAAATAACGGCTAAAAATCTTAATTTTTGAGAATGTCGAATCATTCTCAAAAATTAAGATTTTTCAGCCATTATTAAAGAATCTTAAGATATTTATATTAGGATTCGATGGTTACACGTCAGTTGCTTAAACAAGCAGCGTTGGCAGCGTCGAATGATTTCACTCACAGTTTCGAAGGGTGACGCCATTTTAACGGCGTCCTCGAGTTTTTCCCAGGTTTTCCCGTAATTTTTTACATTGGCCGTCTATGTACATCCAAGGTTGATCATGATGTTTGGCCGAGTGGTGTTCCGAATGAAGCCTCGTTATGCCATAGTGTATTTTTATAAAGAATTTTAGTGATCACTAGGAAACTGACAAAGGAATCGATAATAAGTAGCTTTTTGCGCTTGCACATGAAATCCGATAAACACTTATGATTTAAATCCGATTGCCCTACACTAATTAGACATCTGACTATAGTCTGTTTAACTTCTATATAGACGAACATTTCGCCGAAAATATCAGAATTGGATTAAAGAAATGTATTTTTTCTTGTCATATCATACTTTCCATCTTATACCATGAAGAATATTGTTTTGTCAGAATTTTTGAATGTAAAATTATGATTTTGTCCGTCCGTGTACATGTTAACTTCCAGCCTTTCACCCTTCTTGTGACTGTATTAAACGGAACAGCGACTTGCCAAACCCAAAAAAGTTCTGATTTGCATAGGGGTAGAATCAAAAGTGTATGATTTTAAGTTAGTCGTTTTGGCATATAACCGAGATTTTTATAAAATTAATTTTGTCGAAAATTTTTAATTCTTGGGATATCAAATCTGAGTGTTTTCTCTTTTTGTTTAAAAACCGTTTGGCCAGATAATGACAATTGTCGTTATCTATTCTCAGACGAACCCCATTTTCACATGTTAAGACCAATCATAAAGCATTATTTAACGAATTTTTGCGAATTTCACGAGGAAAATTAATAACGGTACTAATTACGTGATATTAAAGTTTAAGATGACATGACCGTCGATATGCTAATAAGTATGTCCAAAAAAGGAATAATGGACATTTCTTCTGTCAAATGTTTAGTATAAAACCACGTGATTTTTACGCTATGCTTACATCTTGTTACTACTAAACAGCCTTCTTCACCTCTCGTGTTTAAGAGCGGAAAATGCGAAAATATTAACATTTACTAGATAGACAAAATCATTATTTCGAAATCATTTTATATTCAAAAAATATTTTTGGAATGGTATTAAGCTGAAATTAAGATTTTACCACATGCAAATTCTTCTTTCAAACCCGATTTTATGCAATTGATTAAAAGGTCGGTCCATATAGAAGTCAAACGGACTATACAACATCAGCGATACAATCGGAAAAGGACAAGTATTGAAACAGCAAATTGGGAAAGCAGTCGGATAGATGATAACAAAATATTGTTGAAATCTTTCGTCGCTCCTCTAAGCACGACGTGCTAATGTGATCGGTCAATGTCTGCAGTGCGTGTGTCTGTCCGTGCGTCGAGAAATTTAAAAAGAAATCTTCTCTGAAACCTTACTTCAGATTTTAACCAAACCATACAGGAATTATCCATATGTCAATGGCTTTCAAAATACTTCATAGATTTGGAAACCTAAGTAAAGGCATAACATATTTTCTGTTAAGACCATCGTGAAATTAATACTCATTCCGATCAAAACCATTCTAATTCGCTCACTCAGCGCTCGACTCATTCATTCCAAACTCTCACATTCGAAATAAAATCGGTTGAAAAAATCCACGATTTCACTGACAAAATTGAATTTTGTAAGCGTATTAAGGTTTCGTGAAAACATATATCAATTTTATAGAGCCTGTATGCATACTTTATCAAGGGAGGTTAAACATATCACTTGAGTGATAGCCCCGTGTTGTGGTATCCAAGCTTTTACGAGTAAAGAGCATTACCATCTTCTTCTTGACCATGTAGCTTTTAACACTGGTATTTGGCATGACACATTATCCGAAAAAAATATATGAAATAGCATGCAAACTTGAAAAAAAGCCTTGTGTTGTGAGGTATTTGGTGTTACGTCAAAAAAGGAAGAGCCAATAATCTTCTGATTATATACAGCAAAGCATAGAATTCTCTCAAATTTCGCTCAGAGAAATTCCACGTGGTGCTTAACTAAGTAAAATGTGGTTTCGATCGACATAGTCATATTGTAAGAAGTAACTACAGTTAGTTACATATAGAAATTGACATTCACCTCAATCAAAACCACTATAAAGCGCTCACTCAGCGCTCCATTCATTCATTCCTAACACTCACTCATACCATTTAAAAACGCTCAAACCCATTGAAAAATATAGAATCAACAATGTCTTTGAAAATAGATTTGGATAAAGAAACATCGCGATTTCACTGACATAATTCAAATTGTAAGTGTCTAAAAGGTTCTTGAAGAAATAGTAAGCTGTCTATAGAACTTTTATGCATATTTTATTAAAGGAGGGTAATCAATATCGCTAATTTTGTTCATCCTGAAAATTTGCGATATAGGATTACTTCCTGTTAAATTCACTCAAAAACTCGCTCCACACACTCATTCAATTTCATTCCTAATTCATTCCAAAAACCATTCACCTTGTCAATTCCACGATGTTGTTAAACTATTACAATCTTTCATATGCACTCCTTATTGTATAAGTTCAATTTGCATATGACCCGAAATTATGCATCCCCCCATGCTTATTTTAGATTAATCAGGGTAGCATACCTTTTAACCTTGCATCCGTTGACACCCGTGATATTTCCCTGTATGTATGTTGGATAACCGTTACCATCGTTGACAGAGCTAATTGGACAACGAAACATTAAACACGCTAGTTTGTCGTCGGTTGGGTTGGTAGGGTCGGGTTTCGGTCCAGAAACGAATACACCCATGCTGTCTCCACTTTGGTCTTTGAGTCTGCTCTCAGTATAAATAATAACCGGCGCATTCCCTACCTTTAAATATAAAATTGCTTTTCTAATTTAAACATCTTCCTCACTTTATTTTTTTTAAAAAAAAAAGCAATCTTAATTAATTACATAAGAATAATTAGGTTTTGAAATTCTTGAGTCTTTTATGAAGTCATTTTGTATTCTAGTATATATATATGCGATATGTCAAAATTCAGGATTTTTATCTATCTCGCTTTCCTAAAATTTAATTGACTTCATGGGAGAGTGTACCATTTCTCTGTATTTTAAGTATCACACATACTTCTTGTATACAGAGTGGATTTATGGCATTTATTCGAAATTTCAACGACATTCCATAAGTTAGTCAACTCTTTAAATGTTCCTGCTATGTTGAAAAAATAAAAACAAACTTTTAACAGGCAAGCCTACCTTCTTATGTCCTAGTAGGACTTGAAATTCTGAAATATATATCGTTTGGACATCTGCTTGCAGACAACCATGAGGTTATTTATCTTAAAGTTTTCGAAAGTGAGTTTAGCGACATTATATCGGATATGGTTAAGTTGGTCTCTGAGGTCAAATTTAGGTCCTGCAACAGCCCTGCGTTCAGGCTCAGAAAACAGTGCAAGCAGTTTCCCAATTATACCCCGCTTTGCACGTGCAATGGCGATCAAGTGGGTAATAATTGGCAAATTGTTTGCACCGTTTTGTCATCCTAAACGTAGGGCTGGTAAACGCTATTACGAGAGCTCGGACTAGTACTCAAATACCCTGGGTATTGGATAGGATAACGTTGTTAACTTACTACCGTGGCCCTGAACCATTACCCGTTTCACGACTATTAATCTCTTTGTACCTTTGGAAATCAAATTCTGAAAAGATTTGAAGACTGTTTAAAGTATCATTGTTTTTTCTATATAATCAGCAAAAGTTCATCAGATAATTTGAATCCTATGGTTTCCCCAGCCATTGTGTAACTACTTTTGATACAATCCGCTAACTTCTCAAAAAAAATAGCATGTCCACTCAAAATGATGGTCATGTCACAAGGGTGAACCTTCTTGAAATTGGGAAATGACCATTTGAAATGAAGAGGAAAATGTGTCTTACTAAAATCATCTTATTTACACTCTAGAGACCACAAATATGGCCCAATTTTCACGGAATTTGTCTGAAAGTTTGATAGGTCACAAATATCATCCAATTGAAATTGGAAAGGTAAATGCTACAGAGTAACAAAACAATTAACAAAACATGTGAAGAACTTTAAAAAAAGCTCCAAAATAAAAATGAATAGATCAATAACAACAACCAAGGAATGTTATTATGAATGAATAGTGAATGATATCTCAGAGACTGCACAGAAACCAATGAACACTGCTTATTAAAATGCATCAGCAACATTGTTACTTTAACCATAAAATGAATTTAAGCAAAGAAAAAAAAAGATATTTAGCAGTTGAATGTAATAAAATATTCTGTCATGTTAATGTTTCAACGGTTTTGGGTTTTGAATAGGATTCATCAGAGTTTAAATTGATACCAACCAAAACTGAAAATGGACCCAATAAACACCAAAAAAAAAATCTGTGTCAGGTCAGCAAAGATCCCATTCGAACTCCAATAAGCCCCAGAAGTTCAACACACGACCATTGTAGGCGCAAGTAATCTGCAAACACCCAAAACAGCCCGGGCCAAACCACAGTGACCATAGACAATATTATTAATTTTCTAATGAAGTGCAGCTTCTGAGGACCCAATTAGATCAAATTGCTAGTCCACTAGATTTGCCGTAGTTATTGTTCACCATATATTATTTTAAAGGTATTCAAAAATTCTTTACAAAAACTACTTAATTTAAATAACACTTGAACATCTATAGTATTCATGAGACCATTATACTGAATAGTGTTAGGAAGGCCTACCCGCCTCTGATCATCAAAATAACTACAACTAAATAGATAGTGGTATTCATCACCAAGTTCATGTTTAAAGCACTGTTGACAATTTCTGTCATCCCTCTTAATACCCCCAAATCTACCAGATTCAATTGGTAACTTATGGTTCAAACACCTAAAATGGCACAATGCAGTGGCTAAATCTTTTGGTAAAAGCTTAAAGTATATTCTATAATTCAAACATTTAGATGAAAGGAAAGTCTGCTTAGACCAATCTTGCTTGTATATCATTAAGTCTTAACTTAATAATTCTACCAAGGCCTAGAGGTATATTCTGCTGTGACTCCCATAGATTCAAATGTTCACTTGCCGTTAAAGACTCCTTAATGATCAACAACCACTTAGAATGAAAATGATCACCTTGGTGCATTTTAAGTAAAAACATGTACAGCTTGTATGCAATTTTATCTTTATTTCCATCTATAATACGTTGCCAAAAAACAACCATTCTAGCTGGAACCAAAATGCTGATTGGATAGCGACCTAGCTCTCCATATAAAATCAAATTTGGAGTAGACTTTTTAACGTTTAAGATAATCTTATAAAATTGAATGCATAGCCTTTCAAGAATAGAAGAGTTTTCAAAACCAGTTACTTCGGAACCATACAATAAGATAGGTATTACCATGCTATCGAAAAGTTGTAATTGTAAATCTACCGGTAAATGTAACTTTCGAGATTTCCTCAAAACAGAGAACATAGCCTTCCGTGCTTGGTCGACCATTCTTTGGTTATTTTGTAAGAATCTACCATTGCTTGAAAAAAGTGTTCCAAGATAAACAAAACTGTCAACAATATCTAATACAGTCGAACCTGTCTTAGCGGCCACCTGTATTCAGCAAGCAACCTGTCTTAAGCAAGCGGCCACCAAGTTCCCAAATGAACTCATTGCACTAAAATTGACCTGTTTTAAGCAAGCACCTGTCTTAAGCAAACACTTTCTGAATGTCCCTTGGGTGCTTGCTTAAGACAGGTTTGACTGTTCTTGGTTATTATATGTAAAGGAAAAATTATGCTCAAATTTTCTATTACTAAAAATTGTTATTTTGGTTTTAGAAGGGTTGACCTCAAGATTCCATGTTTGACAATATAAATACATTGCATTTAAGGCTGATTGCAGTTCTTCTTTTGACTCTGCTAAAATTACTGTGTCATCGGCATAAAGCAATATATATAACTTGAAAAAGACCTAAATATCATCATTCCCAAGCAATAAGTTTGCCATTTCAGAAACATTATCAAGTCCATTAAATGCATGAGAGATGAATTCAGTAAGATCATTTAAAAATAATGAAAATATTAAAGGTGACAGATTCTCACCCTGACGTACACCACCATTGCCGTGAAAAAACTCCGAGGTCATATGACCCAGTCTTACACAAGATTTAGCATATAGATAAAGGTTATGAATTATTTTAAACATTTTGCCATCAATATTGTGTTGTAACAACTTGTGCCAAAGATAAGACAGAAACAAAGGCTTTTTTTGTAGTCAATGAAAGCACAGAATAGTTTTTTCCCACTAAATAAATACAAGTCTAGCAAACACTTCAAATCAAAAATATGATCTGTTGTTCCATATTTCTAACGAAAACCAGCTTGCTCTTCACAGAGCAAATTCATATCTTCCAAGTAGTTATTTAATCTGTTATTTAATATTGCAGTAAATAGTTTGCCAAAACAACTTAATATAGTTATTCCTCTATAATTGTCAGGATTTGTCTAATCACCCTTGTTTTTGTATATAGGAGAAATAAAGCCCTGAGTCCAATCATCAAGCACAATACCAGAGGAAAAAATAAGGTTGAAAAATTTGGTATAGGCCGAAAGCAATTTAGATTGAGGAAATTTTTTAAAAAAAATCATTTAATATTAGATCAGAAGAACAAGCTTTATTAAGTTTCAATTGACCTTAACATTTCAAGACCCCTTCCTCAGTAATTGCTGAGTTGATAATAAAATTATGCTCAGTAACTTTTGACTGATCGATTTGGATTTCATCCTGATCATTATTAGCTTCAATAGAGTTAAGCTTTTTAAAGTGATTGGCAAAAGTTTCTAAAGCAACCTTTTGCAAAACTTCATTGTTTTACTATCAGCTTTATTGAGGAGACCCCAATAAGATTTTGGGTCAGAATGTTGAAGAGAACGTATTTTATTAATAAAATCTTTTCTGTATTTATTGAAATGCATATTCAAACACTTTTTGTATGCTTTACTAGCATTGTGTAAGAATTGATAGTTCTCAACAGAATTAACCCTATGCCTAATATTTTTTGCTCTTTTGTATTGACCCCTGTGGGTGGCACATTCACTGTTAAACCGTGGTACCTTGAAGGGTTTAGTATTAACTTTAGGCTTTTAAGGTGAGGGTATTACATGTTAAATGAATCCGGAGTCACTTGCAGCGTCTAACAAAATTGAAGTACAATCATGAGTTAGTTCCTTGATAATTTGTGGAGATACATTACCGACCTCGATATTATCAATTTTGTTAATGAAGGAGTTAATCTTTTCAGGGTTTAATTGTTCAATAAAATTGAAAGCTTCCGTCTTAATCCATGTTACACTAGGAACAGGGGCAGGATTATTTTCAGGAATAAAAGTATTAACATTGATTTCACTGCACATCATAGAAAACGCAATTCCACTATGAGCATCACTCATCAATGGATCAAATGACAGAATTTCGAAGTTACAAACATAAGGGAATAAAAATGGCGATAAAATAGCATAGTATACAAGTCATATAGATATTCCTTAACCAAAATGGCAATTCCCCCCGAGCGACATCTTACATTATTTCTTATCATTAATGGTTAGCACTTAAAACCCACAATGTCCAAAGAGTCAAATTCATCAAATCTAGTTTCTTGTAGACCCAAAATATCATAGTCACTAATTGTTTCATAAAATTCTGGATTTTTAAGTCTACATCTCAAGCCACCAGTGTTTTAAGATAAAATTTTCAATTCAGAATATTGTAAAGTATCTTGGGAAACATGAGAAAGATTTAGTCCTGAAAAGATAGAGTGGTCATTATCTGAATGATATAGAATGGTATCACTATTTTCAGAGTCATCAGGTAGAATTACACTATCGCCACTAGAATTAATAATATTGTGCTTAACAAGCTTTAAAGAATTAGAATTCATAAACATATTTTGTTCATTTAATCTAAATTTAATATTAGGGTAAATAAATTGACTAAGAATAAATGGGGGAATGCCATGGTAAGGGTAAATGTTCACGCTTTCACTTCGGTATTAAATGTCTTGAAAGCCAAATTGCGTCAGGTCTTTGTCCGCGATGTCCATCCCGATTTTAAACAGGTCGTCAGGATTCTCAAGGTTGACAGTTTTACCCGCTCCCTTGTCAACTTTTAAGGTAGCTCGTACTCTACCCTCTGATGTCACGACACGTTCCACATAAGGGAGATCCTTGACATATCGAAGAAGCTTAGACCGTTTCAAGGTAAGGTCTTCTTGTATAAAGACCCCTTTGAATGGACAGTCACTATCAATGAGAGAAGCCTTCTTGGCGTACAGTTCATTGTTCCGAAGATTCCTGTTGCTTAATCTTACTATTACAGGCTTCAGCTGCGACTCAGAACTAGCAGGGAGAAATTGAATAATGTTAATGTCACTTGGCTGGATATCAAATCCAAGAATAAGAGCAAGTTCAATAAACTTGGTTCGTAGTTCAGAACTATCACATTAAGGTAAGTTAAAAAGCCTTAGATTATCCCTTCTGGTATATTGCTCAAGTCTTTCATTAGCATAAGCCAGCAGTCTAATGTTCTTCTTATTCTTTTCAATGTGGGCTTCGATGGTTCTCAGACTATCAGAAAGGGCCTTAGCCGAGATAATAAAAGGAGTCATTCGGCCAGCCATATTTACAACTGTACGATCTTCAGAGGAAAGTTTGAGCTTTTTTGCTCCATTGATTAAGGACTGCATCTGAGATATGCCGTCATCTTCTTCACAGAGGTCCCACAATTTGGATTGAAAGTCATCAATATCAAATGATGAAGGTTGGGTTGGCTTCCCCCTGTTCTGGACGCTCCTGCCTTCTTAGATGGCACAATTTTAGGTAAACAGTTATTGTTTTGTGATCATGAGACATGAGATGATATAAATGATTAGTTTTTGTCCCTGGTTGCCATGCAATCTAGCTGACATTTTCAATTTTTGTTTCAACTTTTCTTTGGCGCCAATCAAAGCCTTCACTTGCCTTTTCCCGCGCTTAGCGACATACTGAAATTAATTGATAAATTACCTTTATTTTCATTTTCAAGTAGCATGTCTTGAGATCGTCTGGATTTAAACCATAGTTCAACACCAAGTTTGATGATCTGTTTTGAACGACGGTTAAAGTGTCAGGCATTTTGGTCGGTACAGGTGTGGAAAGTAACCGATCAGGCACCGATAGATAGGAAAAGGTGAAATAATGGTTACGACTGGCTTCTCTCTGACAGTCATTGTAATCTCTAGAATTATAGACTGGACCTGTTTTTCCTTGAACCGTACCGAACACAAAGCTGTGGAAATGAACTTCTTGACCATTATTCTTAATTTCAACACGAAAAGACGGGGGAAGATTGATACGTTGCTTAACTTCCGTTGCAGCAAACAAACGTTCACCTCCATTTTCGACAAATATGATTCCTTGGGCATAACACTGGACTAGAAGGCATGCCTGTCCGTTTTTATCAGTGGTCGTTTGTGAGAATCCAGTATAGTTTGTACCTGAAACGGTTAAGAACATCGCGAAAATCACACTGTGAATTAGTTTTGAATGATTTTGAATGAGTACAACGAGTAAATTTTGACCAAACTAGAGGGGGGTAATCCAATATAGCTAATTATTTCACACCAAAACAATTAAGACCAATGGCATTGTTTATTTTGCATCAAGTGAGAGTCAAATAACTAGATCCATATTGTACAACCAGAACGTGACAGCTGTGCAATACGGGGTTTTTGTCAAAAACCAGGCAACCTTAATTGTACGATGAAAGGGAGGCTGCAGTCCAAAATACCGATGTCACCAGTTTTCGCGGCTCTTCCAATGTATCAAACACTCTGTAAGGAGGTATTGAAATAAATTTGACATTGAGAAGATTCTTGATATCTGCATTTGTTACATCCAGGCTTTGAAAGTTAAAGAAGAATGCAAGCCCTATTGAGAAACACAAAATTTTGTTGTTTATTGATTTCAGTATAACGTTTGTCAACAGGATAATGTACATTTCAAGTGAAGATGGGTAGTCAATCTGTTTTATGTTAATTACATATTATAATCAGTAAGAACTTACCGACTTGACACTTGAAATAAACATTCACGTAGATTCCTATTTTTAGAACTATTCCTTTCGTCTCTCTCTCTCTCCTTCTCTCTCTCTCTCTATCTCTCTTTCCCCCCCTATCATTCTCTCTCTCTCTCTCTCTCTCCCCCCCTCTCTCTCTCTCTCTCTCTCTCTCTCTCTCTCTCTCTCTCTCTCTCTCTCTCTTTCTCTCAAATGCCGCAATTTTCTAATTTTGAAACTTTTAATATATGGTGTGAAAAAAAGATGTCGTTTAACATGACCATATACAATACTTAATTCATTAGATTCGAACCCTGCAGAACCAGTCTATATTTGCCTCGGCTGTCGCCTCGTCAAATACAGACTGGTTCTGCAGGGTACACATCCAATCGAATTAATTATTGTACTGGATAATTTTAAATACCCTCTTATTATGTTAATCAGGAACAAAATAAGCGATATTGGATGACCGCCCTTTTCATAAAATGTGTTCTATAAATAGTTTTATATATTTTCACGAACCCGTCATACGTTTGCAAAATTAAATTATGTTAGTGAAATCGTGCATTTTATCTACCGATGTTTATTTTGAATGTAGTTTTGAATCTTATTATTTTAGGTGATTTTGGGCGTTTTTGAATGGTTCGAGTGAGTTTTTGGAATAAATGAATGATTGGAGCGCTTAGTAAGCGATTAAGAACGGTTATGATCGGAACGGCAATCAATTTCACGATGTTACTAACCGTACCTGATAATGACACTGCGGTCACGGTTGCCCCAGGGGTGGGATCGGTCAATGCAGTTGAATTGAAGACCACCACGCTAACATAGCACTGTTCATAGCTTTTAGCTATTGGAACCATTCGGGAAACGTTGAAATCTCTATTCCCGATTGACAGTTCGAGTATTTCCCGACTCGATCGGTGCAATTCTTTGCCTATACCACAGTGACCGTGAATCAAAACTGAAAGAAAGAGAATGTTAGTGGAGACGAATGCTTCGTTTGAAATATATATTCTTTATTTCCTCCAATAATGAAGATTATACATTATAAATTACAAAGAAATTTACATGTCATAGGAAAATATTGTACATTAATTAATGGAATTGAAAGAAAAAGTAAAAATTGGTCCTATAATAAAGAGCGCAGGAATGTTTCACGCTGGACCGTAAAACTTTATAGCCACAGATAGAATGTCAGTGGTTATGACCTTTTCAAGTCCAACAATTTGCAAAAAGTATGCTAATTCATGCATATGGGTACACATAGACTTGTAGGAGCTAATCTATATCACGCAAATCCCTAATCGAACGTCTTACACGAAACGAAAATGAAAGACGTCCAAAGGATGTACGGATAAATACTAAAGACATATTATGGATAGCAGGGAACCAATTATCAATAGGCTATGATAAAAATGCTTATAAAATAAATTACGTTTTTTTTACATATCTAAATCAAAGGACATCAGCCGATGCTTATTGACACTTCGGTGTGATATTCAAAAAACAAAATCGCTAGAAATCATTTTCGTAAAGAAAGCTATATCAATTTTGTAAACGATTATGATGTCACTATCCATAACAGTCTTTTGTGACTTTTCTTTCTCTATCATGGTCAGTATAATCGAAATCAAATAATAAATTAACATGAACTCATAAACTGTAACAGCACCAAATATGATGCAAATAATTAAGGGCTAACATGCAAAAGTCTGAATAGTTATCCCCTAAAATAACTGTGAAGTTGGTATTGATACCAAAAAGAGCTGTAATATAATCCTTGTGACTCAATGCTGTCAAAAATGAAAGTATGGTAGTACCAAGCTTTTGATTGAATGAGTCCCGACAGTTTTGTACAGCAACGCAGTCGAACAGTATGTGCTCACTTTTACTACATGTAATGTTATTTTTACCACACCGCCTACAAAAAGAGTCACGTAGCTAAATTTGCAATTATCTGTGCTGCAGAAAAACAAGAATTCAATTTATCTGGATATTTTAAAGCGAAAACCCACAGAGAAGGGTCATGAAAATTTGTTTGAATTTGCCTATATACATGTAAAGCAAATTCTTGAGCAGACGTCCTCAGTTCCCAATCGTTTGCGTAATGATGATTAATCTTGGACCTTACGTGAATTTTCCAAGTGAATTTAGTGGGAAATCTACTGTAACTGACAAAGTCTTGAAGAATGTGCATTAAATCATATTTGTTCAAAATATTAGATGTTTCTGATATGAAACCATGACAAGCAGAACCATTGAAGAAAGAACATAGGCGTTACAGAAAGAAATCTTTTACCGCACAATCCCTGTCGAGACGACATAATTGACCCAAAAAAACAAGTTTTCTAAACTCGATATCTGCCTGAATCGGTAGAGACCCTAAAAGACCGAGAACGATATCGGTTCTAGACCGGGTAAATAGTCCCTGAATTTGTTTCAGACACAGTCTGTGCGACCACTCAATAATTAAATTATTTTCATTGGAAAGCGGCGGTAAAAATTCACACCCAAAAAGGGCCCTAGGCAGTACAATGGATCTGTAAATTTTAAAGCCAGTCAACGGATTTAGCCCATTGCGATGTAAGCCGTCTTTTACAAGACCAAAGAAAGAACGTCTGAGCTTACAACTAACGTTTTTAACAAGAGGTGTCGGAGACGAGTACTTGTCGTACAAAATACCTAAGTGTATCGCAGACTCAGACTCTTTTATTTTCTGATTACCAATGAACCATGATCGTGAATTGTGTTTGAAGGCTCTTTTTGATTCATGGAAAATTACAACAGAACATTTAGATGGATTATATTGAAATCTCCACAGACGCGAATATTTATAACAAATATCTAGCATAGCTTGAAGAGAGTGTGCAATGCAAACTAGAGAAAGCGATCGGATGTTGGGAGCTGAACATCGAATACAAAATCTCTCAGAAAAGCAAGGTAATTCTAAAAAAATGAAAAAAAAATCGTTGTACTTTGCTATTCCAAGTTACAAATACTACAAAGTGTGAAAGTATCGTGAGCCGATGACAATAATACACGCAAGTTTTAATAAAAAAAAGTTATTCTTAAAAGTTTCTATCAATGTTTGTAATTTACCGGAGTTTTGTTAAGTTACAGTTAGTAAAATCGAGAAATAGAAAAGTTGAATGATTTTGGATTGAAACAGAAGGAGTAGAATGAGAGAGTCGTGGATAAATTTAAAGGGAGAAAATGATTATATAGACGTATAGAAGTACATTATTTCCATCCTCTGAAAAAAAACTACGAACCGATCTTTGAATATTTTTACAGTCGATATTCCTCGAGCGCCCACCTTTAATGCGTAACCACCTTAATGAAGCAACCATCATGAAAAGCCTCTTCATCGTAAGCAATATCTTTGAAAAAGTGAGCTTTCTTAAACGAAAAAAAATAATATCATCGAATTTTACGAGGTTGGAACAAATTAAAATCGTCTCAACGAGCTACCACTATACAGGTATGTAGACCTATCATACCAGTTTCAGAAAATTACCTAAGTGTTTAGACTGTCGACACTTTTCGCACTACCGACATGGTCCCTTTTAGCAATACTGGTACCAAAAAGTAAATGACTTAATGACGAAATGACGAAATGACGAAGAGCTAACACGTATAAAGTATATTTAAGAGAACCGTGAAATTGACAAGCTGAATGATATTGGAATAGTTTTTTTAATGAAATTGAATGAGTGCGATGAACGAGTTTTGAGTGAAATGAAAGGGGGCAATCCAATATCGCTAATTTTGTTCAACTTGAACGAAATCAGCTAAATTTATTACCTCCCTTTAATAAAATATGTGAGAAAGTTTGATAAATGGCTCTCAATGTCTTCAAAAACTAATCAGACGCTTACAAAACTCAATTAAAAAGTGAAATCGAGGATCTTTTCTCTCGCGATTCTAAATTAAGATATAGTTTTGATCTTATCACCTCATAGATTTGTGAGCGTTTTCGAATGGTTTAAGTGATTGTTTGGAATGAATGAATGATAAGCTGAAAGCGATTTCGGCGTTTTTGAATGGTTTAAGTGATTGTTTGGAATAACGGAATGGAAAGCTGAAAGCTATTTCGAATTATTATGATAGAAATGGCAGTCAGTTTCATGATGTTATTAACTGTAATCCTTCCATCACAGTTCCTCTCAGCTGAGTAGTTGCTATGAGCCTGCAGTTGTGCCATTTTCTAAATGGATCTTTTTATTTACCTTAAGGTAGTGGAACCGTAATAGTTCCGCAACATTTCGGAACCCATGATCTTTCACAATGTTGACCGAGGTTTCCTAATGAAAATCATTAGGAAACCTCGGATTACATTGTTAAAGTTCATTACTTCCAAACGTTGCGAAACTATTACGGTTCCACTACCTTATGCCGCCGTCATAGCGCAGTTTGTAGCGCGTTGGACTGTCAATCTAGAGGTCTCGGGTTCAATCCCTGACGGCGGCACCAATTCTTTCCGACTTTTTGTCTCTCACCAATAGGTTGATAATCGTAGACCTATGTGAGATAGCAGCTGGAGGCTAGGAAAGGATGTGATGGTTGTACTAGTTAGACAAATACCAGGAATCCATTGTTAGGTGCTCCAGCAAAAAAAGAAAAATAACGAATGCGGCGTTAAACTCCATTCAATCAATCAATTTATTTACCTAAAGCTGTAACTATATAAATCATCTTCATTTTACCACGAAATTTTACATCCGAAATAGAATCAATGGTTTTATCTGTGTATCTGTATACTCTGATCATGAACTTATCGAAACTTTACTTAAAATGCACTCTCCTAGAGGTCGTTCTTATCTTGAACCCTTTTTGAAGAAACTGTATACAATGCGAACGATCCAAATTCGAGAAGAAATATATTTGAAGAGTTTGTTTGTTTGTTTTCACTCCATTTATTGTTATATACATGTTAGTTTTTTATTTAAATTGGTTATTTTCATAAGTGTTCAGGACGGGCAACAAGGGATCAGTTTACAAATATAAGTGTCTTTATAAAAAGGCGGGTTCTCAGATAGGCATTGTTAAAAAAGCAATCGGACCATATTGTGGGAAAATGATTGCAGACCTAGTTTCGTATGGTGGCATATTTCTGCCACGAGATACAAGATAGCAGTATCGTGATAATTTTAGAAATATCACGATAAAATAAAGTTTCCAGGAAATTTTATCTTTACCATAATTATTTTCTTGATAAAATTGTTGTGATATAAATATATGCTATCTCATTTTTTGACGATAAATGCCCACAACTGACATCAGGAAAAAAGTTATTGCCATTGAAATTCCTACTTCTATAAATATGAACCCAGATAGAAATGAAATTAATCCGAAAGCCATTATCTTAAAATATAGTCATAGCGATCGTACGTTTTATATTCACGATATTTTTTATCATGATGTCAGTAGTGGGCATAGTAGAAGAAAAAATCAAGATACAAGGTACAAATATCACGATAGAATTAATGAGAAAATTTTGACATGCGAGATAAAATTTCCTGGAAACTTTATCGTACCGTGATATTGTTTAAATTATTATGATACTGCTATCTATTATCTCAGGGCAGAAATATGCCACCATAATTGTCCTACTTATCTTTTGGAAATTGTTTATATTGTATGCGAATTATATTTTGAACTGTACATTCATCGCTGTACGAAATGTTACAAAAGGACAGGCGCCAGGACCATGTGTTGTTTGTGCAATAATCCCCCCCCCCCCCCAAAAAAAAAGAAAACAACTACAGATAGTTACTTCGTGAAATTGTCATTGACTTCAATCAAAACCATTCTAAATTTGCTCACTCAGCGCTCCATTCTTTCATTTCAAACACTCCTTCGAACCATTCAAAAACGCTCAGACACATTGAAAATATAGAATCAAAAACGCCATTCGAAATAAATCTGGATAGAGAAAAATCGCGATTTCACTGACATAATTCAAATTGTAAGCGTCTATTAGGTTCTTGAAGAAAAATGAAGCTATCTAAAGGACTTGTATGCATATTTTATTAAAGGGGTGTAATCCAATGACGCAAATTTTGTTCATCCTGAACAAAATTTGCGGCATTGGAATACCTCCCATTTAATTCACTCAAAACACGCTCCACACACTCATTCAATTTCATTCCTGAATCATTCCAAAAGCATTCACCTTGTCAACAACAACAACAACAACAAATAGTGAGTCTAGAAAAACAAACTTTTGCAACGCTCTGATGCGTAATCTTCCGATAGGTGGCATTTTTCGAATACTGACTATCTTCGGAGAATATGACATGCGCAGACAACGCGCTCTGAAGACAGAAATACCCCCGATACCATAAGCTAGATGACGTGGTGATGACGTCATTTAGAATGTATTCTTACACATGCGTAATACAAGGACATCTTTGATGGCTGTTCGTTGTTATTAAGAGATAAAAGGAGTACGTATTGATTTTATGGAGGTATGAAACTAAAAAACCGAATCACGCTTTTATGAATACATGAAGCTGATTCATAAATGTGATGAGGTTTTTAGTTTCATACTTCAATGAAATCAACAAATTATCTATTCATCTTAAATGATTTGATATCTTGAAGAAAACACCTTAAGATTTTTCCATAATACAGAGATTGTTTGTAGGACTATCTTTTACGGAGGCTTAAAAATAAGCTGTTTTATCAAAATTATTTTCATTGAATAATGAAACCATTTTTTTCAGTAAATCAGACTGCACGTATCTTAGTGAATATAACTAAAATTAAACTATAAGACAATGGGAGCCAAGTGAGAGAAAAAAATATCTCTGGTTGCTGTCTAGCTCTGTAGGCACTGCATACATGTATGTAATTGTGCGGTACTGAATGAATGAACCGTTTTTTTGTTGATTCAGGAGTTAATATACTCGTATATCTAGTTTTGGAAAAGAGAAAAAAAGAAAAAAAAAAAAAAAACTAAAAAAAAAACCGAGCTCAATTATTGTTATAGATATAGTCAAACAGACACCTGAAATATTTGCGCAATTTGCATTAAGACAATGGATATCACCAAAATTAATTCAACATCTAACTGCCAAATATAAGCATTGGCATTTGCTTCATCCATAGTTTTAGGTTTTAAATACAGTCAAACATGTCTAAAGCAAGCAACCAAGTGACATTAAAAAGTGCTGCTTAAGACAGGTTCTTGCTTAACACAGTTTAATTTCAGTGCACTTTGGTTTATTTGGGAACTCGGTTACCGCTTGCATAATACAGGTTGCTTGCTGAATACAGGTGGTCACTAAATCAGGTTTGACTGTACAGACACATACAGCTCCGTCCTTTTAATACAGATATTTGAAACTAACGAGTGTCCCGACAGCTAATAAGCTACTTCTAAAATGTGTAAGGCATTCTGATATTTAACTCTCTGGATAATGATTTCAGATGTCTCATTTTAGATTAAAATGAAATAAAATAAAATGAATTACATATGTGACCCGTAACGCGAAAAGGGACAATTTGGGAGCTTCGTAAAATGAATATTTGAAAAAGAGTTTAATTCTAGAACAGGTCAACCAGAGGTCGCATTTCAAAAATTCCTTCACGTGAAGGTAGATTGGTTATTCAAGATTCAGAACATTTGTATCTTGCGAAAAGTTTCGACCCTAGTCAGTCTGCGCAGCCTGCGCAGTCTGACAAGGGTCGACACTTTACGCACTTCCCAGATGGTCCCTTTTCGCGCGACGGGTCAGATATATGGAAAGCACTTTACGTATACGTCAGCATGTTCATCATTTGGAATGTAAACGACGTCCTATGGTTAAATTTCATCTTGACAAGTTTTTGTTACAAGTTTGTATAATGGTAATAGTATATATAAGTGATCCTCATCATTCAGTAGGTTATATGTATCAACCACAAGACAGCAAAATGAAATAATTTACTTCAAAGTCAAGAATTCAATATAGAATGCAGAATAATGTACATTCATCTAGTAAAAGATTGAAGAAAAATGATTTTATTTTCAAAAACAAAATAACACTGAGTGAAATTCTTAAGTTAAGTTCCTCAGGGTCACATTTCCCGTGTTTTCCAACGGAACGTTTCAATTCTCAATATCGACAATCCTTCTGAGCCCACAATCATCTTGTGAAAATGTCATGACAATTCGACAACAACTGTGGACTTGATCACACAATTTTAAAAAACTACAGACGTACGCACTGACAAACCGACAAAGAGTCCATCTTTCTAAAGCGACCACGTCTATTAAGCGACCATTTTTATTTAGCGACCGTTTCCAAAATCCCCTTCAAAATATCTTAAAATTAGGTGTTGGTCTAATTTTTTGAATGAATCCTACGTTGTTGAAACTCGACAGAATCGTCTCGATGAGAAGATTTAATTGAGTTAGAACAACATAGGATAACTCAGATTTTCGCCAAAAAATGCATATTTCATATATAAAAAAAAGCATGTTTCTTTTTTAAATTAAATGTGTATTAAGCGACCGTTTTCTTAAACGACCGCTTTTTCGTGATCCCGTAAGTGGTCGCTTAATACAAGTTTAACTGTATATACATGTACAGACGGATGGACGAGAAACACGCCGTTGTGAAATTGACCAGATAAATTATTAAGGATTGATTTTGGAACAAAATTGAATGAGCAAGTTTAAAGAGATATTAAAGGGAGGAAATCGATTATGGCTATTTTTGTTCAAGATGATCAAAATTAACGATATTTATTACCCCCCCCCCCCCCTTTAATAAGATATATATACGTTTTCTGTAATTCGACCGATTTGAATTAATGTTGATCCTTTTGGCCGATTCCGAAATGTTTTCTTAAGATTTCTGAGCGCTTTTGATCGATATGAGTGAGTGTTTTGAATGAATGAAGTGAGCGATTTAGAATGGTTTTGCTCGAAATGTGTGTCAATTTCACAACGTTATAAACGGTTATTACAGCTAACAACATCGTAAAATTGACAAGATGAATGATTTGGGAATGATTCGGGAATGAAATTGAATGAGTGTGTGGAGCGAGTTTTGAGTGAATTTAATGGGAGGTAATCCTATATCGTAAATTTTGTTCGGGATGAACAAAATTTGCGATATTACTTACCTCCCTTTAATAAAAAATACATTCGAGTTTTAAATATGGCTTCCTATTTCTTCAAGAATCTATGAGACGCTAACAATTTAAATTATGTTAGTGAAATCACGATTTTTCTCAATCAAAATTCATTTTGAATGACGTTGGTTATTATTTATTTTTCAATGGGTTTGAGCGCTTTTGAATGGTTTGAGTGAGTGTTAGAAATGAATGAATGGAGCGCTAAGTGAGCGATTTAGAATGGTTTTGATTAATGTTAATGTCAATTTCACGATGTAATTAACTGTATTTTGTCCTTCGGTCGGTAGAGCTAGTAAGAGCACAATCTACGTAGGCCTACGTTCGACTGTTGGATGTGTATGTAATTCGTTTATTTATCGTCGCTACCTTAGCACAAACCTGAATGAGCGACGCCCCCAGAAGACGGTTAGTTGTTACTGGGGATAGTGCAAAGATACATGACGAAACTACTGCTGACATCCGCCTAAGTTCCTTAATGAGCTCGGGGTAAAGCACCGCCTCACGGGGCCTCGGTTTAACGTCTCATCCGAAAGACAATTAGTATGATTGTGTGCCAGCCCGGGAATCGAGCCCACGAGGTCGAACTCCAATGGTTTTGAAGTTCGGGGCTATACCAACTGAGCTAATCAGACCGACAAGGCTGGTGGATGCTGGATAGTGGATCTAAGAAATCTTAGTGGAAAAAAGGGGAAATATCCGCACAAAATGACATTCAGAAACTCCTAACCGATGTTTTTACAGGGCTACATAAGGAGGGGAATTTATCTAAATCTAATCATTTCTTTATTTCTAACTTAAACCCAGTGTTGTCGATACTCATTTGAACCGTCTTGTTGAGTCGATTCAAATGAGTATCAACAAAAAAGTGGTTTTCTTTGGTAAACAAAGAACTAAGTCTGGCTTAACCAACTCCGTTTTTAACTGTGACATATCTTATCAATAAGGCCCCGTGTTTTATTCACCACCACGTCAACGGGTAATATTGTATAGTCGCTGGGCATCTCTAACTCCGCATCAAAATTCTCCCAGCTGTCATGTTGAACACCCCTCCACCTTGCCCTACTTTCACAGGGTCTATAGTAAGTATGTATCAGTTATTTATCGATTTCAATGTATAGGGGTTTATTTCAATTAGATGCCGTTCATCCCGCTCATTCACTTTTACTGCTAAAAAATTCCGAAATTCTTGACCGATGTTTTTACAGGGCTACATAAGGAGGGGTATTTATCTAAATCTAATCATTTCTTTATTTCTAACTTAAACCCAGTGTTGTCGAAACTCATTTGAATCGTCTTGTTGAGTCGATTCAAATGAGTATCAACAACAATGTGTTTTTCTTTGGTAAATAAAGATCTAAGACTGCCTTAACCAACACCATTTTTAACTGTGACATATCTTATCAATGAGGCCCCAAGTTTTATTCACCACCACGTCAACGGGTAATATTGTATAGTCGCTAGGCATCTCTAATTCGACATCAAAATCCTCCCAGCTGTCATGTTGAACACCCCTCCACCTTGCCCAACTTTCACAGGGTCATTAGTAAGCATGTATCATATATTTTATCGATTTCAATGAATGGGGGTTCATTTCAATTAGATGCCGTTCACCCCGCACATTTAATTTTACTGCTAAAAATTCCGATATTCCTAACCGATGTTTTTACAGGGCTACATAAGGAGGGGTATTTATCAAATATAGTCATTTCTTTTTTTTCTAACTTAAACCCAGTGTTGTCGGTACTCATTTGAATCGCCTCGTTGAGACGATTCAAATGAGTATCAACAACAAAGTAGTTTTCTTTGGTAAAAAAGGTATTTTTTAAATTACTTTACCCCCTCCATTTTGACATATCTTTTCAATAAGGCCCCGTGTTTTATTCACCACCACGTCAACGGGTAATATTGTATAGTCGCTAGGCATCTCCAACTCGGCATCAAAATTCTCCCAGCTGTCATGTTCAACACCCCTCCATCTTGCCCAACTTTCATATAGTCTATAGTAGGCATGCGAATCCTTCCAGCTTTTAGGAAACATTTCAAGAACGGCCGCGTGTTTCGGAAGAAACCAAATATGAGCTAAACCTGCCCCATGCATTCCGACCAGAACGTCGGTTTGACTTATAATTTCTAGTTGTAGATGAAAGGGGAGTGTTTCAAATAGTATAGCTTGGACGCAAGCCTCGGGGAAAGCTTTCATTAGCCCGGCAACAACCTCGGCTTCGTTAAATATCTTTCGATACACATGACCAACGGTATTTCTCGGGTGGTACACAGCGTCTCTTCTAATAATCAAAGTGATTTTAACCTTCGGGCAGGATAATTTCGCCGTATCGTCACGCAGCCCGTGTCGGGATAAAACAAAGGACCTGTATTCATCCAGATCTCCAACGGTATTTTGACGGTATTCCGCTACGGGACCGTCGCCCTCTGCAAAGGTAAATACCAGATTTTTGTACAAAATTGGATCTTGCAAATGCCCAATCCTCTTGATATTACCGAATATTTGTTCCCATGCAAGATCTAATCCCGCCACTGGATGGGCGTCAAGGAATAGAACCGTTACATTATCGGGCGGTATATTAAATTTAACCATCGCAATAAACGTATTAAACGTTTCACGTGCCCAGTTGTGTAAATTAGCATAATCTCCCCTTTCTATTGCAATAACGTAATTCTCAACTCTCTCCGCTTTGTCCACTTTGACTTCTTGTTCTTCAAATACCAACGTTCTAAGCCACTTATTTCTCAGTTCTCCTTTAGCACTGTTCTTTGGACATTGTAATTTTAGAAAACCAGTCTTAAAATTGTAATGTTCTTTACTAACGTGCTGGTTTACAACCTTAATTATCTTCTCCCCACCGACTACACCGTTATCGCTATGTTCTTTGGGAAACATAACAACATCGTGAAGTATTGATAACTTATGGCGGTATGAAACAACCTTGCCTTCGCAATATAGTTTCGCGGCATCATCAGCTAATTGAAACTATGATGGTTCTTTATCCAAGATATAATCATCTGTGAAATAGACGTAATGGTTTACCTTTTCTTTAAGTCTTAGATCTACTTCGCCGAGATGGCATGATGCATATCTCCTAGATACAGTAGAAACCAAGTTTGTTTCGTTGTTCGGACCGACTTGTACAGTTTCAAAAAGTCGACTTGGTTTATTCAAAAGGAATCGCCCTCTTCCGGCCCCAAATGTACGCCCACGCATTCCAATCATATACTGTAACGTTAGCGAGAACGTAACTACCATAAGGAATAAAAGAGTAGTTCGGATTGTTTTGTTCATGATGTTTTATGCCTCAATGACTGTCTTGCATTAATTCCTCTTCGCTCAAATCTTGTCGAACAGACGATTGCACCATCTGAAATGTACAAGGCTTTTGTGACAGTTACCAACAACGTACGGTTGACATCATGAATGATTTCGTAATGATTTCAGAACTAATGGCATGGGTGTGATTAGTGAGTTTCGGATGCATTTAAAAGGAGGTAATTCATGGACGAAATTATCGATATGTATTACCTCCCCTAAAAAATCATACAAGTTCAAAATCAGATTTCTGACTTTTCACGAACCAACTATTTGCTTGCAAATTCAGACAAATTCAGACAAAACAGTGAAAATGATTAATGATTGAGCGGTATTATTTATTAAGAGTGATTTTGGAGTATTTGGAATGGTTTGAGTGAGTGCTTTGGATGAAAGAGTGGAACACCTAGTGAATTATCAAGAATGGTTTTGTCAATTTTACAATGTTTTTAGCATATTTTACATGCGACCCTTTACAAATAGTGATCATCTAAGAAGTGATAAAGACACAAAATGAAGATAAACTGACAGCTGTCTACTCGGGTTGAAGCTTTTCCTTGTTGAAATGATTTCCGAATCTAGAATTGTATATTTCATTTTTTTTATCTAATTGCTTAGAACTAATTCCAAACGCGATCACGTTTTTCACCTGTGCTTATCCTAACAATCATCGGGGCGTTTTAAAAAAAATGAGTGAGTCGGTGGATGCTACGGAGGGAGCGCTGTGCGAGGAATAAAAATAGCTTTGATCTACTCTGCTCTCAAGGTGACAAAACAGTGCTACAGTTAGTTACATCGTGAAATTGACATTTAACTCAATAAAAACCATTCTAAATCGCGCACTCAGCGCTCCATTTATTCATTCCAGACATTTACTAAATCCATTCAAAAATGCTCCAAACTTACTGAAAAACATATAACAACAGCTTCATTCAAAAGAAAAAAACCTGAAACAGAAATCGGGATTTCACTTATTTAATTGAAATTGTAAGTGTCTGATAGGTTCTTGAAGAAATAGGGGGCTATCTGTAGAACTTGTATGCATATTTTATTAAAGGGGGGTAATCAATATTGCTAATTTTGTTCATCCTGAACAAAATTTGCAATACTGCATTACCTTCCATAAAATTCACTCAAGGGTCGCCCAACTCATTCATTTAATTTCATTCCTTAATCATTCTATAACCATTCACCTTGCCAATTTCACGATGTTGTTAACTGTAGCTATTTGCCATTAATTCCCCGCTTTGTACAAGCACTTGCGTGCGAATATAATTGGCAAATAATTTTCACCGTTCAGTCATCCTAGTCGAGTCTCAATGTAAGAATTTCTCAAAATGCATTTAATTCATTTAATGATATTCAAAATACAAAAAATGTATCCCCAGTTTCGGTATCGCACCAATTTTCAGAAAAAATATGTAACAAATTTCCTGCAAAACGCTTTCAGATTCCAGAAGAAACACGTCAAATGTCTAAAAACACGCATCATTCAAACTGCATCCCTGTTATAACGGAAAAAATTGTCAATTGAATCCCAATGGTCATGTACCTACTTTACTATTCAAGCAAATCCAACAATATTTGTTGGCTTAATTGAGTTAACGCGAGTTTAATAATCGATAGTTTAATATTTTGTTTTGTCGAGCAGTGCGATGAAAAGAGTCTGCCTTACGACCGGGAGGAAAAACGTCTTCAAACATGTTAAAATCAAACTTCGTTTTGCACGCATGTTCACGTACATCATTTAGTTACATGATGAAATTAACATTCATCCCAATCAAAACCATTCTAAATCACTCACTCAGTGTTCCATTCATTCATTCCAAACACTCACTCAAACAACTAAATAACGCTCCAAAATTTCTAGAAAAGATACATTAATCCCATTTTCGAAGGAAACCGTCCTCGAGACCGTACCATTATGTAAAATATTTAAGTAAACCCTAAAATTAATGTGGAATTTATCGCGTAAATGAGAATGTGTTTGTTTGTTTGTTTGTTTGCACGGAGTTTTACGTCGCTTTTTACACTATTGCAGTCAAATCGAAGAGGCTGGAGCACCTAACAATGGGTTTCTTTTTTTTCCACAACTGTACTACCATTTACTATTACATTCTTTTCTAGCCTCCAGGTGTTATCCCACATAGGTCAACGATTACCAACCTATGGTGTGAGCCAAATAATCGGAAAGGCCGAGTACCGCCGTCTGACATCGGACCCGGTACTAAACCAGCTTCTTCGAAGAGAGCTTTACTTATGGCCATATAACAATCATGTGAAAGTTTCAAATTAATATGATAATACGAGGGGTGTACCAGAAGTTCGTAGACTGACGCAATATCAAAAAGACGCTTACAATGGAAACATTTAAATCATGTTATCTTATTGCGGTTACTTTCCTTCGCTAACACTCCAACATTGATATAAGTACGCCGATCAAAGATCTTTTTATGGGCGATCATTGACACGTACAGATAACAACATCGTGAAATTGACAAGATGAATGATTTGGGAATGAAATTTAATGAGTGTGTTTAGCGAGTTTTGAGTGAATTTAATAGGAGATAATCCTATATCGTAAATTTTGTTCAGGATGAACAAAATTTGCGATATCAATTACCTCCCTTTAATAAAAAATACATTCATGTTTTAAATATGGCTTTCTATTTCTCCAAGAACCTATGAGACGCTAACAATTTATATTATGTTAGTGAAATCGCGATTTTTCTCAATCAAAATTTATTTTGAATGACGCTGGTTACTATTTATTTTTCAATGGGTTTGAGCGAATGGTTTGAGTGAGTGTCTGAAATGAATATATGGGCCGCTGAGTGAGCGATTTAGAATGGTTTTGATTGATGTTAATATCAATTTCACGTTGTAATTAACTGTACTGTGCGCCAAGCGACGCACACCGAAAGATTATACAGTACGTCTTTGACGTCAACTGTATTTGAAAGTTATTTTCAAAAAATAAAGAAAATCGCCCCAATTTTCGATTAAATTGATTGCAAAATATTTAAAATAAAAATGTACCTTCATTCCGCTCGTTATTTAGTAACATTTCCTTTACCATCACTTGATAGTTGTCCTTTTGTACACTTGCTTGCTGAATATGTCTTTCTAATGACAATACTTTAGATCACCCGATCTCATCAAGTATTAATTTCTGTCACAGAACTAAATTAGAACTACTGCCTCGATAGCTCAGTGGTTAGAGCGTCGGTCTTCTGATCCGAAGGTCAGGGGTTCGAGTCCTTGTGACAGCGAGGTGTTACCTTGGGCAAGAAACTTAAAAGTCACTGCCTCAGTCCACCCAGCTGTAAAAGGGATTGATTGATTGAATGGGGTGTTACGCCGCTTTCAACATTATTTCAGTTATATCGCGGCGGCTGGAGCACCTAACAATGGATTCCTGGTATTTCTCACGCCAGTACTACCATTACGTCCTTTCCTAGCCTCCAGCTACTATCTCACATCTACGATTATCGACCCATTGGTGAGAGACAAATAGTCGGAAAGAATGAGTGCCGCCGTCGGGGAGCTGTAAATGGGAAGCAGTGCATGAAAATCCTTAAAAAAAGTAGAAAAAGAGGATTCCACTGCCTCTCGAATTTCTCACGCAAAATTGATAACATCTAGAATGAGTCACCTGCCAGTAATACCCGAAAGGGGAGTTAGGCAGTATGTATAGATAGATAGATAGCGATAAAGGATTACTTCCGTTGAATTCGCTCTAAACAATCATTCAATTTCATTATAAATCATTCCATAATATTAACTGTAGCCTTTCTGACCTTCATTCAGTAAAGCTGAAGATACTGTTAAGAATCTTAGAAGGTGCATAGCTTAAATGAATTATTTTAGAATAAACTAACTTCAGAACGATGAGCGAATTTTGAATAGATTAAGATGTGACCACTTTTTGCGTTCAAAATGAAAGAGAAAAAAAACGACATTCTATCACTCCTACCCATTTACAGTAAATGAAGTTGAGATTTTTACAGGCATTCCACTGAATTAATTTAAACTGCAAAACCACCATACATTTTACATCACGTCGCCTTAATATAACAGTGTTCTAACTCCATTTTGGTCAAAAATGAGATTTTGGTACCGTTGGAAAGGTCTTGAAGAGTTCTTTCCCCTCATGTTATCAGTTTTGTGATATCTGCTGTAGTAACGAAGATTTTCAGTATCACTTTGTTCTATCTGCAACTTTTTCACAACTAGATTCAAACTGAAGTGTTCTATGTCCCGTTTCCAATCGGAATGCTTAGGTAAAGACACGTGATCAATGCGCTGTAAAAACTGTAATGTTCTAAGTACAAAGTGTGTACATCTTTTATTGTTCTATATCCATGAGAACCAATCAGAAGACAGGGTTTTAACAAAACAATTATGGCGAAAATGAAAAATGCACATGTGATCCTGGACAAGAAAATAGAAAAAAATCATGTAAGTACTATTTTCCATCCTTTTGCGACATTTAAACGACTCGTAAAAGATCATTATAACATGTAAATATATTTTTCAAATGATTTTACATCCATAATGTGTGTAGTTGAAGGTTTTTTTTTCTGTAATATTGTGATGTCACTGGTTTCGTGGAAACATGAAGGATTTCGAAGTGATGTATTGTTAAAGTGCTACAAGTACAAGAATAAATCAGAAAAAGGTTAATTCTTTCCACAGGACTGCTCGGTTTTGCGTTTTCATACACATTGATTGATGTATTAGGTAAATTATTGCTGTTACTTAGGAGCCTATGTCTCATCGCTTGTTTTAGATGAATGAAACGGCCTTCTTAACCATTGTCATGTTGAATGAAAACTTCCGCGAGATTGCTATAAATTCAAAGTGCTGAAAGTACGGGTCCACTTAATGTGACTATTCCTTTTGAAAATGTGATTTTAAAAGTATTTCTGGTGTTTAAGGGAAATCAGGTGGTATTGATAAATATCAGGCTGTGAACATGCAATATTCTTAAAACAAAGTATCGGAGCCATAGAGAAAATAAGGAGTTCACCAAAAATGAAAGAGATCTTGATCGAGCTAATGATGAAAAAAATAGTGATTAGTTTTGATATGCAATATTTTATCATGTGTCCAAGGTCAAATTTGTCAATTTTTTCTATAGGAGAAAATTGAATGTATATAACTTGACAGATCACTCCTCAAAAGATAAAACTTTTTTATAATGTAGTCCGGAATTAAGCACGTTTGAAAGAGGATCAAACGAAATTGCGAGTGCAGTAACCTTTGTGCAGGAAAAGGCAACTGAAAAAATTCCCACTACAGCTTTCATTGCATTATGGTTAGATTTGTAAGTTTGTATCAGGAGGTGTCTATTCTTCGTAACACAAGATCAATCAATGCAGACCGGTTATTTTCCAAATTACCCATATTTAAAAAAGCCTATTGTGCTTTCATGAGACAAGCGTAAAGATTTGGAAAGCATGTTGAAATTTCTTCCACCAGGCGATATAGTGTATCTTAAGAACCTTTGCAAGATAGGTCGATGTAGGCCTACTAAGAACAGAAACAATGCCAATGGAATATATTTCCGTAAAGGAATGTTCTATTATGGTTAATATTTGCACACAATTCAAATCTGATGTATTATCGTTTGGCTAAAAGATGTTGAAAAGCTGTTACAATATAGTAGTAATGAATCACAATGACATTCCTTTTATATTTCTGTTTACGTTGAAAGTCATTTAAGTTAGGTAAGAAACGATGTGTAATGGTAAACATGTATATTATGTCACAGACAGCTTTCATGCAAAAGCAATTTGTATATGTGCGAAAAATTCAACATTATTTCATTGTATTGAGCAAGTTTGAAACTGTTACTCTTTTTGTACTCTTGCTCTTACTTTTAGCTCGACTGATTTCTACAATGAGTTAGCTGTGATCATTGTTTGAATATTGATATTCATTAGTTCCCCTGTTTTAATAAGATTAATTACTTGAAACATGGAATATATGTTAACTATTATATTACAATCGACTTTATTATATCGACTTTTCCTTCATATTGATAATCCACAGGTGCGTGAATTTTATTTCGATTTTTGAGCATCTTTAGATTTCTTATAGCATTGATGAATATGTTCATTTGAAAGTCTATTATGCAGTGCGATATATCTAGATAAGAAATTTTTAGATTTTTGAAATTTTTACCCTTAAAATTCCACCTCAACATCCGAGCTTAAGTACCTGAATCAAGTACTCTTGTCTTAGAAGCTATCTTAGTTGGTCTTTGCTGGAAATGAATATTGTATATAAGTTATGGAAGTTTACCTATTGATGACTTCAAAAATCGTTTTGACTGCTTGTTCACACAGAGTGTACGAGGCTAGTTTTCGTTTTTAGATATATATGCGCTCGTGTTTGCCCCTAAATGAGGGTTTTGATCCACAAAAGTGTAAAACAAATATCATATTTTTGTCCTTATAAAACTATCTTGGCAATTTTTGGAAGCATTTTGATTCCCTAATGTACCTATCCAAAGTAAAAAATAGTTATTTCCTTCATATGTTTATGGTGGATACATTAAAATAATTTTACATACATGTATACAAAAGCTGACGATGGGCACTTCATTGTCTATGTCGATTCATTTATACATATGATTACCTTTATTTGACTTCTTCAGAAATATTTTAGACCCTTAGAATTTTAGGCAAAAGGGGTCAATGAATCACTATAATCAGTGGCTAGCACAAGCCCTGTATATGACTTCTTGAAAACATAGAATATTACCGAAAATTGTATTTCTTCACATACACTTTCAGTTATAGACTCCTTGAAAATGGGTTTTGCAAAAGAATTGCGTTACATAGGAAAAAATATTTTCTTCTTTCCTTGAAATCTTTTCCCCCTGAAAGAAAATATCAACAAAAAATATGAAATTTAGACAACCAAACTTTTATCTGAAAATTTTGTTTGAAATTAGATTAACCTAAAATTTGTTGTCTGCTAATATTGAACAAGGAACGTTAAATTTTCTAAAAATCATTGTTTTAGTTAGAAGTTATTTCTAATGTTAAATAAAATATTTTAAACCTATATGTTATCTTTCCTCTCTGTAAGTTAATGATAATATTATGTATAAACGTGTCCTTTTGAAATTTAAAAATGAAAGATAATATGAATTCATGATTATAAAGCCTCATTCATTTTTAAATTTTGAAGAGACATTTTAAAAAAAAGACTACCCCCTTTAATTGATTTTTTCTAAAACTTCAGTTCCAAATTTAAGGCCAATGATATACATCACGTTTCCTTAAAAAATAACCATTTCAAGTTGTATAAATTGAACTAAAGTGTTATATATCCAATATAACACTTTCTTTTTTACGAGTTTTGAATTTTTTGTTCACAATTGTTCTATCTCCAAAACGTAATATTTGAATATCTAAAAGACGATACACAAAACATTTTACTTTTATACATAAATCAATAGGAACATTAAAACCAATAAAATGGTGAAAAGTATATCAAAATCCGTCAATATTTGACGATTTTACAAGTATTTCAAACTTTAAACCAAAATTTCTCGAAAAGTTGAAAATGGTAGTTAGAACACTGTTATATTAAGGCGACGATCATAAAATTGACATTCATCTCAAGCAAAGTTAATCTAAATCGCTCATTCCGCGCTCCATTGGATCATTCCAAATACTCACTCAAACCATTCAAAAACGTTCAAATCACTAAAAATGATAAAATAAATTACTGCACTCAAAATAAAGATTGGTTCATTAAATCCACAATTTCGCGGACATAATTCAATTTTGTAAGCGTATGATAGGTTCGTTAAGACATATAGAACATGCAAGCATATTTTATTAAAGGGGGGGTAATAAATATAGCTAATTTTGTTCATCCTGAACAAAATTAGCGATATTGAATTACCTTCCTTGAATTGCACTCAAGCTCGCTCCACATACTCAAGCAAATCCATTCTAAAATCATTCCAAGATCATTCCCAAATCATTAATCTTGGCAATTTCATGATACTCTTAACTGTACGTCCGGGGGATTTCCAGGTTACGGCAAAGGCCTATGTTTCGAACGGCACTGACCCGAACTTTAAACATTATTGCCGAAATACGAGACATATGTTGCGGTATTTCGCCATTCTTCATAAATATATGATCGTCACCATTATTATTCCGCTTTTGATAATGAAAGTAAAAGTGAGATCATTCACTTATGGTCTGTTTATTACAAATGATAACAATCTTTAGGTTTTTATTGATTAAAAGAGATATTAAAGACGATACTTTAATGATCTGAGATTGTTGTGAGATAGCGGGGTTTTATTCGCTTTGTGGCCAGAGAAATGAAAATCAGCCCCAAAACTTTTTTTTATTTTTTTATTACCAAACAAGAGGTCAGTTTATCAGTTCTCGGTCTTTATTGCCCGTAATATCAATTCAGCCTTCAATAACGTACAACTTCATCGAGGAAGGAAATAAAAGACCACGTAATTTGAGAGAGAAATGTCATTAAACAAAAGCAATATCAATCTACTCTTTTCCATGAACATCTCGATCAAAACCATTCCTAATCGCTCGCTAACCGCTCTATTTATTCATTCAAAACACTCACTCAGACCATTCAAAAACGCTCAAAACTCACTGACAAAGGCAGAATCAACATCTTCATTCAAAATAAATAGAGCTAGGAAAAGATCGCGATTTAACTGACACAATACCTATTGTAAACCCCTGATATGTTTTGAAGAAATAGGAAGCTATTTCTATAACTTTTATACAAATTTAATTAAAGGGAGGTAATTAGTATCGCTAATTTTGTTAATCCTGAACAAAGTTGCGATACTGGATACCTCCCATTAAATTCACTCAAAGCTCGCTCCACACACTCATTCAATTTCATTCCAAAATCATTCAAAACTCATTCATCTTGTCAATTGCACGATGTTGTTAACTGTTTCAAATTTCGGCTGCAGGTACTGGATAATGCAAAGAAAATCAAAATGAAAATGCTTCCAGAGTTATCTCCCTTCATGGTGAAGATCGCTAAATGACGATGAACCAACATGACAAGTTTGTCGTAAACATCATCAATAACAAAATAGATATGACAAAGGTTAGGTTCGTCATGCTAACACCAATGTCATCAATCGCACAAACGCCAACTAACATCTTAACGACATTCAATGAGATTTCACCAGCTCGATTTTGTTTTATAGAAGAAACACTTGAATTCGAATGAATATAATTTTAGGAGAGCAAAATCATTCTTTCGGTTTTAAACCCTCGCAAAAATTGAAAAAAACCCTGTATAAATCATACAGTTATTAAGATCGTATATTTGAAATTCACCTCAATCAAAACCATTCTAAATCGCTCATCTAGGAAGGATGTTCTTAGCTGTATCATTTTCTCGAACCAAGGGTTGCGGGCTTTCTACTTATCTAGAATTCTGGTATCGATTCGATGTCCCTTATTTGCCAAGATGGGGAGATGAATTATTCAGCAGTTTTCCTGTTTTTAATCCCTTTCAACTTTAAAGTTTGCATTTTCCCTCATGCATGGTTTTAGAATATTGATCGTTAAACTATTCTATTTAAGACAAATGATTGCAGTTAATCATGCCGTAAAAATGACACTCATTTCGAACACAACCATTCAAAACCTCTGGTTAAGCGTTCCAAGTACAGTTAACAATATCGTGAAATTTGCAAGGTGGATGATTTTGGAATGAAATTGAATGAAAGTGTTGATTGAGTTTTGAGTGAATTTAATGGGAGGTAATCCAATATCGCAAATTTTGTTCAGGATGACCAAATTAGCGATAATGATTACCTCCCTTTGAAATATTAATACAAGTTCTATAGATGGCTTCCTATTTCTTCAAGGACCTATTGGACTCTTACAATTTGAATTATGTCAGTCAAATCGTGGTTTTTTAAAGACGTTGTCGTTAACCCTAGAATAGGCTATTCTGAAAGTCGACAGTGAGACCAGTCTACACCCGACCCGAAAGCGGGCGAAAAATAAGTTGGCCCAGAATCACTTTACATAAACCATTCTAGGCATTCGGTCCATACAGCCGACAAAATGTTTGTTAAATACAAATAACCCCGCCACTGCCATTTTGTTTAAGAAATTTTCGAAATGTTTGGCCTTGAAAATGATTATAGATTATAATGAATTTGTCAAACAGAAAGGTCTTATTATTGTTAAAAGCAAAACCCATGTGAAATATGAAGGCTCTATTTAATAACAAGATCCTCAAGAGGGCAAGTATCGCTTCACTGGCACTAAATGCCAAAAAATCCATTAATAACTTGCAAATATAAGTATTCAACTAAATAAAATCTATTTGTACGTAGATAATCATCTAAGGCCAAGGTTAACCAATGCATGAAATGATAACAAATATCGCGTCAATAAACAATCTTACAAGCAAGTGCCTTTTTCGATGACACAACATTTCAAAGAGATTATTTGCGTGAATAGTCACATGATTAGTCACATTTTACGAAAGTTTCATGAAATCTGCTTATAAATGTACACGTTGTGGTTACAAAAAATGTTTGCATCACAAAGATCCCTTATTCCATGAAACAGTTACATAATCACCAAGAAAGAAATCTAGAAATAAAAGTCTCTCACAAAAAAAAAAAAAAAACAGAAACAAGAGGCCCATGAGGCCCTGAGAACGCTAACTAACCAATGTCTAAATAGTGCTATTCAAGATATAACCAGAAAAAGTTTCATTAAATCATATCCATAAATGAAGGAGGAGTTGTGTTGTTTAGGAAATTTACTTAAAGCCCCCTCTTCCCATGACGCCGCATAATTGCACCGAATGGCAAAATTATGGCCATGGTCACGAGTTATATCTTTTTTAACTTTCATGACCATTCATGCATAAATGAAGAAGTTGTGTAAACAATAATTAATAGAAATGAAATGACGCTCATTTTCCCATGACATTGCATACTATTGCATACTATCACAAAACCTTAGTCAAACGCACAAAATTGACGCATGATAAGATTCTATCATACGAATGTTTCTATAAAAAACGAGGAGATGTAATAACAAGGAACTTAACATTAAGGCCCCCGTTTTTCGTGATTTAGTGTAAAACTAAATGGAAAAATAACTGTCGCCATGGTATTATGATGAGAAACATGTTGTGAAGTTTTTATGAAAATCTGTGTATACATGAAGGAGTAATGTTATCAAGGAATATATATAAAGAACCCTTTTAATATGACATGTAACTGAAAAGCCACAAATTCATACAGTCACTGGAAAAGACATAGTCTGTGAAAGTTTCGAATTTATCCATTGATAAGTAAAGAGTTTTGTTAACAAAAAGTTTACATAAAGGCCACCTTTCTATGACGCAGGATGAAATCACTAGAAGTCCGAGAAGTTGGCAGCCTAGCAGCATTGCAGAGTGAAGTTGGCAGCCTAGGAGCCTAGCAGCCTAGCAGACTGAAGTTGGCAGCCTAGCAGCCTAGCAGACTGAAAAAAACTTTTAATCAAAATTATTGATATCTGACACTAGTATTATACACGAGAAGTCACTTCAAACCGTAAACACTGAAATTCTAGTGAAGGTAGATTTGTTCCAGATATCTCACTTTATTCAACTTTTCCGACCAAAATGTCCCGAAAATTGCCCGGAACATATCAATCTGGTCCTTACAAAAGTAAGAACTTTAATATTTGGGGAAAAAAAAAGATTGTGGTCATTTTAGGTTGCTACGCTGCTAGACTGCTTGAAATGTGAAGTTGGCGGTCTGGCAGCCTAACAGCCTAACAGCCTAGCAGAGTGAAGTTGGCAGCCTAGCAGCCTAGCAGACTAAAAAAAAGTTTAACCAAATTATTGATATCTGACACTAGCAATAGTCATGAGAAGTCAGTACAAACCGTTAACATTTATTTCTAGTATGGGTAGAATTGTTCTGGCTATCTCGCTTTATTCAACGTTTCCGACAGAGATACCCCGAAAATTGCCCTGAACATATCAATCTTGTCCTTATTAATATGAGGACTTTAATCTTTTGAAAAAAAAACGGTGGTATATTTTTTAACCAATTTTTTATATCTGACACTAGCAATATGCACGAGAATTCGGTCCAAATCGTAAAAAATTAATTTCTAGTGAATGTAGGTTTGTTCCGGAAATTTCGCTTTATTTATCTTTTCCGAAAGAAATGTCCCGAAAATTGCACTGAACATATGAAACTCGTCCTTACAAATATGAGAACTTTAATCTTTTGGGGGAAAAAAACGACAGTGGTCATTTTAGAATGCTACGGTGCTAGTTTGATGGAAATGTGAACTTTGAGGTCTGGCAGCCTAAAATAAATTCTCTAACAAAATTATTGGTGCCAGTGCTTTTGTTAGATCTCGTGCTAGTCTGGTTTTTGAATGTCTCTAATGATATAACACCACAGTTGCAAGTGGCATATCCGACGGCAGCGAAGAAAGACTTTTATGTCCTTTTAATGTATTCTTTGTCTGTGAAGGATTCGACCCCTATGTTCGTTTGTGAGTAAGTACATCTTCTCGGGGTACGAACAAAATCCCTTCCGGACATAATCCCTTCCAGGCATAATGCCCGCGGACAAAAGCCCTTCGGACATAATCCCTCCCTAAAATCTTCCAACCCGAACAAAAGCCATCCCTTTATATTAATCATTGCATTGTTTGTTTTTTTTTGTTTGATTGGTTTTTTTTTTTTTTTGAAAAAAAAAAATATTATCTTATTGATCATATATAAAAGATATGTTAAATTTTTTATCGAATATGTGTATAAATATTGCCGTCGTTTGTGAATTCTATATATCTAATAAAGCAATTTAACACTAACCACCTCAATCGAAAGAGACTTTGAAGGAAACCCACGTAGATATACATGCAAGAAGAAGGGGTGAATAATTGAAGTCGATAACCATCTCTTAAAAAATCATATTAATTCGTAACTTTTATCCGATATTATATTTCCCCGTAGACATAAAACAAAAGGAAAGTCATTTTGGGCTACCAAAAAATACGTAGCTACAGAATATTTAGAAGTTAACGAAGGTACACATTTCACTTATTATGCGGAGCTCGGTTATTGCACAAATTTCAATGTGTTGAATTATTCAAATTTCGAAGATCAATTTATTCCCGATTCATCTCAAAAAATCTCAAACCTTCGCCGAAATGTTGTGATATGCGAATAATCGGCAAGAGATCGCCAACTACTTACCAAAGGATTACCAACTTTTCCGTGTTTATGTCTACTGTTACAAGGCTATCGCGAAGGCGCCTCCTATTTTTCATTTTTCGATTAGAAAGAATAGCGTTGTACCGGTCTTCTTATCGCCTGCGAAGCGAAATGTCGACAACTGGTCGCCAAAATCTGAAAAAGGACAAAAAGGGTAGAAATATGCGAAAAAGAATAAACACAAGATGGTCGGGGGATAAAGTCGCTGACTAGTTCGTTAAATTTCAATTTTTGGGTGAAGTTAATCGACACACGTGTCAACGATCTACGAAAAGTCATATGTATCGTTGATTTGTCACATTTGTCACACACTTCTTATAGAACGTTGCCGACTGCTTTTCGAAATAGAACGGTGAGGCCCTCGCTACATCGAACAATCTGACGAACATGCATGATATCTGTTAAGAAAAGTATTGGTATTTGTGATATTAAATCTTATCTAAAATATTTTCTTGTTTTATTCAAAATAGTTTTATACGACTAAAATGAAAATATAGATAAGATAAAGGTGAAGTTTGAGAAATTTGTATTACCTTATAACGTGTCGTTTTGGAAAGCGTTGGCAGTAGGTTCAGTTCAACTTGCTAGAAAACTGTTCATATTGAAAGCTGTCAGTACCCTCATTGGTTCAGAAAAACAGTATGATAGCGAACGCTTTAATCTGAGATATGCTTCGCTTTGTTATGGAGGGTACAATTTCTGATTCTTGTAGATGCCTTTTTTCCTGAGCAATGGACAGGTCACAGGACTTGGATGCTAAAGGCGTTGCCAGTCTTTCGTGCGAACATGTCCTAGCCACCAATTATTGGGTTGTATCTGTCTGTTTTGTCCAAATTTCAATATCTCGGTAATACTTACAATTTGCTGTAAACTTGGAAATGCTTTCGCGCGTTTAAATTTAAAATCGTCTTTCGCGGGGTGGTTAGCTTCACTGACTTATGAACGCTGCGAACAAGCAACCGGTTATTAATCACGAACTTGAATTGCAATGAAAGTTAAATCTTAAAAAAAAACACAAAATATATTTTCAAGTTCCTCAGCGATATAAATTGTAAGAAAGGACAAGATTTCTGTGTCTCCCTAAATTTCAAACTCAATCAATTATTTACTTGTGTGCTTAATAAGACAAAATACATTTATTTTCGCAAATAATCTCATACGCTGAGTCATAGTGTGAAATTAGCAATATATTATATCGTAAGTTGACGTCCGAAAATTTGAATAAAGCGAAATTTCCGGAACAAATCTACCTTCACTAGAAATTCAGTTTTTACGGTTAGAAATGACTTCTCGTGTATAATATTATAGTCAGATATCAATAATTTGGTTAAAAAATTAAGTTTTAGTCTGCTAGGCTGCTAGGCTGCCAACTTCGATCTGCTAGGCTGCTAGGCTGCCAGACTGCCAACCTCACATTTCCAGCAGTCTAGCAGCGTAGCAACCCAAAATGGCCACTATAGTTTTTTTCCCCAAAGATTATAGTTCTTATATTTGTAAGGGCCATATTGATATTTTCCAGGCAATTTTCGGGACATTTTGGTTAGAAAAGTTGAATAAAGTGAGATATCCGGAACAAAAATAACTTCACTAGATTTTCAGTTTATACGGATAGAAATCATTTTTCGTGTATAATATTAGTGTTAGATATCAAAAATTTGGTTTAAAAAAATTAAGATTTAGTCTGCTAGGCTGCTAGGCTGCCATCTTCACTCTGCTAGGCTGCCAGATTGCCAACTTCACATTTCCAGCAGTCTTGCAGCGTAGCAACCCAAAATGACCACTATAGTTTTTTTCCGAAAGATTATAGTTCTCATATTTGTAAGGACCAGATTGATATGTTTCGGGCAATTTTCGGAGCATTCTGGTCGGAAAGATTGAATAAAGTGAGATATCCGGAACAAATCTACCTTCACTAGAATTTCAGTGTTTACGGTTTGAAATGATTTCTAGTGTATAATACAAGTGTTAGATATCAATAATTTTGATAAAAATTTTTTTCAGTCTGATAGGCTGCTAGGCCGCCAAATTCACTCTGCTAGGCTGCTAGGCTGCCAGACTGCCAACTTCACATTTCCAGCAGTCTAGCAGCGAAGCAACCCAAAATGACCACTATAGTTTTTTTTCCGAAAGATTAAAGTTCTCATATTTGTAAGGACCAGATTGATATGTTTCGGGCAATTTTCGGGACATTTTGGTGGGAAAAGTTGAATAAAGTGAGATATCCGGAACAAATCTACCTTCACTAGAATTTCAGTTTTTTTCGGTTAAAAATGACTTCTCGTGTATAATATAATTGTCAGAAATCAATAATTTGGTTAAAAAATTAGGTTTTAGTCTGCTATACGGCTAGGCTGCCAGCTTCACTCTGCTAGGCTGCTAGGCTGCCAGACTGTCAACTTCACATTTCCAGCAGTCTAGCAGCGTAGCAACCCAAAATGACCACTATCGGTTTTCCCCTTAAAGATTATAGTTCTTATATTTGTAAGGGCCATATTGATATTTTCCGGGCAATTTTCGGGACATTTTGGTGGGAAAAGTTGAATAAAGTGAGATATCCGGAACAAATCTACCTTCACTAGAATTTTAGTGTTTACGGTTTGAAGTGATTTCTAGTGTATAATACTAGTGTCAGATATCAATAATTTTGATAAAAAGTATTTTTCAGTCTGCTAGGCTGCTAGGCTGCCAACTTCACTCTGCTAGGCTGCTAGGCTGCCAACTTCACGGACCTAATCACTAGAATCACTTAAATATATGCCCCTTTTCTCTTGACGCTTAATCGATCAGAAGATTTTTAGATTGAAGTGAATCTGATCAAAACTGTGGACTTTAGAGCGGTTAAGAGGATTATCTAATCAAATTTTCAATTGGTCGCATTTCCTGTGCTACGAATGATCAGGCCCATTATGGAAGGGAGACATCAATATACAGATACAATCATTCTGAGCAAGTTTTAAATCAATCGGATGTAAACTGTGGGCTTTAGAGTGTTAACACAGATTTTCTATTTTTTTTTTCAATTATTATCATTTGGCACCTTTTACCGTGACGCTTGACGGATCGGGCCCATTTTCGACAGGAACCATCCTTAAGAAAGTACAACCATCCTGAGTAAGTTTGAAATCAATCGGAAAAAACTGTGAACTTTTGAGTGCTAACGAGGTTTTTCCAATTTTAATTAGGCTCCTATTCAAATGACGCTTGACGGACTGGGACAATTTTCGAAGCAAACCATCCTCGTGAAAGTTCAATCATTATGACCAAGTTTGAAATCGATCGGATGAAAACTGTGAATTTTACAGCGTTAACAGGATTTTCGTATTAATTTTTCAATTATTTTCATGTTGGCCCCTTTTCCGACGACGCTTAACGGATCGGGCCTTTTTTTTTAAAGAAAACATCCTTGGGATAGTACAATCATTTAAGCAAGTTTTAAGTCAATCGGATGCAAATTTGTAGACTTCAGAGCGTTTACGAGGATTTTCATTTTAAATTTTAATAATGCTCCTTTTCCAAAGACGCTTGAAGGATCTGACCGAATTTCAAAAGGAATAGCCATAGTGATAGTCAAATTTTCTGACCAAATCTGAAGACAATCGGATAAAAACTGTGGACTCTAGAGCGTTAACAAGTAAAAGTTAACGTACAGACGGACAGACAGCCGGACGGACGGACGTCGGACGGGAAAGACTGTATCGCGAAAGCTTTTCTGACATTCGGTCAGTATAACTAAAAGAAATAATCCCGAGATTATTCATTTGCATACTAAAAATTATTTCAGAGAAGATAGTTTTTTTTCGATTTTGTCGGATGGCATTCTTAAGCTGACTCGATAGCACCCTGGTTTTTCTCAGTCATTATTTCAGGGGGGGGGGGGGAATCTAAGAAAGCATAACTTTAGGTTCATTCCTGTAAAATTTGGTTGAATACTAACCAGTAGTTCTAGACAAAGAGTTTTTTTTGCAATTTTACCAAACTGAGGCAATTTGGGGTGATGCGGCAGCCCGTAGCGCTCAAGTTTCATGTATCAGCCCGATCATGATTTAAAGAGAGAATCTGAAAAAGCAGTAATAGATGTTCTTGACAAAAACTGTACATGTACCTGTAAAGAAATAGCGGCTAAATCCTGCTACACACATGTAAGAATACCCGATATAGAGTCAGAAACAATCCGTTCTTTCTAATTATATCCTGTCACTCAAATCCCGTGTTTAGTTATACATGATATGTAGGCCGTTTTCGATTGGGACAATGCTGGTTACTTTAGGAGATAATGTAAGAGTCGAACCACTTTACAAATGACTGAGCGACAAATCATGATATAGTCCACAAATATTAGCAAGGGACAATATTAACAAGGGACAAATCATGATATAGTTCACAAATATTAACAAGGGGTAAAATCATGATATAGTCCACAAATATTAACAAGGGACAAATCATGATATAGTTCACAAATATTAACAAGGGGTAAAATCATGATATAGCTCACACATATTAACAAGGGCCAAATAATGATATAGTCCACAAATATTAACAAACGACAAATCAGCACTGTGATAAGAATGACAAAACGGTAAAAACTGTTTGCTAATTTTACCCAGCTTTGCACATGCACGTGCGTGCAAAGCGGAGTATAATTGGCTATCCGTTTGCACCGCTTCGCCATCCTTAACACAGGGCGGTTTTCTTTTGACATGCCCGTATGTTGAGCAGTGGAAGAAAAATATCCGCGAAGCGGGGTTATTGAACATGCAGATGTTTGATGGTCTTTAGAGCTTTTTTGACGTCACATTGTTTAGAATGGTAGGCACGTCGGTCACAGTCGAAATATCAACATAATATAATGTCTTCTTCGAATTTAACCTAAGTCCGAACCATTTTAACAGCTATGGCGACAGTCGTTTACCTGGTACAATGTAGTTAAAAGCGTTCGGTGAAGAAGCATGCATGACGGCGGACGTAAACAACAATAAAGTGTAAGTAAATTTTCAATGCCAAAAATACAGGTTATTTTATGAAGGTGTGATCAACAAAAAAGGTCCGATTTTCTTAAATTCTCATTGATTTCTCGTGATGCCTATTACACAATTTGGATTCAACTGATACAGTTGGGTACTTAGCAAAAACCAAAATTGAAGCGGTGTTTGCAAGATTCATTCCAGAATATTGGATTCATATGAAATAAAATCACCGATGTCCAGCAACATATTGTAGGCCATAACCCCTACAAATCACCCCGATTTTGACAGCTCTGAAAAAGCAAAGTGGAAACCTTTGTATCTCCACTCTACCAATGGAAATGGCCTGTTGCTAAACTGGACCGATGTCCATTTACAAAAACTAAAAATATCACTTTCAAGTATGCTTTTTCAAAAATATCGAATGAGAGTGTGGAGCGGATATTGAATGAGAGTGTGGAGCATGTTTAAGTGAATTTCAAGGGAGGCAATCCAATATCGCCATTTTGTTCAAGATGAACAAAATGGGCGATATTTATAACCTCCCTTTAATAAATTTTGCAAATAGGTGCTATGAATAGATTTTTATGTCTTCACGAACCTTTTACAGTGCCTTTCAAAAGTTTTTGAATGGTTTGAGTGAGATGGAATGAGTTATCTGTGTGCTGAGTAGCCGATTTTGAATGGTTTTGATCGGAATGAGGGTCAATTGCACGATGTTATTAATTGTACACGTATTTGAATCCCCATGCAACAAGGAAACAAAAAGGATGAGGCCAAATTTGATTTGTCTTACATTGGAAGACCTGAAAAAGAGTATTTCTTAGGGGATTCTGACATTGACATTGACAAAGATACAGTTAACAACATCGTGAAATTGACTAGGTGAATGATTTTGGAAGAATTTTCGTATGGAGTTGAATCAGTGTGTGGAGTGAGTTTTGAGAAAAAATATAAGGGAGATAATCCAATGTCGCTAATTTTGTTCATGATGAACAAAAATAAGCGATATTTATTACCTCCCTTTAATTAAATAAACATAGAAGTTCTAAAAAAATAGCCTTCCATTTTTTCAAGAACCTTTCGGACGAGCATACTCTCGATTATTTAAGTGAATTTTTTTTAATTAATTATGTCTATTTTTTTTTGTTTGTTTTGTTTTTTGAATGAAGATGTTGATCTAACCTTTTAAGTGTTTTTGGGAGCTGTTTTGAATGGTTTGATTGAGTGCTAGGTATAAATGATTAGAGTGCTGAGCGAGTGTTTTGAAGGATTTTGATTGAGATGAATGTAAATTTCACGATGTTACTTTTTGTATTGATGTAAAAGTATGAGTTAGAAAAAAAGTACGGACTTTATATCTATCGAAAAATGATCGGAAAACTAATCATTTATCGAAACTTCTCCCCCGGCCATACAATAATAATAAAAATTGAATTCTAAATAGATGGTAATCAAGGCTGATAGTTTATCTTAATGCTTCATTGAGTTCTTGAATAATTTGATAACTAAGACTGTGCTCAATCTCGAAAAATCTCTTTCTAGTTTTTACAATGAGGATTTCTGCATTTTCATTGGCTGAAAATTAACTTTCCTTTCTTCATGGGTGCAGTTAATTACATCGACATTAAACTCAATCAAAATTATCCTAAATCAATCACTCAGCGCTTCACTCATTCATTCCAGACACTCACTCAAACCATTCAAAAACGCTCAAAACTCACCGAAAAACATATAACAACAACTTCGTTCAAAATGAAAATAGCTGGGAAAAAAACGGGATTTCACTTATTTAATTGAAATTGTAAGCGCCTAATAAGTTTTTGGAGAAATATGGAGCTTTCTATTGAACTTGTATGCAACTTTTATTAAAGGGAGGTAATCAGTTTTTTGCAAATTTTGTTCATCCTGAACAAAATTTGCAATACCGGATTACCTCCCAGTAAATTCACTCAAAAGTCGCTCCACCCATTCATTCAATTTCATTCCTAAATCATTCCATAATCATTCACCTTGTCAATTTTACGATGTTGTTAACTGTAAAGTTTTGCGGTTATGAACGTCGTGACACTGACATGCTTAATGATATTGGGATGATTTTAAAATGAAATTGAATCAGAGCGATTAGTGAGTTTTGAGCAAAATTCAAGGGACGTAATCCAATATCACTATCAAGATGAAGATACAGGTTGTTTCATAATATCTGTCCTTATTCTAAACCATTATGGTTCTGCTATGAATAATCATATCACTTATGTAAACATTCATTTGAATAGCAGGCATAATAATATTTTGATTGTTATATAACTTGTTTTAGTTCCTATGAGGGTGTTCACCCTGTTGGATTAATTCATGACTAATTATGATTTTCAACATAACGTCAATTTTAGGGAATAACAACGTCAGATCTTTATCTTGAAATATCAACATCATTCAGTTTGTCTTCTGGCATATGGAGTGGCTAGTTTTCTCCTTTGATGACTCTCTTCAAATCTTCTGTATTTGCTGGTAAATGGCCATACATACCATACCATACCATACCAAATATTCTTGAAAGTTTCCCGCAAAGAAGGTCAAATAGAATCTGCAGTTAATACAGGCATGTCTATTCAGTCATGAGACTATAAAAGCCAATTACACATGCGCGAACGTGTTGCGATCAAACACCGTTTGTGCTACAAAAATCTGATTTTGAAATATGCGAGTTTTCTAATACATAATTTGAAAATAGTTTCCGCAAGGTAGAATGACTTCACATAATGTAATAGATTATTTTGAAATGGTCGACATTTTTAAGAAATTTCATCGCTATCAAGATATATTGGAAATGTCTGCCACAATTGCCTAATCTGAGCGTTTTTGACCTTTGGGAGAAACTTAATTTTTTTACAGCAATTGACGAGCAAATGTAGAAAATTTAAAACCATGATTAATAGAGAGAAAAAGCTAATCCATTTGCCAGAAGATCCGATGCATTGACAATTCAAAATAACGACCTGACGTCACTTTTGCCAAAAATTGACGCCATGGCGAAAAAATGTAAAATAGATTGAGGTAAAACAGAGTGGACACTTTTATAAGTATTATAACAAATCGTTTACCAATGGAAATTTTATTTTGTCTGCTAAATAGATGAATATTTGCATGATTATTCAGATTAGTGATATCAGAATCATAATGGGTTAGAATAAGGACAGATATTATGAATCACCATGTATGAAGATGAATTATAAAAATTAAAGATATCTGTTACCTCCCTTTAGTAAATATGAATAGAAATTCTATTAATGGCTCCCAATATCTGAAAAAACAAACAATACGTTTACATAATCCAATTAAGTCAGTGAAATCTTGGATTTTTTTAGCGATTTAAATTTTAAATGTTGTAGTTAATCTAATCATTTTGGTGATTTTGGAGCGTTTTTTAATTGTTTTAGGGAGTGTTTGTAATGAATGATTTGAGCGCTGAGTGAGCGATTTAGAATGGTTTTGGTCGGAATGAGCGTCAATTTCACGATATGATTAAATGTACATCTTCCACGAGTGACAAACATTATCTAGCATTATTTACTTTAACTATCGCCATTGGATTCTGTAATGTAAAATATTCTGAACTTCGAGGGCTTGGGGGTGGGGTGGGGTAGAGCAACAATTACATAATACCGTACCTTACGTTCTTGATGATGAAAGCGCGAAAATTATAGGGTTTTTTTTCATTATAATTATTGTTTATACTTATCATCATATTTTAACATTCCAAACAAGTAGAGAATTATTATGCTTGAACGCGTGCTACATGTTTTATAGAACAAATAAATTAGATGTAACATTACAGACTTATTTTGATGTAGTCACTATATCACGCGAGCGTAGCTCATTTATATTTCATATGCAACGAATGGATGCTTTAAAGATTTTATTATATTGTGTGTTTTAGATGAATGAAGAGAAGAATGAACTCCACTTTATTCGATTCCTTCGAGAACTGTTCCACTTGGCTTAAGTACAGTAATAAACAGAACATAAGGTCTTTAGTCGCAGAAATACGTACGAAAAAAAAAGCAGAAAATTGGTTTTAAGTCACAATACTACGTACAATAATTAGCACAGAGCTTTGGGTATTAAATTGCAGAAATACGTACAATAAATAGCAGAATTTTATGTATCTAGCCTCATAAATACGTAAAATTATTCGCAGAATATTGTATATTAAGTCGCAGAAATACGCAATATTTTTAGCAGAAAAATGAGAATTAAGTCGCAGAAATATGCAAAATTGTTAGCAGACTTTTGGATATTAAGTCGCAGAATATGCACGTTTAGAATCTTTAAAATTAAATTTTAGTTGTCCTAAACTTCAATCATTGACTTGCTGAGCCGAGAGTTTATGTGTACAGTTAAGGAGCGTTTTTGGCTGATTTGAGTGAATCTTTCTAATAAATGAATGGGACGTTGAGTGAGGGATTTAAAAAGGCTATAATCGGAATAAGTGCCAATTTCACGATGTTCTTAAATATAAAATGGGACGAAATTGATCGAGGTTGGCTCTTTTTCAGAATAATTTAAAAATACCAATCTACCTCCCTGCATTCGAATTTTTAAAATGAGACCTCCGAATGATTGGAATTATTGAATATTCATATTCATCATTTTCCCCCTACAGAATAGCTGCAATAATGTAGCCCTCTCTCTGATATGCTGCCGGTCGAACAATATAGAACAAAGAGGGAACGCGTCGTAACCCCATCCCACATCAGACTATCAAAAGGGATGGGGGTACGTTATCGCAACTACCTACAGAAGTCCCATATTGTTGTTTCCTGTGTGACGGGTCATATTTACAGTTGACGACATCGTGAAATCGTGAAATTGAGATTCATCTCGATCAAAACCATTCCAAATCAATCGTTAAGCGCTCCATGCATTCATTTCAAACACTCATTTAAACCATTCAAAAACGCAATACACATAACAACAACTTCGTTCAAAATGAAAATAGCTGGGAAGAAAATATCGGGATTTCATTGAAATTGTAAGCGTCTGATTAGATCTAGATAGGAGGTTATTTATAGAATATTTGTGTATTTTTATTAAAGGGAGATAATTTTGTTCATCCTGAATAAAATTTTCGATATAGGATTACCTCCCATTAAATTCACTCAAAACTCGCTCCGCACGCTAATTAAACATAATAAAAAAAAATAGTTCAAAAATATTTCTATGATCAATTTTACAATGTTGTTAACTGCATCTTCTATAAAACTCACCAGCGTTTAGGATGCAGAAATGTTTGCAAACGTTAGGAAATGGTACCCATCTTTACACGAGTGTTTTTATTACACCACTTGACTTCTATTCAAACCTCTTATAAAAGTCTGTTTATTTAATTCGAAATTTCTTTAAAAAATCATTTTCCTTGTATATTTCAGGACTTTTTAGCTGTACAAGATGATTCTCGAGCTGTAATCTAGTTATCCCCGACCTTATTCCGACCACCTCGAACTGATGCACGATCGCTTTCGACTTTTCTCAATCTCTGTCCGGGGCAAGAAATGGAAGTGTTGGAGTAGACATCGAGATAGTCGGGGTGCGATCGCGTAGAACTCGAGTATATATGTAGGTCGAGATGATTGGATGGTGGTCGAGTGAAGATCTGGTAGCAATTGTGTAGAGATCGAAATGTTCGGCGAGTGATCGAGTAGCGTTCGAAGGTCGAGATTATCGAGTGGATATCGGAATGATGTTCGGGTTGCGATCGTGTAAGCGTTATTAATACTCGTGTTTAAGTCTGGTTTGATCGACTAGAGGACCGAAAAGAAGTCCTCCATTCGCCTTTTGGTCAAACTTGATTGGGTCTGAATAGGCGATCGGATCGGCAGCTAGAACCTACATGTATCATGAAGAACGAATGTCCGGTTCTTAAATCAAAGAAGGATTCATGTTATATAAATACGAGGGATGATCCAGAAGTTCGTGTAATTAGCCCATAACTTTGGCATTTCAAGCTTGTTCATTGTAATATTTTCAGTCTGTGAAGTTCAGTATCTATCAAGAGCACAAATTTTATTATTTTTGCAAAATTATTTTAAGCGGCCTTAAATTTCGTTACCATAGTAACATATGTATGCTTAGGCGGGGGAAGCGTAAAAAATAATGGAAATCTGTTACATAAATAAAATTTACTGAAAGTGTTCGTAAATTTTGTTTGAAACTGCTTATCAAAAGTAAATAAGACGTAGATGGGGAATAAATTGAAATGATTTAAACATTTTTGGAAGAGTTTTTACGGACTCAGATTATTTTTAAAAAGACAGTATTTGCGAGTAAATAGTGACCTGATGTCATCTCCAAAATGTGAATTCCGTTTATTTCTCGAATTTTGTCATGATCATGAATCAATTACCACCCCAAACATTTCAGATAATTTGGAAAAAATAATATTATGTCAAACACAGAAGCTTTGCTTAAGGTACCTTGGATATTCAAAGAAAGTAAGGCCTTATTAGAGGATTAAGAATGGTATATTGGAGTTTTAACGAACGAAGTCGTCCCGATTGATTCTCATTATTTTCCAAACATAATATCCCAGCATCTGTGTCTACACTTCACTAGAAAGACTACTCATAAAGAAATTGTATACAAAATTGAATCCAAATGGAGTAGGTATACTTTCTGCAAGTAAATTAATAAGGCGCAGATTGGCATGCGAGCAAATGCAGTCTTTGTTGAAAAGAGTTAATGAAGACGTCGCATTCGACGTTCTTGCTCCCCCGCCTACGTGCGGGGTCTATGTATCTAATTAGTCACTAAACAGCCGCTATATAACTTACAAATTTGAAATTTTCCACATTTATTACACAGATTTTGCATCAAATAGATGTATAATTTCATAGTTTTATAGTCATCTTTTCTGAAGTTTTATAACACCATTTTACGAATTTCTGAATCAACCCTCGTATATATATGACCGACGGTGCATAGTGCAAGTTGATTAACAACTTTAATTAAGCATTGGATTGTGTTTTTATTCGAACGGCGCTTTTTAAAGGCTCTGCATGGACAGATCGACTGTCTGCTTTTACCGCTATCCCCTGTTTTGTCAAAATATTTGCTTGTGTGTAAGTAACCAGATCGTATTGTAGATTTCGTTGATGAGATATTAACGCTAACTCCTCCCCCCTCTCAGTCGCATATCACATGGCTATTTATGAATATTTCAAAATGCCTATCAATATGAGAACCACTCCTCATTCTCATACCAAAATATAAATTCTTGAGTCCGGAGTCAAATGTTGGACAGCACTCTTTCGATACCAGGAAATGTTGAGGACCAGCACCCGCTACCTCATAACATTGCATCTGCTTGCCAGTTCATCCTAAACAAGAAATATTTGTCCATAATCTATGACATTGATTAAGACTTCAAAACTCACATGATTCATGAAATTGCCTGTGATGTCAATGTTCAATGTAAAATTTGTTTAGAATTAAAACTTGAAAAAAATCGTTATATCAATGTACATTTGTATGTTGATCATAATCCCTTCATACTTCAGAGGGTGTTTCTTTCAGGGGTTATCAAAGGATCATCATGATAAATTCTCCCAACCTCGACCAGGTAACATTGATATCGTGCAAAATGCTAAAAATCTCTAACAGTAATGATTCTGAAGCTACAGTCGAAAAACTTTCAAAGGATATTTTCTGGTTGTGTCATTTTTTAAAGGCCAAGGAGCACTTAAGCTGGACTCAAGTGTTTGCAGCACAATATCAGTCTTGCAGCAGATGGTTATGCATCAGAAGACACAATTTGCCTTATTAACTCTCTTTTGGGGCAAAGAAATTCCGTCTAAAGATATGAAAATCAGAGACCAGCCCTTCACTTTAGTTCGGCAGTATATTTATGTATTAAACCAACAAATATAGATTGTTCTAGCTTTACATGTATAATGAACACTCCGAGGGACCAGTGCGGCACAATTGTTACATGTATTGTCTATATATGTAAAGGCACTTACAATCGTGTTGCACTGACCTCTTGACGTGCTATTTCTATAGGAATCTATGCTGCCGACTAGAACCACGCGCATCGTGATAGACGTTTCAAAACTGGGCAGAGAACAAATAAATTACTCGTGTACATAAAGAATTGATAGGGTGGGACGAGTATTCAAAGCAAAGCGAGATGTTTGTAAAAAAATATGTCAGACAACACTTGAAAGCATAACGTTCTAATCGTATACGAATTATTTCCCTTTGATATGAAAGAGTGGATGTGTGGGAAAGCGATGAAGTAAATGCAATCTCGCTTGAAAACTTCAAAAGTACGCCGCATTTGAGCGTGTGTTGTTTAACTGTTTTTTTTTTTGTGTGTGTGTTATGAATCAATTTTCTGCAAGGAATCATGGGAACGCCTATCCGCTTTCACTTTTTGTCAGCTACCCAATAAATTATCCATCAAATCCTAGTTGGGACGATGGGAAAAATGAAATATGACTTTTGATTAAGGTCTCAATGTTTTTAAATTGTCAAACGCCACCAATGAAAATAACCTGTTTTGTTTTGCAATTGAAAATGCACCATTATCTTATTGCTGTTATGGTCTTTGGGAACTGATTCATTTTCCGTTAGCGGTCATTATAACCTTTCCGGTCATAGCTCAGTCCAAGAGTATGCGAGAGTGATCAAGCCTGTCTTAAGTTGAGGCCCGTTCATTTGCGCATGAAATGAATTTAAAATTAGTATGCATGATTCCTTTTCTCTGCGACTTTTTGGCGAAGCTGTTTTTATCGGCCCCTCAAACAATTATACTCCTGATTAAAAATAGGTGTGGACCGGGAAAATAGTTTAAAATCTTTTATTTTTCGATTGTATTTCAACAACAGATTATAATCGCTGAAAAATATTCAAACAATTTTGAATTTCAATAATATTGACCAATCAGAGATCACCTTCAACATTTGAGTATATGGACCAGAGTTTCCCTAAAGTTTCTTGACAGATCGCCAGAAATTGAATTAGTTCCCCTAGACCTTATAGAGTATGGTCAATAACTCACTACATCGCATTTTGTAAATGGTTGTATGTATAAGTGCTTGTTTGAATATGTCGATTTAAAAAACTTCTTTTCTGTTCTGTCATGTTACTATCCGCCGTCATGCTTGTCTCTAAAATACCGCGGTTTTATTGAACCGAATCTACCCCCTGCTATTTAGATAAAAAAAAAACCTGATTGTTCCTACTCGGCTTTGCACGTGCTTTCGTTGGAATGAAAACAGACGGTATTAAATGTAATATGTATTTTGTTAAATGATAAAATATGTCGGTTATTTTTTTTCAGCATTTTTTCCATAAAGATCAAATTCGGGTCAAATAAATCATGGTATATTACCCCTGATTTTTGCCATGGCAGGACGGAGTCTAATTAAGGTGTCGTTGCATTTAAGGGAATGGTATAAATCATAATTGCACACTTTTATAGATATTCGACATATATAATCTAAAACGTTCAAAAGTACGCGGGATACCTAAACCTCGTAACTTCAGCTTGGAATAGCTGAAGTAACGAGGTTAAGGTATCCCAGCGATATAATGTGTTGATTTTTACAAAGTCATTTGGTTAGGATGCAGTTATTTTATTTACACACGTATACGATATTGTAGTGTAACTTTTAAAAAAGCCCGAAATATTGAAAGGTAAACTCGCTAAATACGCAACCGCTAAACCATATCCTACCAGGGAATAACAATGAAGCATGCGCAAAAACTATACACAGGTCATTTCTAGTGAGTTATCAAAGAACAATTTTACATTGAAAATGATAGTAGATAAGGTCTAAGGGAACTAATTCATTTCCAACCACTCTGGCTGAAAACTTTAGGGAAACTCCGGTCAATAGTAGGATAGATCGCGGTGACCTGTGATTGGACAATAATAACTGATGACAAAATTAATATTTCTATCTGACAATTTATAAACTGTTTTAATATTCCAAGCCCAAAAAAATGAATTTGAATAATTTTTTCATTGAAATAGTCGGTTTTAAAATTTGGTCCAATTTTTGGAAAAACCCGTAAAAATAGCTGTCCGGTGAGGGTCATCTCAAAAATGGGGCCAAAAGTCATAGAGAAAAGGGATCATGCCATATTAAAATTCGATTATTTGGATGTCTGAATGATTGTTCTTTAATTTGAGGTAGGCCTAATCATTGTTGCTTACTCATGGACTGAGCTACAAGCAAATATGCTATAATGGTCGCCTATGGAAAATGATTTAGTTCCCTTAGACCTAAATGGACCCCTCCATTACTGCATGTTATGACCTTTGGGGACCTACTGCTTCCGGTACATATCTCAATTGCAGACGATTCCTAGAAATAAGTTAAGTTAAATGTCATTTCAACCAAAATTCACAGAAAAAGTTCAAAAATCGATTGCCAAGCATTCCAAACCTTCCGATCTAAGGTCGCAATGTTTGGAATGGACTGGTAGTCTTGATAGGGATGGTTATCCTGTTAAAAGTGTTACTTGGCCGGACGGGAATCAAACCCTTGCTCGTGTTCAGCGACTTGTTTGTGCATTGCAGATTGGCCACCACTTGCCAAAGACAGACAGTGAAGGAAATAGGCTGGATGTCAGTCATTTATGCCATAATAGGAAGTGTATAAATGCAGCTCACCTTGTGCTTGAGAATCACTCTAATAATATGGGGCGGTCTCAATGTGCCATTAGTGGAGCTTGTCTGGGTCATGACCCCCCTTGCATCTTTGGTTGAAGCCGGTTTCTTGCGTTTCCTTGACAAATCAGGTTTACGCGCATACATGTCATGGTCGATGACGGAATAGCTTGTGCTTGGCTTTGGCTCAGCGGCTTTTTTCTTACGGGCCTTATTAAGCCGCCTTGTCAGCTGGTTTTTAACGTAATTCTTTTCTTCTCGCTGCCGTTCATATAGTCTGTACAGTCGTTGCTTCCTAATTTTTCTAGCTATCTTGTAAGCCATGGATCCTTGTAATTTTTTTATTTTTTCAGACTGTGACTGCATATATTGTAGTTGCCTCTCAACTCTGCTACCGGAAGGAATAGGGCAGCCAGCTGCAGAGCAGAGTTTGCGCAAAGAGAGCCCAGGACCGTTATTCACTCTGTGCACTGCACTGTGAGCACGTGCTTCAAAGGTTGAGCGGAAGGTCCTATCTTTTGGTAAGGAAGTTTTGATAGCTCTATTAGTGCCTTCTACTTTTTGTGTATTTGAATTGAGTTTGGTAAGGAGCACAGAATCATCCCCAAGTCTGTATTGTATGCAATCCATCAAAGTTTCTTCATTTTCTTCCCTACTTAAATCAATTTTGAAAGTGTTTGGCAGAAACACGCTATTTTTCACCCAATTGTCACAAAATTTTCCCCGACACACAAAAGATTTGGTCTTACAGAGACTGTGGTTGCCGGAATAGCACTGCTTTATTACTGAAATTATGTCCCTTGTATACTTCAAGACCTTGGAGTTTCCACTACAAATCTGAACAATGTTTTGAAGCTCAGCCTGGCACCTCTGACTAAGGTCTAAAGCAAATCTGTTTTGCAGATAGAGCCGATATGCTTTAGTTTTCCCTGGCATAACCGCAGTTACCTTTGATGATGACTTAACAAATTTTCTGTGGTTTGCACCGAGATGACGCGTGTCCAGCTGGTGTATAGGTGCAGTTTTAGTGAGGCCCTCAGAATGTAATTGCCGCGCCGCCTCAAAAGACTTTCCATCACCGTCAGTAGTCACATAGTTAACCTCCATTCCATCCTTTGACATTTGTGTAAGGCAGCGTCTCGCCCAGCTCTCTTCATCTCCAATATTTGTCTCCATACTTGCAGAAGCAGAGCAGGGGCCAACCTTGATATCACATGGTTCCTCATCTTGGGTATGAAATCCATGTTTGGAGCATACTTTGTTTACCGTTTCAATTGCGACAATCTGTCTTTTTCTTGTTATATTTTCTGCGACTGTCAAGGTACACTGTGTGGCGGGTTGGAAGGGAGTGCGACCTACTCCAGAGTACAAGTTATTGTTGTACATTCCGTCAATTTGTACCGGTATCTGATCATCTGGCCTCCCTTGCCACTTATTCAGGCTCCGTAGATTGTGTAGGCGCAAGGACATATCAGCCTTGTTTTCGGAAACAATAATATCCCTAGTTGAACGGCAAGTCTTATTTAGACCCCTTATTGAAGTGCCCTCAATATTGGCCCCTGCTAAAAGTCGAACAAAACTTGATGCCCCAATGGCTGTTTGCGTCATGGCTATGTTTATTCCCACGTTGGCTGTTGCTGTTCTACGGCCTCTTCGGTTTTTCTCGGTCTTGATTTCTGTGTAAAGATTATACATCTTGGACGGGTATGAACATTTTGGTCGCAGGCATATCATTCTTTCACGCCAACAGAGACCTCGCTGAGCTTCAGATCTTTTATCAAAGGTTAGGGAACTTTCACATTTTGGAAACGCGCTCCTGTGCTCCGAGTTGACTTCATTTATCATCTCGAGAAGTTTGTTTACATGAAAAATCCTGTAGCAGTCATTTACTGATCTGAAATTAATAAAATAAAAAATACTCTCTTTCACAATGGGGAGGGGGGGGGGGGGGGGTGTTTGAGATGCAAATCTTGCAGAAAACTCCATTTAATCACCAAAGTTTACTTACATTGTGTAGTTTGAATGTGGACATCACTAATCCTATTATAGGTCCAATGCAAATAACTAGTTAGGGTAGGCATTTTGTAGCCTGAATTACACAATCTTTCTCATTCTTCTGTACTTTTGAAACATAAAAATTTGATTTCTATATTTGATCTTGAAAACTCTAAATATCAAGAAATTATGATAATATTTATTCTCCAGTTGCATAGAATCTTATCAGAATGTTTGAGAAGCATATGATTGGAATCAAAATTAAGAAAAAAAAATTATTTTTTTTTTTAAAGAGCATGTACTTTACCTCAAATCTTCAGAATTTACTGTCGCCTTTTTCCGGGGTCGCAGCAGCATTGTATGTTGTGCTGGTTCTTCCAGCTTCAGGGCATGATGCATTATTGGGTCAACATCCAACAGTCCGGCCTCCGCTTCAGTTGGTCTAACATAATCGGGTTTGTCCCTGTCATCGGCCGGCCTTCCCGGGCCAGGTGCATTGTGGCCTTTTTTAAAATGTCCATCACTAGAATTATTTTTTCTCCTTTTCTTATCACCTTTCATTGTTAAAGATGTGAAAAAACACAAAATGATGCACAAATTATATAAAAATCCAATGTTAATGTTGTTAGAACACCTGATTAGGGTTAAATGATCCATTGTTTCTATGTATACAGCTTATCAACACATAAAAATTACAGGTTCAAGGGTCAGATTTCTGGCCAATTAGTCAAAAAATAATCAAAACAGACTATTTACACCCTATCTTCTTTGAATTTGGCATATTCCATACCAAAATGATGTGACAATCCTCAATTTCTAATGGTGGTAGGCTCCTTCTATTGTGACTCATAAAGGCTTTTTATCACTTGTTGTCTGCAAAACAAAAGAGATTTTAAGACTAAAATGCAGATTTTTTTATATCAGAAATAATCTTTTAATTTTTCACTTGGATAAAATAATATAATTCATTAGTTTTAGCTTTCCATGAATTGAAAATCTATAATTTAGGGTTTTTTTTTTTTTTTTTTTTTTTTTTTTTTTTTTTTTTAAATTTAAATTTAAATTTAAATTTAAAATTTATTTTTTGATTCTAATTTTGTTTAAAAATGTCTGTTGATTTATAAGGAATATAAATTTGCATGAGTATTATAAGATTTTAACATTTTTTCATTAAGGTTCAATAAGCTCTTTAGGTACTAGGGTATATCATTTCAGCCATAGATTTCAGCTTCCATTCTGCAGTCCTAGGGTAAAGGGAAATTCCCAAATTCTCCAAAACTATTTGACCAAATTTCTTAAAATTTCACATGTGTTTTGAAAAGACATTAATAGACAGTTTAATGATAAAATTGAAACATTGACGTGAAAAAAAAGATGTCATTTATGCTTTCATAAACGGATAAATGATGAAAAACATGAAAAGATAAGGGTTATTCTATTAAAATGTGATTAAAAAATATAGTTTATCATTTTAAATTAATGAAACAGTGTTCTACATGTTAAGAAATGAGTGTTCAACAGTAGCAGTTAAAAAAAATTTCAACTTGATTAAAAAATACACTAATTTTCCAACACCGAAAATTGGTATTTCAATGCAGAGAATTTCTGTAGTTTGGTCCATTTCTCCTATAGTTTTAGCTTGACCGGGCTAAGGGAAATCATAATTTTCTGCCTAAGTATTTGAAGGAAAAGGCTGAAACTTCAGATATTTGTCTGAAATTGGTGTTTCAACTTAAATATGCTTGAATTTTGAATTTTGCCACCACATCATCTTTTCTTTAGGTCTAAGGGAACTAATTCATTTCCAACCACTCTGGCTGAAAACTTTAGGGAAACTCCGGTCAATAGTAGGATAGATCGCGGTGACCTGTGATTGGACAATAATAACTGATGACAAAATTAATATTTCTATCTGACAATTTATAAACTGTTTTAATATTCCAAGCCCAAAAAAATGAATTTGAATAATTTTTTCATTGAAATAGTCGGTTTTAAAATTTGGTCCAATTTTTGGAAAAACCCGTAAAAATAGCTGTCCGGTGAGGGTCATCTCAAAAATGGGGCCAAAAGTCATAGAGAAAAGGGATCATGCCATATTAAAATTCGATTATTTGGATGTCTGAATGATTGTTCTTTAATTTGAGGTAGGCCTAATCATTGTTGCTTACTCATGGACTGAGCTACAAGCAAATATGCTATAATGGTCGCCTATGGAAAATGATTTAGTTCCCTTAGACCATAACAGTTTCTCTAACTTTACCCTTGTTTGCGGATCTATACTACGCTGTACCAGGAATTCAACTGTGCAATCATTCACTCAAATAGTTCTAAACACTCCAATGTCGTTCAAAACGCTCCAAAGTCGTCCAGAACACTCCCAAATTTCATTTTGATTAATAAATATTATTCCAGTGTTTTAATGGCTGCCGTACATTTCAGAAAGTCTGATTGGTCCACCAATTTGATTGAATGAATGGAGTTTTACGCCGCTTTCAACATTTTTTCAGTTATATCTCGGCGGCTGGAGCACCTAACTATGGATTCCTGGTATTTCTCTCTCACGTACAACCACCGCATCCTTTCCTAGCCTCCAGCTGATATCTCACACAGGTCTAGCAGCAATTTGAACATAGGAACGTAGTCCTAGTTTCGACTATCATAAAAGCTTCATATATGAGTCGACAGTAAGATATGAGTCGACAGTCTACATAGGAACGTTGGGTTTTCTTTAAAGCGGGGTAAAAGAATATCGATAATTCGCCATTCTGTATTACCTCCCTTCAATTTCATTTCAAATCCGCTCAATCTGGTCATACAATGTCATTTGTAATTCGTTCGAAATTACGCCCTTGCATGTTCTACGGTGTTGTAAATTGTAAATATACATATAGATTTGATAAGAGCATTTAGAAGATAAATGCCCACAGTATCAGTAAGTAAGAGTTTTCATTACAGTATAAGTCAAGCGAAAGGAACCACATGTGCACTTGAAAGTTTTCAAGATCATCTCGGATATTTTTCTCCAACAAACAATGGTTTAACGTCGACCTAAATGTATTGCGAACCTGGCGGCCCGGAAATGATATCGAGGTCTTAATGTTGTGAGAATTATAAATGCACAATGGACCTTAAGTTAGATGCTCCAGTCACCACAATTCAAATGAAATACTGCAGTTAAAAACATCGTGAAATTGACAAGTTGAATGATGATGGAATAATTTTGGAATGAAATTGAAGAGAGGTAATCCAATATCGCTAATTTTGTTCAGGATGAACAAATTAAACGATATTTGTTACATCCCTTTAATAAGATATGCATACAAATAGCATCGTATTTCTACAAGAAATCAGACGCTTCTAATTTCATTTCAGTCAGTGAAAACATTTTTTTTCAGCAATTTGACACTTAAATGAAGTTTTTGATCTTATTATTCTTAATTAGTGTTTGGGAGCATTTTTGAATGGTTTGAGTGAGTGTTGGGAATTAACGAATAGAGCGCTTAGTGAGTGATTTAGTGAGTCATTTTGATCGGAATGTGTGCCAATTTCACGATGTAATTAACTGTATTATAGATTGAGTCAAACTTAAATAAAATCAATTTAATGATATAAAAAAGACACCATTAAAAAACGGGACTAGGTTTTACCAAAGTATCCCAATCAAGGAAAGTAAAGAATCTATTGACATCTATTTAATCCTTGACCGATTTCCGGACGTGAAAATTTCTCGAGTGTTTATACGATGTCAAAAACTGTCCTCTTTTATTCTAGAGATGATTGTATTTTTCTTACTGTTAACTGAGATTGTTTTCTGTGAGGTTGTACTTGTGGGGAAAAAATAAACAAACAGAATCAAACAAAATCGCTTTCATTGCATAGTCGTGTGCTACATGTAAGGCAGTAAAGAACATCGTGAAATTGATAAGATGAATGATTTTGGACTGAGTTTGAATGAAATTGAATGAGTATGAGTAGGGAGTTTTGAGTGAAATTAAGGGGACGTAACACATATCGCTATTTGTTTCAGGATGAACAAAATTAGCTATATTTAATACCCCCTGTTTGTATAAAATGTGCATTTAAGTTCTACGAATGGCTTTCTATGTCGTCACGAATGCATACTAAGCGAAGAAATTGATTAAAATGCCAATGAAATTGTAGATTTTTTCTACCGATATTTATTTTGAATGATGTTTTTAAATGGTTTAAGTGGATGTATCGAATGAATGAATGTGGCGCTGATTGGGTGATTTAGAATGGATTTGATCGGAATATCACGCAATTGCACGAATATTCTTAACTGGATTTTGCAGATAAAAGGCAATCTAAAATACTTGTGCACGCAGATGGTTTCGTTGTAATTTTCAGAATTTGTATTGAAAACAGGCTTTAATAACCCCGTCTTTTCGAAATCTTTTTACTTGCATCGATTTTAGTCTATTTCCGTCGGTGACGCTCTAATTCGAATACGCTAAGGTTTAAGTGAGTGATTGAAGGTCAATTTTCTCTATACAGGTATAGAGAAAATTTACCTTTGATCACTCACTATAATGGGCATTGTTTAGATAACGTCAAACAAGCTGACATGAACAAAAATCAGCCTTGCGATCGATGACAAAACGGTGCAAACAATTAGCCAAATATACCCCGCTATGTCAGTGCACTAGCGTGCAAAGCGGGGTCAAATTGGAAAACAGTTTGCACCTTTTTTGACACCCCGAACGCAGGGTAGGGTAAACGTTGAATTTTCTCTGATTTTGGTGGCGAAATTACCATATGATATATCTCAGTAATCTACAGGAAAATATTTTAGATAAGAATGAACTTAAAAACCATATTTTAGGGGATGTTAATTGTGTAATTTGATCCGTTCGGCTATAGTACATATACGGATATCGTAAAATTAACAAGCTGAAATATATCGGAATGGTTTCAAAAAGAAATTTAATGGGTAAACAGAGTCAACGTTTAGTGAAAGTAAATAGAGGTACCCTTATATCGCTAATTTTGTTCAATGCTTTCACATATCAATCAAACGTTTACAAAATCCAGTTAGGTCAATAAAATCGTAGTGTGTGTGTGTGGGCATATCACAAGGCTATTTATGAATATTTCAAAATACCTATCAATATGAGAACCACTCCTCATTCTCATACCAAAATATAAATTCTTGAGTCCGGAGTCAAATGTTGGACAGCACTCTTTCGGTACCAGGAAATGTTGAGGACCAGCGCCCGCTACCTCATTACATTGCATCTGCTTGCCAGTTCATCCTAAACAAGAAATATTTGTCCATAATCTATGACATTGATTAAGACTTCAAAACTCACATGATTCATGAAATTGCCTGTGATGTCAATGTTCAATGTAAAATTTGTTTAGAATTAAAACTTGAAAAAAATCGTTATATCAATGTACATTTGTATGTTGATCATAATCCCTTCATACTTCAGAGGGTGTTTCTTTCAGGGGTTATCAAAGGATCATCATGATAAATTCTCCCAACCTCGACCAGGTAACATTGATATCGTGCAAAATGCTAAAAATCTCTAACAGTAATGATTCTGAAGCTACAGTCGAAAAACTTTCAAAGGATATTTTCTGGTTGTGTCATTTTTTAAAGGCCAAGGAGCACTTAAGCTGGACTCAAGTGTTTGCAGCACAATATCAGTCTTGCAGCAGATGGTTATGCATCAGAAGACACAATTTGCCTTATTCACTCTCTTTTGGGGCAAAGAAATTCCGTCTAAAGATATGAAAATCAGAGACCAGCCCTTCACTTTAGTTCGGCAGTATATTTATGTATTAAACCAACAAATATAGATTGTTCTAGCTTTACATGTATAATGAACACTCCGAGGGACCAGTGCGGCACAATTGTTACATGCATTGTCTATATATGTAAAGGCACTTACAATCGTGTTGCACTGACCTCTTGACGTGCTATTTCTATAGGAATCTATGCTGCCGACTAGAACCACGCGCATCGTGATAGACGTTTCAAAACTGGGCAGAGAACAAATAAATTACTCGTGTACATAAAGAATTGATAGGGTGGGACGAGTATTCAAAGCAAAGCGAGATGTTTGTAAAAAAATATGTCAGACAACACTTGAAAGCATAACGTTCTAATCGTATACGAATTATTTCCCTTTGATATGAAAGAGTGGATGTGTGGGAAAGCGATGAAGTAAATGCAATCTCGCCTAAAAACTTCAAAAGTACGCCGCATTTGAGCGTGTGTGGTTTAACTGTTTTTTTGTGTGTGTGTGTTATGAATCAATTTTCTGCAAGGAATCATGGGAACGCCTATCCGCTTTCACTTTTTGTCAGCTACCCAATAAATTATCCATCAAATCCTAGTTGGGACGATGGGAAAAATGAAATATGACTTTTGATTAAGGTCTCAATGTTTTTAAATTGTCAAACGCCACCAATGAAAATAACCTGTTTTGTTTTGCAATTGAAAATGCACCATTATCTTATTGCTGTTATGGTCTTTGGGAACTGATTCATTTTCCGTTAGCGGTCATTATAACCTTTCCGGTCATAGCTCAGTCCAAGAGTATGCGAGAGTGATCAAACCTGTCTTAAGTTGAGGCCCGTTCATTTGCGCATGAAATGAATTTAAAATTAGTATGCATGATTCCTTTTCTCTGCGACTTTTTGGCGAAGCTGTTTTTATCGGCCCCTCAAACAATTATACTCCTGATTAAAAATAGGTGTGGACCGGGAAAATAGTTTAAAATCTTTTATTTTTCGATTGTATTTCAACAACAGATTATAATCGCTGAAAAATATTCAAACAATTTTGAATTTCAATAATATTGACCAATCAGAGATCACCTTCAACATTTGAGTATATGGACCAGAGTTTCCCTAAAGTTTCTTGACAGATCGCCAGAAATTGAATTAGTTCCCCTAGACCTTATAGAGTATGGTCAATAACTCACTACATCGCATTTTGTAAATGGTTGTATGTATAAGTGCTTGTTTGAATATGTCGATTTAAAAAACTTCTTTTCTGTTCTGTCATGTTACTATCCGCCGTCATGCTTGTCTCTAAAATACCGCGGTTTTATTGAACCGAATCTACCCCCTGCTATTTAGATAAAAAAAAACCTGATTGTTCCTACTCGGCTTTGCACGTGCTTTCGTTGGAATGAAAACAGACGGTATTAAATGTAATATGTATTTTGTTAAATGATAAAATATGTCGGTTATTTTTTTTTCAGCATTTTTTCCATAAAGATCAAATTCGGGTCAAATAAATCATGGTATATTACCCCTGATTTTTGCCATGGCAGGACGGAGTCTAATTAAGGTGTCGTTGCATTTAAGGGAATGGTATAAATCATAATTGCACACTTTTATAGATATTCGACATATATAATCTAAAACGTTCAAAAGTACGCGGGATACCTAAACCTCGTAACTTCAGCTTGGAATAGCTGAAGTAACGAGGTTAAGGTATCCCAGCGATATAATGTGTTGATTTTTACAAAGTCATTTGGTTAGGATGCAGTTATTTTATTTACACACGTATACGATATTGTAGTGTAACTTTTAAAAAAGCCCGAAACATTGAAAGGTAAACTCGCTAAATACGCAACCGCTAAACCATATCCTACCAGGGAATAACAATGAAGCATGCGCAAAAACTATACACAGGTCATTTCAAGTGAGTGATCAAAGAACAATTTTACATTGAAAATGATAGTAGATAACAGTTTCTCTAACTTTACCCTTGTTTGCGGATCTATACTACGCTGTACCAGGAATTCAACTGTGCAATCATTCACTCAAATAGTTCTAAACACTCCAATGTCGTTCAAAACGCTCCAAAGTCGTCCAGAACACTCCCAAATTTCATTTTAATTAATAAATATTATTCCAGTGTTTTAATGGCTGCCGTACATTTCAGAAAGTCTGATTGGTCCACCAATTTGATTGAATGAATGGAGTTTTACGCCGCTTTCAACATTTTTTCAGTTATATCTCGGCGGCTGGAGCACCTAACTATGGATTCCTGGTATTTCTCTCTCACGTACAACCACCGCATCCTTTCCTAGCCTCCAGCTGATATCTCACACAGGTCTAGCAGCAATTTGAACATAGGAACGTAGTCCTAGTTTCGACTATCATAAAAGCTTCATATATGAGTCGACAGTAAGATATGAGTCGACAGTCTACATAGGAACGTTGGGTTTTCTTTAAAGCGGGGTAAAAGAATATCGATAATTCGCCATTCTGTATTACCTCCCTTCAATTTCATTTCAAATCCGCTCAATCTGGTCATACAATGTCATTTGTAATTCGTTCGAAATTACGCCCTTGCATGTTCTACGGTGTTGTAAATTGTAAATATACATATAGATTTGATAAGAGCATTTAGAAGATAAATGCCCACAGTATCAGTAAGTAAGAGTTTTCATTACAGTATAAGTCAAGCGAAAGGAACCACATGTGCACTTGAAAGTTTTCAAGATCATCTCGGATATTTTTCTCCAACAAACAATGGTTTAACGTCGACCTAAATGTATTGCGAACCTGGCGGCCCGGAAATGATATCGAGGTCTTAATGTTGTGAGAATTATAAATGCACAATGGACCTTAAGTTAGATGCTCCAGTCACCACAATTCAAATGAAATACTGCAGTTAAAAAAATCGTGAAATTGACAAGTTGAATGATGATGGAATAATTTTGGAATGAAATTGAAGAGAGGTAATCCAATATCGCTAATTTTGTTCAGGATGAACAAATTAAACGATATTTGTTACATCCCTTTAATAAGATATGCATACAAATAGCATCGTATTTCTACAAGAAATCAGACGCTTCTAATTTCATTTCAGTCAGTGAAAACATTTTTTTTTTCAGCAATTTGACACTTAAATGAAGTTTTTGATCTTATTATTCTTAATTAGTGTTTGGGAGCATTTTTGAATGGTTTGAGTGAGTGTTGGGAATTAACGAATAGAGCGCTTAGTGAGTGATTTAGTGAGTCATTTTGATCGGAATGTGTGCTAATTTCACGATGTAATTAACTGTATTATAGATTGAGTCAAACTTAAATAAAATCAATTTAATGATATAAAAAAGACACCATTAAAAAACGGGACTAGGTTTTACCAAAGTATCCCAATCAAGGAAAGTAAAGAATCTATTGACATCTATTTAATCCTTGACCGATTTCCGGACGTGAAAATTTCTCGAGTGTTTATACGATGTCAAAAACTGTCCTCTTTTATTCTAGAGATGATTGTATTTTTCTTACTGTTAACTGAGATTGTTTTCTGTGAGGTTGTACTTGTGGGGAAAAAATAAACAAACAGAATCAAACAAAATCGCTTTCATTGCATAGTCGTGTGCTACATGTAAGGCAGTAAAGAACATCGTGAAATTGATAAGATGAATGATTTTGGACTGAGTTTGAATGAAATTGAATGAGTATGAGTAGGGAGTTTTGAGTGAAATTAAGGGGACGTAACACATATCGCTATTTGTTTCAGGATGAACAAAATTAGCTATATTTAATACCCCCTGTTTGTATAAAATGTGCATTTAAGTTCTACGAATGGCTTTCTATGTCGTCACGAATGCATACTAAGCGAAGAAATTGATTAAAATGCCAATGAAATTGTAGATTTTTTCTACCGATATTTATTTTGAATGATGTTTTTAAATGGTTTAAGTGGATGTATCGAATGAATGAATGTGGCGCTGATTGGGTGATTTAGAATGGATTTGATCGGAATATCACGCAATTGCACGAATATTCTTAACTGGATTTTGCAGATAAAAGGCAATCTAAAATACTTGTGCACGCAGATGTTTTCGTTGTAATTTTCAGAATTTGTATTGAAAACAGGCTTTAATAATCCCGTCTTTTCGAAATCTTTTTACTTGCATCGATTTTAGTCTATTTCCGTCGGTGACGCTCTAACTCGAATACGCTAAGGTTTAAGTGAGTGATTGAAGGTCAATTTTCTCTATACAGGTATAGAGAAAATTTACCTTTGATCACTCACTATAATGGGCATTGTTTAGATAACGTCAAACAAGCTGACATGAACAAAAATCAGCCTTGCGATCGATGACAAAACGGTGCAAACAATTAGCCAAATATACCCCGCTATGTCAGTGCACTAGCGTGCAAAGCGGGGTCAAATTGGAAAACAGTTTGCACCTTTTTTGACACCCTGAACGCAGGGTAGGGTAAACGTTGAATTTTCTCTGATTTTGGTGGCGAAATTACCATATGATATATCTCAGTAATCTACAGGAAAATATTTTAGATAAGAATGAACTTAAAAACCATATTTTAGGGGATGTTAATTGTGTAATTTGATCCGTTCGGCTATAGTACATATACGGATATCGTAAAATTAACAAGCTGAAATATATCGGAATGGTTTCAAAAAGAAATTTAATGGGTGAACAGAGTCAACGTTTAGTGAAAGTAAATAGAGGTACCCTTATATCGCTAATTTTGTTCAATGCTTTCACATATCAATCAAACGTTTACAAAATCCAGTTAGGTCAATAAAATCGTAGTGTGTGTGTGTGGGCATATCACAAGGCTATTTATGAATATTTCAAAATACCTATCAATATGAGAACCACTCCTCATTCTCATACCAAAATATAAATTCTTGAGTCCGGAGTCAAATGTTGGACAGCACTCTTTCGGTACCAGGAAATGTTGAGGACCAGCGCCCGCTACCTCATTACATTGCATCTGCTTGCCAGTTCATCCTAAACAAGAAATATTTGTCCATAATCTATGACATTGATTAAGACTTCAAAACTCACATGATTCATGAAATTGCCTGTGATGTCAATGTTCAATGTAAAATTTGTTTAGAATTAAAACTTGAAAAAAATCGTTATATCAATGTACATTTGTATGTTGATCATAATCCCTTCATACTTCAGAGGGTGTTTCTTTCAGGGGTTATCAAAGGATCATCATGATAAATTCTCCCAACCTCGACCAGGTAACATTGATATCGTGCAAAATGCTAAAAATCTCTAACAGTAATGATTCTGAAGCTACAGTCGAAAAACTTTCAAAGGATATTTTCTGGTTGTGTCATTTTTTAAAGGCCAAGGAGCACTTAAGCTGGACTCAAGTGTTTGCAGCACAATATCAGTCTTGCAGCAGATGGTTATGCATCAGAAGACACAATTTGCCTTATTCACTCTCTTTTGGGGCAAAGAAATTCCGTCTAAAGATATGAAAATCAGAGACCAGCCCTTCACTTTAGTTCGGCAGTATATTTATGTATTAAACCAACAAATATAGATTGTTCTAGCTTTACATGTATAATGAACACTCCGAGGGACCAGTGCGGCACAATTGTTACATGCATTGTCTATATATGTAAAGGCACTTACAATCGTGTTGCACTGACCTCTTGACGTGCTATTTCTATAGGAATCTATGCTGCCGACTAGAACCACGCGCATCGTGATAGACGTTTCAAAACTGGGCAGAGAACAAATAAATTACTCGTGTACATAAAGAATTGATAGGGTGGGACGAGTATTCAAAGCAAAGCGAGATGTTTGTAAAAAAATATGTCAGACAACACTTGAAAGCATAACGTTCTAATCGTATACGAATTATTTCCCTTTGATATGAAAGAGTGGATGTGTGGGAAAGCGATGAAGTAAATGCAATCTCGCCTAAAAACTTCAAAAGTACGCCGCATTTGAGCGTGTGTGGTTTAACTGTTTTTTTTGTGTGTGTGTGTTATGAATCAATTTTCTGCAAGGAATCATGGGAACGCCTATCCGCTTTCACTTTTTGTCAGCTACCCAATAAATTATCCATCAAATCCTAGTTGGGACGATGGGAAAAATGAAATATGACTTTTGATTAAGGTCTCAATGTTTTTAAATTGTCAAACGCCACCAATGAAAATAACCTGTTTTGTTTTGCAATTGAAAATGCACCATTATCTTATTGCTGTTATGGTCTTTGGGAACTGATTCATTTTCCGTTAGCGGTCATTATAACCTTTCCGGTCATAGCTCAGTCCAAGAGTATGCGAGAGTGATCAAACCTGTCTTAAGTTGAGGCCCGTTCATTTGCGCATGAAATGAATTTAAAATTAGTATGCATGATTCCTTTTCTCTGCGACTTTTTGGCGAAGCTGTTTTTATCGGCCCCTCAAACAATTATACTCCTGATTAAAAATAGGTGTGGACCGGGAAAATAGTTTAAAATCTTTTATTTTTCGATTGTATTTCAACAACAGATTATAATCGCTGAAAAATATTCAAACAATTTTGAATTTCAATAATATTGACCAATCAGAGATCACCTTCAACATTTGAGTATATGGACCAGAGTTTCCCTAAAGTTTCTTGACAGATCGCCAGAAATTGAATTAGTTCCCCTAGACCTTATAGAGTATGGTCAATAACTCACTACATCGCATTTTGTAAATGGTTGTATGTATAAGTGCTTGTTTGAATATGTCGATTTAAAAAACTTCTTTTCTGTTCTGTCATGTTACTATCCGCCGTCATGCTTGTCTCTAAAATACCGCGGTTTTATTGAACCGAATCTACCCCCTGCTATTTAGATAAAAAAAAAACCTGATTGTTCCTACTCGGCTTTGCACGTGCTTTCGTTGGAATGAAAACAGACGGTATTAAATGTAATATGTATTTTGTTAAATGATAAAATATGTCGGTTATTTTTTTTTCAGCATTTTTTCCATAAAGATCAAATTCGGGTCAAATAAATCATGGTATATTACCCCTGATTTTTGCCATGGCAGGACGGAGTCTAATTAAGGTGTCGTTGCATTTAAGGGAATGGTATAAATCATAATTGCACACTTTTATAGATATTCGACATATATAATCTAAAACGTTCAAAAGTACGCGGGATACCTAAACCTCGTAACTTCAGCTTGGAATAGCTGAAGTAACGAGGTTAAGGTATCCCAGCGATATAATGTGTTGATTTTTACAAAGTCATTTGGTTAGGATGCAGTTATTTTATTTACACACGTATACGATATTGTAGTGTAACTTTTAAAAAAGCCCGAAACATTGAAAGGTAAACTCGCTAAATACGCAACCGCTAAACCATATCCTACCAGGGAATAACAATGAAGCATGCGCAAAAACTATACACAGGTTATTTCAAGTGAGTGATCAAAGAACAATTTTACATTGAAAATGATAGTAGATAACAGTTTCTCTAACTTTACCCTTGTTTGCGGATCTATACTACGCTGTACCAGGAATTCAACTGTGCAATCATTCACTCAAATAGTTCTAAACACTCCAATGTCGTTCAAAACGCTCCAAAGTCGTCCAGAACACTCCCAAATTTCATTTTAATTAATAAATATTATTCCAGTGTTTTAATGGCTGCCGTACATTTCAGAAAGTCTGATTGGTCCACCAATTTGATTGAATGAATGGAGTTTTACGCCGCTTTCAACATTTTTTCAGTTATATCTCGGCGGCTGGAGCACCTAACTATGGATTCCTGGTATTTCTCTCTCACGTACAACCACCGCATCCTTTCCTAGCCTCCAGCTGATATCTCACACAGGTCTAGCAGCAATTTGAACATAGGAACGTAGTCCTAGTTTCGACTATCATAAAAGCTTCATATATGAGTCGACAGTAAGATATGAGTCGACAGTCTACATAGGAACGTTGGGTTTTCTTTAAAGCGGGGTAAAAGAATATCGATAATTCGCCATTCTGTATTACCTCCCTTCAATTTCATTTCAAATCCGCTCAATCTGGTCATACAATGTCATTTGTAATTCGTTCGAAATTACGCCCTTGCATGTTCTACGGTGTTGTAAATTGTAAATATACATATAGATTTGATAAGAGCATTTAGAAGATAAATGCCCACAGTATCAGTAAGTAAGAGTTTTCATTACAGTATAAGTCAAGCGAAAGGAACCACATGTGCACTTGAAAGTTTTCAAGATCATCTCGGATATTTTTCTCCAACAAACAATGGTTTAACGTCGACCTAAATGTATTGCGAACCTGGCGGCCCGGAAATGATATCGAGGTCTTAATGTTGTGAGAATTATAAATGCACAATGGACCTTAAGTTAGATGCTCCAGTCACCACAATTCAAATGAAATACTGCAGTTAAAAAAATCGTGAAATTGACAAGTTGAATGATGATGGAATAATTTTGGAATGAAATTCGAAGAGAGGTAATCCAATATCGCTAATTTTGTTCAGGATGAACAAATTAAACGATATTTGTTACATCCCTTTAATAAGATATGCATACAAATAGCATCGTATTTCTACAAGAAATCAGACGCTTCTAATTTCATTTCAGTCAGTGAAAACATTTTTTTTTCAGCAATTTGACACTTAAATGAAGTTTTTGATCTTATTATTCTTAATTAGTGTTTGGGAGCATTTTTGAATGGTTTGAGTGAGTGTTGGGAATTAACGAATAGAGCGCTTAGTGAGTGATTTAGTGAGTCATTTTGATCGGAATGTGTGCTAATTTCACGATGTAATTAACTGTATTATAGATTGAGTCAAACTTAAATAAAATCAATTTAATGATATAAAAAAGACACCATTAAAAAACGGGACTAGGTTTTACCAAAGTATCCCAATCAAGGAAAGTAAAGAATCTATTGACATCTATTTAATCCTTGACCGATTTCCGGACGTGAAAATTTCTCGAGTGTTTATACGATGTCAAAAACTGTCCTCTTTTATTCTAGAGATGATTGTATTTTTCTTACTGTTAACTGAGATTGTTTTCTGTGAGGTTGTACTTGTGGGGAAAAAATAAACAAACAGAATCAAACAAAATCGCTTTCATTGCATAGTCGTGTGCTACATGTAAGGCAGTAAAGAACATCGTGAAATTGATAAGATGAATGATTTTGGACTGAGTTTGAATGAAATTGAATGAGTATGAGTAGGGAGTTTTGAGTGAAATTAAGGGGACGTAACACATATCGCTATTTGTTTCAGGATGAACAAAATTAGCTATATTTAATACCCCCTGTTTGTATAAAATGTGCATTTAAGTTCTACGAATGGCTTTCTATGTCGTCACGAATGCATACTAAGCGAAGAAATTGATTAAAATGCCAATGAAATTGTAGATTTTTTCTACCGATATTTATTTTGAATGATGTTTTTAAATGGTTTAAGTGGATGTATCGAATGAATGAATGTGGCGCTGATTGGGTGATTTAGAATGGATTTGATCGGAATATCACGCAATTGCACGAATATTCTTAACTGGATTTTGCAGATAAAAGGCAATCTAAAATACTTGTGCACGCAGATGTTTTCGTTGTAATTTTCAGAATTTGTATTGAAAACAGGCTTTAATAATCCCGTCTTTTCGAAATCTTTTTACTTGCATCGATTTTAGTCTATTTCCGTCGGTGACGCTCTAACTCGAATACGCTAAGGTTTAAGTGAGTGATTGAAGGTCAATTTTCTCTATACAGGTATAGAGAAAATTTACCTTTGATCACTCACTATAATGGGCATTGTTTAGATAACGTCAAACAAGCTGACATGAACAAAAATCAGCCTTGCGATCGATGACAAAACGGTGCAAACAATTAGCCAAATATACCCCGCTATGTCAGTGCACTAGCGTGCAAAGCGGGGTCAAATTGGAAAACAGTTTGCACCTTTTTTGACACCCTGAACGCAGGGTAGGGTAAACGTTGAATTTTCTCTGATTTTGGTGGCGAAATTACCATATGATATATCTCAGTAATCTACAGGAAAATATTTTAGATAAGAATGAACTTAAAAACCATATTTTAGGGGATGTTAATTGTGTAATTTGATCCGTTCGGCTATAGTACATATACGGATATCGTAAAATTAACAAGCTGAAATATATCGGAATGGTTTCAAAAAGAAATTTAATGGGTGAACAGAGTCAACGTTTATTGAAAGTAAATAGAGGTACCCTTATATCGCTAATTTTGTTCAATGCTTTCACATATCAATCAAACGTTTACAAAATCCAGTTAGGTCAATAAAATCGTAGTGTGTGTGTGTGTGGGGGGGGGTTCAAACGATTTTAATTCTAAATTGTATGGTTGATTCAAGCCTTTAAGTGATTTTAAGTGATTTTGGAGCGCTTTTGAAACGTTTGAGTATGTGTTTAGAATGAATGAATGGAGGACTGAGTGAGCGATGTAGAATGACTATGATCAGACTGACAGTCAATTTCTCGATGATCTTATCTGTATTTTTTCAAACTGAGCTTCAACAATTCACTAATAGTCTGGCTGCAAGACCCTTTTACTGTATTTTTTCCAAAGGGAATTAAATCATTACCAATCGTAAAATTAAGTCTATTGTCTCGTTTGTTCAACACTTGTTAATACGAATTTGGAAAGAAAGGGGCATGTAATAGAACTACAGTTAACAACATCGTGAAATTGACAAGGTGAAAGACTTTGGAATGAAATTGAACGAGTGTGTGGAGCGAGTTTTGAGTGAGTTTAATGGGGGGGGGGTAAATCTTATATCGCAAATATTGTTCAGTAATATTGATAACCCCCCCTTTAACAAAATATTCATGCAAGTTGTATAGATATTAGATAGCTTCCTACTTCTCAAAGAACCTATGAGACGCTATCAATTTGAATTATGTCAGTACTCTCGAGATTTTTCTCTATCAAAATGTATTATGAATGACGTTGTTGTTATATATTTTTCAATGGGTTCGAGCGTAATTGAATGGTTTGAGTGAGTGATTTGAAATAATGAATGGAGCGCTCAGTGTGTAATTTAGAATGCCATTGTTTGAGGTGAATGTCATTTTCACGATGTAACTTACTGTACAACGAAAACTATTTTCTGAAAATGCAAACAAAAACGACTGAGGCCAGTCTACAACTCTGACACAAATGCATAAAATTGTTACACTCAAAGCAACCAATCAACTTCACGACAATGGTACTTGGGAATTAATGGGAATTTGGGAGGCAAAAATGACAATGTTTATTGTCCTATTTTCCTACATTTTCTACTGGTTATGGCCATGCCTTTTGTCGATGGATGTATATATTCATTCCTAAACATATCGCATCTCGAACAAGTTATCACTGGGTTTGTGAAATAAAAAAAAATGCGTTTAGAATGAATTATAAATTTACTGCTATTAGCGCCATCATAATTAACATAGATTCAGAATGGTTGGAATTAGTTAGATTGTCAAGTTCACGATGTTACAGCTAAGTAAGACGAATGAGAAATTGACAAATCGAATGAAGATTTGAATGAAATCAAAGGGATGCAATTCATTATCGCTAATTTTGTTCAGAATGAACAGAATTAGTGATATTCATTACCTGCCTTTAATAAAAAGTGCATACAGGTTCTATGCATAGTTTTCTATGTCTTCATGAACCCTTTATAAGCTGAAAAAAGTAGTATGTCAGTGAAATCATGGAATTTATCTAGATATTTGATTTAGAATGTAGTTGTTGATCTTATCTTCTTACTGTTTTTGGAGCGTTTTTGAATGGTTTGATTGAGTTTTTTGAAAGAATTAATGAGAAGATCATTGAAAATGGTTTCGATCGGGATGAAAGTTAATTTTACGATGTGTTAAAATGTATTTACCATACTTCTTGTTGACTATTGTCCTCCGTCTTTTTTGGCCATTTTGTTTTCGAATTTTCTCGTGTATGGGCGACGTTTAAGTTGCGTTTGTAACTAAAGATACCCTACGTTTAGAATACACGATCACATTTTATTGTCGTATTTAAAATCATATGTGGTTTTTTTTTTTTTTTTTTTTTTTTTTTTTTTTTTTTTTTGATAAATAACGATTTATAGACTACCTTTGACTAAATTTGATATCCGATCAAACTTCTAACTACATTCATTCATTTAAAACTCTCGAAAACTTACCTAATAATTCAAAATCGCTCTAAATAGTCAAAATGGTCCATTTTTTAATCAAAGCGATCTAACAATTGTACGTACATGTATTTATTAGCTGGCGTTTATGTGTTAGCGTCTAATTTGACCGTTAAGATACGCAATCAGACAAAATACGTAGATCTGAATAAAGGGAGGTATAAAATCGTCGCGTATTTCGTCTAATTGGAAGAAACTATTGATTATCGTTTATCTGCCTTGAAAATCATTCAAAACTATCTCCACACACTCATACAACTTCAATCATTCCAAATCATAGAACTTTACAATTCACTATACAGTATTGTAAATATGCTTTGTATATGAATGAGACTCTAATAAACTCTAAACTCAAACTATACAGTTGAGAAAATCGTATCATTGACCAGTTGGATGACTTCAGAATGAAATTGGATGAGTGCGATGAATGAGTTTTGGGTAAAATTAAAGGGTATTAATCAAAATCGGTATTTTTTCAAGATTAACAAAATAAGAGATTTTTGTTACTCCACATTTAATACTCCACATTTAATTAACTATGCATACAAGTATTATAGATAGCTTTGTATATCTTCTCGAACCAATCACTTACAGACCACCTACATATTCAATTACAAGATAGCCAGACTAGCCCTAAATTGCTCACCTGAAATCGATTGGTGAGGTAATTGTCACTATTGCATTATTCTATTAAAGTTTCATTAAAATTTGCTTAGCTGTAAGGAGAAGCTTTTATTCAAAGAACTCAAAGCAAATAGCAAATATAGGCCCACCCTTCCGCGCCTTTATCTATGGTCTAAGCAGAATGACACGATTTTTTTCTTAAAACGGTCACCAAAGATACATTCTGGCAAAGTTTCATTTAAATAGTCTTCGGAATTATGGAAGTGGGTAAATCCCGAATCCCCTTCCCCCTACCAATATTTGGGGGTCAATTACAATTTCACGTTTTGAGACAGGTCACCCAATGAACATTTCTGCCAAGTTTGGTTGACATCTACCCATTGGTTACTGAGAAGAAAGTATTAAAAGATTTTAGGATCAAAAACTGACCCAGCCTATCATATTATCACAGCCTATCATATTAAGGGGGTAATCACAATTCCACAAACAGGTTTTAAGAAGGATCACCAAGGAATATTTCTGCCAAGTTTGATTGAAATCCGCGCACTGGTTACTGAAGAGAATTGTTTTAAGATTTCAGGGTAAAAAATCTGCCACACCCAGTCTTGCCCCGCCAATATTTGGTGGTTAATCAAAATTTCAAAAATCAAAAAGGTACATCCAAGGAACTTTCAAGCAAGTTTGGTTGAAATATGTCTATTGGTTATTGTGGAGAAGATGTTTGAAGAATTGATGACGACTTTCGACGTACTACATACGGCGCACGACGGACAAAAGGTGATCACAAAAGCTCACCATAAGCATCCTGTGCTCAGGTGGGCCTATAAAAGTCAAATAAATTGTTGACCTTTTATTACGATTTCAAGTCTGAAGGAAGTTTTCCATCTTTCCCTTCAATTTATTATAGTGATTTTGGAGTGTTGTTAAATGGTTTGAATGAGTGTTTGGAAGGAATGATTGAATCGATGAGTTGGCGATTTATAAGGGTTTTAATCTTGGTGCGAATCGATTACGTGATTATCAACAGTAAATTTTCAATAATATATAGTTCCACCATAAAGAGTGAATGATCAAAGGTCAATTTTGTCTAAACAGGTCTAAACAGACAAAATTGACCTTTGATCACTCACTTGAACTTGTGAATCTATACCTCTTTTTAAGAGATAGCTACCATCTTGAGTGACGATGCTTTATCGCCTACCGGCGATATATAGAAAGAGTAGTTTCAAAATACATGTAGCATCTAGCAACTGAAAGCTTGAATAATTTTGGAATAGTTACGGAAGGAATTTGGATTAGAATTTGGAGCGAGTTTTGAGTGAAATCAAAGAAAGATGTTATGATTTCTTTAATTTTGTCAAATTGGATGAAAAAATATCGATATTTAATTACCTGCCTATCAAAGAATAAATCTTCTTTGCTTTTAAAAGACTTTTGTTATTTCGCAGACGCTTCCAAATCAAAACCATTTTATAAAATAATATGTGTTTATTTGAATGAAGTTTTGAAGGATTATAAGCGGCTCTTTGACAATTTTGAAGAATCTTGATCATCTCTGAATGGTATGGGTGAGTGTTTTGAGTGAATGTTTGGGTCGTTGAATGAGCGATTTAGAATGGGATGAGAGTCAATTTCATTACGTTACCAACTGTAACACATTTTAACATTATGTATATTTTATTGTTTCCAGGAAATAACAGTAAAGGACAATTTACACAGTTAAACATTGGTATATTTAGAAAATAATCCTTAAAACCAATTGTTATTGGCCTCTAAACGTAGAGTTTACAATATCGTGAAATTGACAAGTTGAATGATTTTGGAATGCTTAACGAATTAAATTGAATGAGTGTGTGAAGCGAGTTTTAATTGAATGTCAGTAATAGGAGGTAATCTTTTATCGCAAATTTTGTTCAGGATGAACAAAATTAGCGATAAAGATTACCTCCCATTAACAAAATATGCATGCAAGTTGTATAGATAGATAGCTTCCTTTTTCTTCAAGAACCTATGAGACGCTAACAATTTAAATTATGTCAGTGAAATCGCGGTTTTTCTCTGTCAAAATGTATTTTGAATGAGGTTGTTGATTCTATAATTTTCAATGGGTTCTTGCGTTTTTGAATGGTTAGAGTGAGTGTTTTGACTGAATGGAGCGCTGAGTGAGCGATTTAGAATGGTTTTGATTGAGGTGAATGTCAATTTCACTATATTACCAACTGTAACACATGTTAATATTGTGGATATTTTATTGTTTCCAGGAAATAACATTTAAGGACAATTTACACAGTTTAACATTGGTATATTTAGAAATCCAATCCTTAAAACTGTTTGTTATTGACCCCTTAACGTAGATAACTACTGTTTGAAAACACATGTGATGTTCCGCCATTGATAATAAGAATCAATTTCAGAGAATTGATACTTGATATCCTGGGTAACAAGCGGTAACAAGCGGTCTCTACATAGTAATTTCTCGGTCTATAGAGTACGTTGACTTTTTCCTTGTTTCCTATGGTTCATAACATCGTTAGTTAGTCCGTAAAGTTCGCAGACTTTTCTAGATAACTGCATTCCGTGATGTTAATTCCATTTTTTTCTTAGTCTAATCTTTTTCAAACTTCAAAATCTCGAAGCGACCGACTTCGATAATCTCGATAACAACAAACTAATCTTTCGCACTATAGGTGTATTTTCAAAACTGAGCTCTGACCTAGGCGTTCAGTTCATTACCATAGGTTTATGAGTAAACCTTCAGATCTAAGACAAGCACTTAGTAGCAATTGAAAGGTAATTTGTATCCTTGTTATGTCTGTTTTATCTATTTTGAAAGAATTGCATGAAATTTTAACCGTTAAAAGTGGATTTCGCAGCTCACCGCTCAAAATTTACCTATATTGTTCGACCAGAGAAGATATTACACAAAATCGAAACGAAAACGATAATAGTAAACAAGCAGGAATATCTGTTGTAAAATTATGTCTTAAATCTTATACAAATGAATACCATGGAAACTGTGGAATGCCTTTGCAAGATACAAAATAATTGAGGAATTTACTCTTTTAAATCAAGGTATTGTTAAATCAATCTCTGTGTTTAAATTGAAGATTACTGAACAACATCGATCCCTCGAACAATTATTATCCATAATTTGTGCCCTGGCAGGGCGGAGCCTAAGTAACGGGTCGTTGCACTTAAGGTTAAGGGAAATCAGCTTTTATCTAAAATAATCTACTTCTAAACATAAGTAACTCGCGACCTTAAATCGTAGATTGGTAACAAAATCCTCGTAACTTCAGCTTAATCAAACTGAAGTTAAGAGGACTTGGTAACCAAACGATGAAATGTGTTCACTCTCTCAAAGCACGTGAATCCTTTAGGTTTTATGATACCGTTATTTGCACGAGTTACCGACTGAAATTTGAAAGAACCAAAACTATTGAAAAGTAAACTCGCCAAATTACGTCACGGTTTAGCCCCGCCCTGCCAGTTCATTAATTACGCAGAATAAATGTGGTCCAAAACTGACCACTGTAAAGAGTGACGTAGTACCAAACAAGCTTGGTTCGAAACACTGAACAGTTAAATTACATCGTGAAATCGACAAGGCGAATTATTTTGGAATGATTTAGGAATGATATTGAATAAGCGAGAGGAGCGAATTTTGCGTGAACTTAAGGGGGTAATCTAATTTTCCTAATTTTTTCAGGGTGATCAAAATAAGCGATACCCATTACATCCCTTTAGTACGATTTTAAAGATCAAATGAAAAGCTATTTTTCGAACAAGAACTAAATATATATTTCAATCAGTTTAATTGAAATAAAAAGGTATAAAAAATCCGCGTCGAAAAACACACACCCAAAGGGACAATATTTACAAAAGAACGACCGTGATTTATTGGAAATTTTCACCTGGCCGAAAACGGATTTTCGCACTTGCGCACAGGATGTGACGTCATTGTAGGCATTTCTCTCGAAGGTAAACAAGGCGAACTCTTGTTACTATCACAGCTATCAAACAACAACACGAAGGTTCGGTATTGTTATACGGCTATCAACTTGTGCAGCCAGAACAGTTTAAACCTTAGCAAGCGGAAACTACAGATATGTTTACTTTAAACCCTAAACCTGAGATATCTAGTCACGAGTCTAACAACAAGGTCCGGATAAACGTAAATCGGAAACTATGGCATGGTTTGAGTGTTTTCACGGCGTTTCAACGATGTTATCTTGTTAAAATTAAACATTTTTCTCTCACAAATTAAAATCGGCATTTTTCAGACCGTTCACTTCGTGAATTTGGTAAAAACTTCGGAAGGAAATCCAATTTGATCTTATTGAGAGTAATATTTCATAGTGACCAATCATTTAGCTTCAACTTTGTTTATTATACAGACATATTAAAAAAACATAAAAAAGGCTTGACATAACACATTTGATTGTTGGTCAAAACCATATTACTACAAAGTCAATTAAATATATTGTGCAAAATTAAATCAAGATATTGAATAAAACCCTACCTCAACAGGGCTTTGGCAAATAATTGGTATGAAATTCCTTCAAACTATAATTATTTGTCGGTACAAATTTCCTTTTCCACGATTTTTCCATTTTCTTTAATCCACAAAATGTTCACCCATGTTTTCACTTTATTTGAATTTGTCAAAAATATAACGAATGAATATTATGAACAAATAATTAGAAAAATAAATTCAATTAAACACAAATTTGATGGTATTCCGTTGTCGATTGAAGGTTGTGTCTAGGTATATCACCGGTTGAAAATTAGTCTTTTGCGGCATGTCAGTTGAATCATTGAAGAATAAAATGTGTGTTTAATTAAGTCATAAAGTTTTATAAATTACATGTAGCTGGGTGGTTTTGTTTATTGGAAGCATTGTGACATCTTGCCGATTACACAACAGCGCACATGACAAATGATTTACCGAAGGTAACCCTTTCTGCGTGTGCTAGTCTGTGTACCGATAATTCTTCTAATTCAAAATCATTTCTGAAACATTTATCAAATTTATACACTTTTTTTTCTATTTCGGCACACAAAACATTTCTAGATATTATTATGGTCTCCATTTCAAGCTGTAATAAGAGTTAAGCGGATTCAATATCATTTACACCAAGAAAATTTCTTCTCTGTTTTTCAACAAAAAAGTTTTCACAATATTGTAAATATCGAAAAACTATTTAAATGTTGTGTTTTTTGTCTTATATCAAGAAAAAAGATATAAAGTGAGAGATGGAAACAGACTAAAAGAGGGAGAGGGAAAGAGAGGCGGACAAACAGACAGAATGCGCAAAACCAGAGAGAATGTTCTAATAAAAATGTTGACGGATGATCAAAATGTCGCAAATGTAGCTTTAAAAAGCTGTACTTGCGTTGATTCGATAATTTATCAATCATCGACGATAATGTTCAACGAATAATATATTACTTATTACGCTTGTGCGCACTGCGTGTCATGTTTTTACGCCCTTTACAAAATTAAAACAGAGGCAGATTTCTTGCCGGCTTTCGTACTGTTCAAGTTTATACGTTAACTTCGAACTCAATAAATAATTTCTCAGAGCAAAATTTCGAAGAGACCATTCATTAAGCTTCAGCTTCATTATATGTGACCGCATAAAAAAATCTTTCAAGGGAAGGAACACATAGCTAAATTATTATTGTAAAAGAAAATAATCAAAGTTGGACATTTTTCGAACCTTCTCGGTCCGCAATCTGAGTAGGGGCGACTCTTTACGCACTAGCCTTACGTTCTTTGGTGAAGAATTTAGAATTTGATCAGAATTTTTATCAGAAGCTGCTCAACAAGCCTTTTTCGTAAACGAAAATATTGGGTACATTTTCATAATTCAATAACATCGTTTTAAACTGTAAGTGCGATATTTTGGTTTTACAACGAAAAAAATGTTTTCATTATTGAACACCAAAATAAGTTATTTTACTAATTACTGCAGTTATGACATCTGTTTACATCTTGGTTTATTGACGGGGCGTGGTTTTCCAATGATATACATGATAATAATCGACACTTGACAAAATTTTACCCAATCAGTTCACCGGAAATTTCAAAAGGCGTTTAATTGGTTCATTACCTTTGGCGGGGCGTGGTTATCGGACAATTCATGCGCAAGAATAACCAATCAGTACACCGAAAGATATTTCTATGTCTTTGTGTATAGTAAATGTTTCGGGTCCCGATGCTTTTCATTTAGGATAATTAATACTATTAATAATGCTACATCCAGACATTTTAATTGAATTAGACCCTTTCATCTTGCCGCAACATCTTACAGACAATCGTTTTTACGACAAATTTGTGAAAAATCTGTGATAGGTTGAACGAAATTCTGTAATTTTATATGATCTGCTTATTCCGTCGATACATTCATAACTGCAATGACGTCACAGGTCAGTTTCAATAGCGGGCTACAGGTGTGATAAGAGAAAATCGTCGATTTCACCATTATCGTATATATTATTTCCATTTTGAATATCGCATCAGATTATTTTAATACATCTCTTTGCATTTATGTAAGGTCAAAAGAGCTTTTCATTTGACCTTTAAAAAAAAGTATAAATAGCTTCCTAATTCTCAAGAACCAATCTGTCTAAGTCTAAGTTGCTTACAATTTCAATTATGAAAGTGATATCGCGATTCATTTCTAGCTAAATTCATTTTGAATGTAGTTGCTGATCGTATCGATTTAGTCATTCGAGCGTTTTTGAATGGTTTGAGTGAGTGTTTAGAATGAATGAATGGAGCGATGAGTAAGCGATTAAGATTGTTTTTTGATTGAGATGAAATTCAATTTCACGATGTTATTTACTGTAATCACGGCTGTTGATAAACGAAATCCAACAATGTATAACTAGAATACGGCATTGTGACTTGTGATCACATAATCGGCGAATCAAAATAGCGAATTCTATTTATTGTTCTCTACTCAGACGATAAACAATACGGACAGAAATTCGAAAGAAATCATAACTTCGCACAATATAAAATAATATGAAGAAAGGAGTCGAATACAGTGTTTATTCAACATAAAAAGCTGAAACTTAGAATAAAACGTTAGACGAGAAAAGGCTTCTCTGAAGTTAGTCTAGACATTTAAACCTTGACTCCTTTACAAGGTATTATGAAAAAAAGGCAAAAATAAGTTCGAACAATTGAATATTAGACTTTATCAAAGCGAAATAGAGATGTAAAAAAAGTTTAATCGCCGTATAAAGAACGAACTTTGGCTTGAACGAGGTTGATTGACAGAATAGCGTAATAGTCATTGTCGACTCGCTTCAAGCGATGGCAAACAATAATATCTACTTGATAGTTTTAAATTTATATGTATTTTATTATTATTATTAATAATATTATTATTATTAATATTATTATTATAATTATAATCATGATTGATCTGACAGCTCAATTTCTTCCTTCTTTTTTTCTCTTTTTTTTTCTCTAAATGTACAGATGTACAATGCTAGACTCTTATTTAACCACATACATCAATTCGTTTTATTTATCATATAGTGCTGAATATGAGAATTCTTTCAAGGTAAGTGAAGTGACACAGCGGATACACTTTCAAAAACTAAGTGAGATAGCAGCTGGGGGCTAGGAAAGGATGTGATGGTTGTACTGGTGAGAGAAATACCAGGAATCCATTGTTAGGTGCTCCAGCCGCCGCGATATTACTGAAACAATGTTGAAAGCGGCGTAAAACTCCATTTAATCAATCAATGACATTTATGTCTCCGCTAACTAAGACCCTTCGTAAATTGTGCTCGTTTGTGAGAAGAAAGATTAATCGCACTTGATACAAGTCGCTTCTATAATAAGAAATTTCATCTGAATACGACAGTTGTTTCATAGTCTTTTTGTCCCTGACTGCAATGTTCAGTTAACAACATCGTGAAATAGACAAGGTGAATGATTTTAGAATGCTTCAGGAATAAAATTGAATGAGTGTGTGGAGCATGTTTTGAGTGAATTTAATGGGAGGTTATCCATTATCGCAAATTTTGTTCAGGATGAACATAATTTGAGACATTGATTACCTCCCTTTAATCCGTGATGTTAATTCCATTTTTTTCTTAGTCTAATCTTTTTCAAACTTCAAAATCTCGAAGCGACCGACTTCGATAATCTCGATAACAACAAACTAATCTTTCGCACTATAGGTGTATTTTCAAAACTGAGCTCTGACCTAGGCGTTCAGTTCATTACCATAGGTTTATGAGTAAACCTTCAGATCTAAGACAAGCACTTAGTAGCAATTGAAAGGTAATTTGTATCCTTGTTATGTCTGTTTTATCTATTTTGAAAGAATTGCATGAAATTTTAACCGTTAAAAGTGGATTTCGCAGCTCACCGCTCAAAATTTACCTATATTGTTCGACCAGAGAAGATATTACACAAAATCGAAACGAAAACGATAATAGTAAACAAGCAGGAATATCTGTTGTAAAATTATGTCTTAAATCTTATACAAATGAATACCATGGAAACTGTGGAATGCCTTTGCAAGATACAAAATAATTGAGGAATTTACTCTTTTAAATCAAGGTATTGTTAAATCAATCTCTGTGTTTAAATTGAAGATTACTGAACAACATCGATCCCTCGAACAATTATTATCCATAATTTGTGCCCTGGCAGGGCGGAGCCTAAGTAACGGGTCGTTGCACTTAAGGTTAAGGGAAATCAGCTTTTATCTAAAATAATCTACTTCTAAACATAAGTAACTCGCGACCTTAAATCGTAGATTGGTAACAAAATCCTCGTAACTTCAGCTTAATCAAACTGAAGTTAAGAGGACTTGGTAACCAAACGATGAAATGTGTTCACTCTCTCAAAGCACGTGAATCCTTTAGGTTTTATGATACCGTTATTTGCACGAGTTACCGACTGAAATTTGAAAGAACCAAAACTATTGAAAAGTAAACTCGCCAAATTACGTCACGGTTTAGCCCCGCCCTGCCAGTTCATTAATTACGCAGAATAAATGTGGTCCAAAACTGACCACTGTAAAGAGTGACGTAGTACCAAACAAGCTTGGTTCGAAACACTGAACAGTTAAATTACATCGTGAAATCGACAAGGCGAATTATTTTGGAATGATTTAGGAATGATATTGAATAAGCGAGAGGAGCGAATTTTGCGTGAACTTAAGGGGGTAATCTAATTTTCCTAATTTTTTCAGGGTGATCAAAATAAGCGATACCCATTACATCCCTTTAGTACGATTTTAAAGATCAAATGAAAAGCTATTTTTCGAACAAGAACTAAATATATATTTCAATCAGTTTAATTGAAATAAAAAGGTATAAAAAATCCGCGTCGAAAAACACACACCCAAAGGGACAATATTTACAAAAGAACGACCGTGATTTATTGGAAATTTTCACCTGGCCGAAAACGGATTTTCGCACTTGCGCACAGGATGTGACGTCATTGTAGGCATTTCTCTCGAAGGTAAACAAGGCGAACTCTTGTTACTATCACAGCTATCAAACAACAACACGAAGGTTCGGTATTGTTATACGGCTATCAACTTGTGCAGCCAGAACAGTTTAAACCTTAGCAAGCGGAAACTACAGATATGTTTACTTTAAACCCTAAACCTGAGATATCTAGTCACGAGTCTAACAACAAGGTCCGGATAAACGTAAATCGGAAACTATGGCATGGTTTGAGTGTTTTCACGGCGTTTCAACGATGTTATCTTGTTAAAATTAAACATTTTTCTCTCACAAATTAAAATCGGCATTTTTCAGACCGTTCACTTCGTGAATTTGGTAAAAACTTCGGAAGGAAATCCAATTTGATCTTATTGAGAGTAATATTTCATAGTGACCAATCATTTAGCTTCAACTTTGTTTATTATACAGACATATTAAAAAAACATAAAAAAGGCTTGACATAACACATTTGATTGTTGGTCAAAACCATATTACTACAAAGTCAATTAAATATATTGTGCAAAATTAAATCAAGATATTGAATAAAACCCTACCTCAACAGGGCTTTGGCAAATAATTGGTATGAAATTCCTTCAAACTATAATTATTTGTCGGTACAAATTTCCTTTTCCACGATTTTTCCATTTTCTTTAATCCACAAAATGTTCACCCATGTTTTCACTTTATTTGAATTTGTCAAAAATATAACGAATGAATATTATGAACAAATAATTAGAAAAATAAATTCAATTAAACACAAATTTGATGGTATTCCGTTGTCGATTGAAGGTTGTGTCTAGGTATATCACCGGTTGAAAATTAGTCTTTTGCGGCATGTCAGTTGAATCATTGAAGAATAAAATGTGTGTTTAATTAAGTCATAAAGTTTTATAAATTACATGTAGCTGGGTGGTTTTGTTTATTGGAAGCATTGTGACATCTTGCCGATTACACAACAGCGCACATGACAAATGATTTACCGAAGGTAACCCTTTCTGCGTGTGCTAGTCTGTGTACCGATAATTCTTCTAATTCAAAATCATTTCTGAAACATTTATCAAATTTATACACTTTTTTTTCTATTTCGGCACACAAAACATTTCTAGATATTATTATGGTCTCCATTTCAAGCTGTAATAAGAGTTAAGCGGATTCAATATCATTTACACCAAGAAAATTTCTTCTCTGTTTTTCAACAAAAAAGTTTTCACAATATTGTAAATATCGAAAAACTATTTAAATGTTGTGTTTTTTGTCTTATATCAAGAAAAAAGATATAAAGTGAGAGATGGAAACAGACTAAAAGAGGGAGAGGGAAAGAGAGGCGGACAAACAGACAGAATGCGCAAAACCAGAGAGAATGTTCTAATAAAAATGTTGACGGATGATCAAAATGTCGCAAATGTAGCTTTAAAAAGCTGTACTTGCGTTGATTCGATAATTTATCAATCATCGACGATAATGTTCAACGAATAATATATTACTTATTACGCTTGTGCGCACTGCGTGTCATGTTTTTACGCCCTTTACAAAATTAAAACAGAGGCAGATTTCTTGCCGGCTTTCGTACTGTTCAAGTTTATACGTTAACTTCGAACTCAATAAATAATTTCTCAGAGCAAAATTTCGAAGAGACCATTCATTAAGCTTCAGCTTCATTATATGTGACCGCATAAAAAAATCTTTCAAGGGAAGGAACACATAGCTAAATTATTATTGTAAAAGAAAATAATCAAAGTTGGACATTTTTCGAACCTTCTCGGTCCGCAATCTGAGTAGGGGCGACTCTTTACGCACTAGCCTTACGTTCTTTGGTGAAGAATTTAGAATTTGATCAGAATTTTTATCAGAAGCTGCTCAACAAGCCTTTTTCGTAAACGAAAATATTGGGTACATTTTCATAATTCAATAACATCGTTTTAAACTGTAAGTGCGATATTTTGGTTTTACAACGAAAAAAATGTTTTCATTATTGAACACCAAAATAAGTTATTTTACTAATTACTGCAGTTATGACATCTGTTTACATCTTGGTTTATTGACGGGGCGTGGTTTTCCAATGATATACATGATAATAATCGACACTTGACAAAATTTTACCCAATCAGTTCACCGGAAATTTCAAAAGGCGTTTAATTGGTTCATTACCTTTGGCGGGGCGTGGTTATCGGACAATTCATGCGCAAGAATAACCAATCAGTACACCGAAAGATATTTCTATGTCTTTGTGTATAGTAAATGTTTCGGGTCCCGATGCTTTTCATTTAGGATAATTAATACTATTAATAATGCTACATCCAGACATTTTAATTGAATTAGACCCTTTCATCTTGCCGCAACATCTTACAGACAATCGTTTTTACGACAAATTTGTGAAAAATCTGTGATAGGTTGAACGAAATTCTGTAATTTTATATGATCTGCTTATTCCGTCGATACATTCATAACTGCAATGACGTCACAGGTCAGTTTCAATAGCGGGCTACAGGTGTGATAAGAGAAAATCGTCGATTTCACCATTATCGTATATATTATTTCCATTTTGAATATCGCATCAGATTATTTTAATACATCTCTTTGCATTTATGTAAGGTCAAAAGAGCTTTTCATTTGACCTTTAAAAAAAAGTATAAATAGCTTCCTAATTCTCAAGAACCAATCTGTCTAAGTCTAAGTTGCTTACAATTTCAATTATGAAAGTGATATCGCGATTCATTTCTAGCTAAATTCATTTTGAATGTAGTTGCTGATCGTATCGATTTAGTCATTCGAGCGTTTTTGAATGGTTTGAGTGAGTGTTTAGAATGAATGAATGGAGCGATGAGTAAGCGATTAAGATTGTTTTTTGATTGAGATGAAATTCAATTTCACGATGTTATTTACTGTAATCACGGCTGTTGATAAACGAAATCCAACAATGTATAACTAGAATACGGCATTGTGACTTGTGATCACATAATCGGCGAATCAAAATAGCGAATTCTATTTATTGTTCTCTACTCAGACGATAAACAATACGGACAGAAATTCGAAAGAAATCATAACTTCGCACAATATAAAATAATATGAAGAAAGGAGTCGAATACAGTGTTTATTCAACATAAAAAGCTGAAACTTAGAATAAAACGTTAGACGAGAAAAGGCTTCTCTGAAGTTAGTCTAGACATTTAAACCTTGACTCCTTTACAAGGTATTATGAAAAAAAGGCAAAAATAAGTTCGAACAATTGAATATTAGACTTTATCAAAGCGAAATAGAGATGTAAAAAAAGTTTAATCGCCGTATAAAGAACGAACTTTGGCTTGAACGAGGTTGATTGACAGAATAGCGTAATAGTCATTGTCGACTCGCTTCAAGCGATGGCAAACAATAATATCTACTTGATAGTTTTAAATTTATATGTATTTTATTATTATTATTAATAATATTATTATTATTAATATTATTATTATAATTATAATCATGATTGATCTGACAGCTCAATTTCTTCCTTCTTTTTTTCTCTTTTTTTTTCTCTAAATGTACAGATGTACAATGCTAGACTCTTATTTAACCACATACATCAATTCGTTTTATTTATCATATAGTGCTGAATATGAGAATTCTTTCAAGGTAAGTGAAGTGACACAGCGGATACACTTTCAAAAACTAAGTGAGATAGCAGCTGGGGGCTAGGAAAGGATGTGATGGTTGTACTGGTGAGAGAAATACCAGGAATCCATTGTTAGGTGCTCCAGCCGCCGCGATATTACTGAAACAATGTTGAAAGCGGCGTAAAACTCCATTTAATCAATCAATGACATTTATGTCTCCGCTAACTAAGACCCTTCGTAAATTGTGCTCGTTTGTGAGAAGAAAGATTAATCGCACTTGATACAAGTCGCTTCTATAATAAGAAATTTCATCTGAATACGACAGTTGTTTCATAGTCTTTTTGTCCCTGACTGCAATGTTCAGTTAACAACATCGTGAAATAGACAAGGTGAATGATTTTAGAATGCTTCAGGAATAAAATTGAATGAGTGTGTGGAGCATGTTTTGAGTGAATTTAATGGGAGGTTATCCATTATCGCAAATTTTGTTCAGGATGAACATAATTTGAGACATTGATTACCTCCCTTTAATACAATTTACATACAAGTTCTATAGATAGCTAGCCGCAGCAATAGCGGACTTCTAATCCAGGGGTCTATATTCGCACGGGTTCGATCCCCGGCCGCGACACTTATCCTTTCCGACATTTGTCTTCCACCAATGGGTAGATAATCGTAAACCTATGTGGAATAGCAACTGGAGGCTAGGAAAGGGATGTGGTGGTAGTACTGGCGTGAGAAATATCAGGAATCCATCGTTAGGTGCTCCAGTCGTCGCGATATAACTGAGAGATTATTGATAGCGATGTTAAACCCCAATTCAAATCAAATCTATAGATAGATTCCTATATCTTCAAGAACCTATTAGACGCTTACAATTTGAATCATCTTAGTGACTGAAATCGCGATTTTTCTTTATCCAAATTTATTTTGAATGATGTTGTTGATTCTATATTTTCAATGGGTGTTTGGAGTGAGTATTTGGAATGAATGAATGGAGCGCCGAATGAGCAATTTTGAATGGTTTTGATTGAGGCGAATGTCAATTTCACAATGTAACTAACTGTAGTTCTGTCTAACGATACTGAAAGTAGTTTCTGGATAAATGAACCAATCAGGTATCTTGATTTTGATATCGATTGCGCTCTAAGTCCACTTATAATCCCTTGATTGCATCAAAACTTTACAGATCTTCGTCGAGACTTAGCGAGGTCAGTCGGTCAAATCTATTAATTAATAGTTTTCTGCTGTTGTTGTTGTTGTTGTTGTTGTTGTTGTTGTTGAAAGATGGCCTATTCTTTGTTCTGAAAATGACTACAGTTTGATATCAGTGCATAAGAAGTCATCTATTCTATTATAAAACAGAAATCCTACGTTCTAAATTTGTCTTGCACATGAGGGCACATTTAGTTACATCGCCCAATATACACGTGTCCCGACCAGTTCATTTATTTTCCCTTGATGATGTTAATTCTTAACTGATCTTCATCGGGCCTATACAAGGTCAAACGGGTAAGACGAATTAATTGGTATGTATGATTTTCTTCTTTTTGTTGGATAAGGTATTCCAAACTATCCGAAATCTGAAAATCGAAACTCGCAAAAAAAGGCATAGCAACCCTTTTCAGAGTGACATTGACAAGGTGATTGATTTAAACATATGTGACCCGTCACGTGAAAAAGGGCCATTTAGCTAGTGCGTACAGTGTCGAGCCTTATCAGACTGCGCGGACAGCGCAGACTGACTAGGGTAGAAACTGTTTGAACTGTGCCTATTTTCTGAATCTAAAATGATCGATCTACCTTACTGTGAAAGAAATTTGAAAAGCGTCCTCTGGTTGACCTATGCTGGAACCAATCTCTTTTTCAAACATTTATTTTACGAAGTTCCCGGATGGTCCCTTTTCACGAGACGGGTCACATATTTTACGAAATGGGTTGACTTGGATGGGCGAGCTTTGTTAAAGAGCCATAATGCAACATTCTTTTTCTAAGGGAATGAAATTAGCAAAATATTATCTATCCTTGCTCATAGAGAGAAAACAAACAGGTCGAAATGTGAGGGATACATATCGCTCGCAAATTGAAAAACTATTTTGGTTGTTCACAGTATATATATTATTGTGACTATTGTGATAAAAAGATAATTTCATTTGTTTGATTGTCAAACATCGTTATTTTGTATTGATTAGAGCTGTAGCTGCGAGGTTTAAGGGGGGGATCAACGAGTTACCTAATAATAAGCATTCTCATATATAAGATTCCAAAATTGTTTGTCGATTGAGTTCAATCTCTTCCTATTTAACACAAGAATAAAACGGGCTTGGATATATGTACAAATTGAACTGACAAAATTCGCGAAAATTCACCACCGTTAAAATTCTGTAATAATATACACTAACGCTGCGGCAAACGTCGTGGATAAATTTTCGCAGTTTTGACGTTACATAAACGTACCCAACAGCGTGCGCTGCGTCTTAATAAACCCGACGTTGAGGACGAATACCAATTTTATTTGTGTCTGTAAATGTTTTTTTTTATCTAAGAAAAAGATACGTCAATGCCAAGTATAACGTCCATCCCTCTGTTTTAAAGGCATCATATTAATTTGCTCATGAGACAAGTCCTAACTTTTCTAGACTTCCAGTTTTATTAAAGAATCTTTGTCACTAAGAAATACTATTATTGTCAGTGTCAAATGATGTTTTATATTTCTGTTAATCCTCAATTTTATGTTTTTCAGCAGGTTTCCCTTTCACATGCACACTCCGATTTTTCACATTTTTATTTATTTGTTCCACTGTTTGTTAAAACGTGACAAATCATAACATAACATGTGTTGTGACTATGTATACGTCAAAACTAAATATGTCAGTTTGTTCTAGGGGCTCGAAGGAACCTCTTTCAAAGTTTTTGAACAGTTTCCCCCCGAGATCGTCTCGAAAAGAAAAAAACTTGTAAACCGAATGAAAGAGGCAAGAACAAAAGGTCATAAAAGTTGGATTGTTTATGATACTCTCTATGTCGATGGGAAAGCTGTAAAGGAGTGAGAGAACGCAGAGGGTGAGCTGTCAGTGTTGGTCTGGAATGTTAATGGTTTAAGTAATGTAAAAAAGGATAATTCTGATTTTGTTGATATTATTTCTAAAAATGATATTTGTGTGTCATTCGAAACATGGTCTTATGTTAAAAGTAATCATAACCTAGCAGGCTTTTTTTGCCATAATTTTTATCGAAAATTTCAACATAGGAAGGCACGCAGATGCAGTGGCGGAGTAGCTGTTTTTTATAAGGAAAATCTGAGAAGTGGCATTGAAATCGTAAAAAATTTACATGACACTATTATTTGGCTTAAACTCGACAAGTCATTTTTCAATTTACAGAAAGATATTTATATTTGTTGTTCTTATATATGGGGTGAAAACTCGCCGGCCTATAACGTTATAGATATTGACCTTTTTTCACAATTAGAATCAGACGTAGACTTCTATAGCGAAAGGGGTAATATTTTTATCGCAGGGGATTTCAATGCTCGTGTTGGAAATAAGCATGATTTTATTTTAAATGACAATTATAATGATTTTATTGATGAAGATGATTACTTATTAGAACAACCCCCTATCAGAACCTCAATCGATAAAACTCAAAATAGTCACGGTTTAAGATTAATTGACATGTGCAAATCAACGTCAGTAAGAATAGCTAACGGTCGTATCGGAAAATCGGACCGTCATACATTTTACTCATATAACGGTTGTTCCGTTATTGACTACCTATTATTGCACGAGGAAAACTTTTCTTTGATAAAAGATTTTAAAGTTTACCCTTTTAATGAATGGAGCGATCACGCCCCTTTATATTTTTCGCTTTACACTATCAATGAAGTAAAGGTGAAACACGCATATATAGAAACAGTTTATAAATGGGATAATAATTTTGCCCCGCAATTTCGTTCGAGTGTAATTGCCAATTTACCCGTTTTTAATAATATTGTAAATAATATTGACAAAAATTCTGCAGATTCCGTGAATACAGCAGTGAATGCTTTCAGCGAAAAATTACACACTCTATCTCATCCTCTGTTCGCAAAACAAATTTACAAACATGATAAGGCAAGTTGAACATGAAAGTTGTCAAAAAAACGCCGAATGGTTTGATTCGGAATGTATATCCGCCCGTAAATTGTACCACGATGCTCTTCGTGTTTTTAATTCAAACAAGAGTCAAGAAAACCGCTCAGTTCTATGTCAACATAAAATGAATTATAAAGCTATAGTTAAAAAGAAAAAATATAGTCATTACAAAAGAAAAATGAAGGAAATAGAATCACTTCGTAATTCTAAACCCAGAGAGTTTTGGGAATACTTTCGTAAAAAGCATGCTAAGAATAACTCAATTATTACCGTGGATGAATTTCGTTCGTTTTTTAGTAATATGTGTTCCGAAAATGTTGAGTTTTCTAATGCGGCGGCTAACGAATTTAATAATACCCACAATTTTGATAACTTAGAAACTAGTTTTCCAGAGTTGGATTCTCCATTCACGTTAGAAGAGGTACTAAACGCCATCAAATCACTTAAACGTTGTAAAGCCGTAGGTAACGATTGTTTATTAAATGAATGTTTTATTGAAACGAGTGATATATTATCTAGCCACCTTTGTGATATTTTCAATGCTATTCTAGATACAGGTGTTTACCCCCAGCAATGGACGGAAGGAAATATTATTCCTTTACATAAAAAGGGGGGTGAAAATGACGTAAACAATTACCGCGGTATTACAATTTTGAGTTGTTTTTCTAAATTATTCACCTCGATTTTGAATAAAAGAATTGAAACCTTTTGTGAAACTAATGATAAAATTTCTGACGCCCAGTTTGGTTTCCGCAAGGGAAGGTCTACTACTGATGCTGTTTTTGTTTTATTGTCCTTAATTCAACATCATATTAATCATAAAAACAAGCTTTATGTTGCATTTATTGACATGATGAAATGTTTCGATACAATATATCGAGAAGGTTTATGGCTTAAATTATTTAATTTGGGTGTTCAAGGAAAATTATTAAGGATTCTCCGTAACATGTATCAACAAGTTAAGTCTCGGGTCAAACTTTGTTCTTCGTATTCGGATTTTTTCAATTATGCCATTGGCTTACGTCAAGGGGAGGTAATATCCCCAATTTTATTTTCTTTGTTTGTGGAAGACCTTGAATTATTTCTTCAAAAAGACACTAATTCTGGTCTTAATTTAGATGAAATTGTTTACATTTTACTATTATTTGCTGATGATATGGTCGTTTTAGGCAAAATCTCCACAAGAATTACAACAACAGCTTGACCTGTTAAAAGAATATTGCGATGATTGGGGACTTAAGGTTAATACTGTTAAGACAAAAATTATGGTATTTCGCAAAAGCGGACGATTATCTGGTCGTGATTCATGGTCATATGGAGATCAAAATATTGAAATCGTTAATAATTTTAACTATTTGGGTGTCATTTTTAACTATACCGGGACATTTAGTATTAACCAAGAGCATTTAATAGGAAAAGCCTTAAAAGCTTTAAACTTTTTTCTTTGTAAATGTAAGGAATACAGCTTAAGTCCAAAAATTTTGTGTCAGTTATTTGACGCATTTGTAGGTTCTATATTAAGTTATGCTTGCGAAATTTGGGGATTCAGTAAATCGAAAGAGATTGAACGAATACATTTAAAATTTTGTAAAAGGTTAATGAATGTGAAACTCAATACATGTAATGCTACTATTTATGGCGAACTAGGCCGTTATCCCCTCTATGTTCACAGATACGTTAGAATAATTAAATACTGGTTAAAGGTAGTGAACTCGGATAACATTATGATACAAACAGTTTACCGATGCGCCCTAAACGACTGTTTGCAGGGCATGCCAAATTGGGTGAATGACGTTAAGTATTTGCTTGACAAATTTGGCTATTCAGGTATATTCTCATCGTACCAAAATATCGAAGTAAAGCTATTCTTAAATGAATTTAAGCAAAGAGTAATAGATTCCTTCCTTTCGGAGTGGTATAGAGCGATTAACACAAGCACTGTTTTAGATGTTTATAGAATTTTTAAAACTACATTCGGTTACGAACCATATTTGGATATTTTACCAAGAACGATTAGAGCAAATTTTACGCGTTTAAGAACGTCTAGTCACCCGTTAAGAATACAAACAGGTCGAAATGGAAGAGATCATATCGCACGCGAATTGAGATGTTGTCTTTGCTGTAATGAACTTGAGGTCGAGGACGAATATCATTTTATTTGTGTATGTAGATGTTTTTCTGATCTAAGAAAAAAATATATCAATGCTAAGTATTACATCCGCCCCTCTGTTTTTAAATATATCAAATTAATTTGCTCAAGAGATAAGTCCGAACTTTTAAAGATTTCCAGATTTATCAAAGAAGCTTTGTCACGAAGAAATAATATTATTGTCAGTGTCAATTGATGTTATTAGAGATTGATAATCCTCATTTCTATATTTTTTCAGCAGGTATCCTTTTTACATGCAACCTTCCGATTATCCCTATGTATATATGTGTTCCACTGTTTGTTAAAAACGTGACAAATCATTATATGCATATGTGTTGTGACTATGTACTACCTGTATACGTCAAAATAAATATGTCTGTCTGTCTGTCTGTCTGTCTATCATTAGCTCGGCTATTTGCGGAGAAAATCCGAGGTTTTGTTCACCTTAGCGTCGTTCGCGTTTGCGTTAATTGGCGAGACAAACTTGAACCTTGGCCATATCTATCTTGTTATTGAAGATATCTTCAAGAAACATTGTGTGAGTGTTCACACTCTCGACCAAGACCATCAAGGATGATAACTATGGAAGCATTTTTGTAAGAGTTATGTCCCTTTTTCGAATTACTGTTTTTCCCCATTTTGCACCCGAAGAATGTGCTACTGTTGAATTCTCGTTCAGTGGTCTTAAGCTTGTCATCTTTTTATGGTCCAAATATTCAATTCAAATCGTCCTTATTATATTAGATTAGATTGAGAGGGGGAGACATATTAAAATATTTGAGCAGGTAAGGACATTTTAGTATCGAGTGTTTCGGTTCATGTGCATATATTAAACCTAAACCAACATCTTATTGGTCACTCAAATACAACACGAAAAGTAGTGCTTCAAATGTTAATGATGCAAGTGTTTGTTGAGGTCTACTTGCCCGTTGACTTGTTAGATAGCGAAACCGAAATTCACCCAAAAATTATCCGGGGAAAGCAATTCACTCTACATGGAACATGGGTACCCCTTATTTCCAAAATTAGCATTGATGAGTGGGGTAAATATAAGAAATTCCCCTCATTTACGCAAATGAATATCTAAAATAATATCTTCTTTACTTAATCTATTCGTCAACATTTCAGGCATCGAAAGGATACCGGTTTTCAACAACCAAACGGTATTTCTTCGATTGAAATTTAAAATTCCATGCATCTAGCAGCTTTTATTTACTTTTTCAAATTAGGGTATTAAGGGTTAGGGTAATTTTTCTGCTCCAATCGTTCTATCGGTCCTTTTTACACAATTCATTTATCAAAATCCTCAACATTTTTTTGTCTTTTATGGAAAATCACATTCTTTTCGATTCACTTTTGTAAATGTGTCAAAAGGAGAGCAATATGCACTGACCGATAGAAGTTGGTTCAAGTTTACTTTAATTCGGAAAAAATAAGGTTTGACCAATCAATCCCAAAACTTCAGGAAAGTTAGGTAAGCCCATTAATCAACGAATTCTTTGTTTTAAACTGCTGTATTTGGCGGGCGCGGCTCTTGGAGGTATATCTGTGTGTGTGGTTGTCCGTTTAGTTTGTATTTATTGTAAAGCATATTGTAAATCATAAGAAAGCAAATTAAGAAATGGAAACTAACCTCGGTCTAAACCTTTCTAAATTGATCGCGCAATGCTAAGCACACATTGTAGATGACAGCTTTCGTTGCCTTTAATCAAAACTTATTTTCCGGAAGCACAAATACGTCAAAGATCGAGTCTTGATTTTGCAATCGATTAGGGTGTTCTCATGTTCACAATTTACCTCTAATTTGACATTGATGCCATTGTACAGTTAAAAACATCGTGAAATTGACACTCATTCCGATCAAAAGCATTCTGAATCATTCACTCAGGGCTCTATTCGATTGATTCCAATCACTCACTCAAATCGATCAAAAACGCTCAAAAATCATTAGAAAACATTTAAAAATCGTTCATGAATAACAACAATAATTTTAAATCGATCTATTTAATCTACGAATTTATTAGCTGGTGTGGACTTTCAATTGTCTGATTGGTCCACGAAGACGTACCAACAGAAAAATACGTATATTTTATTTTAGGGTGGTAATTAATATCGCTAATTTTGTTCATCTTGAACAAAATTGGCAATATTGGATTACCTCCCTTTAAATTCATCCAAAACTCGCTCCACACACTCATTCAATTTCATTCCGAATTCATTCCAAAATCACTCAGCATGTCAATTTCACGATGTTTTTAACTGTATTAAAACCTTTGCGGATATGACGTCTGAAGGGCTGAACTTGAATTTTGAGCATGGAAAGGACACGACTCTATTCCGTGAACACTTCATTCATAAGTTCCTGTTTCCAGAGTTTTAACTTTGCACAAACCAATCTATTTCAAGTTTAATTGTGGTTTATTACACAACGATTCGAAGCAATACTTGTCCTGGTGACAGACTCTTTCAGAATACATTCATTTTGAATTGAATGAGTTATTTTTTTTCTCACTTTTTGACTTCTAATCGCCAGGTTCCCTCTACACATGTGACTTGGATGGCTATAAAGGTATGAGAATAAATGCTAATTGAGGCTTGAACAACGGGAAACTATGCCGGTACTGATTGTAGCGTCGGATCGAACAACCAACAAGCTATACAGCAGAGTAGCATCTTTAAATCATATACGCTTAGTTACATCGTGAAATAGACATTCATCTCGATCCAAACCATTCAAAATCGCTCGCTCATCGTTCCATTCATTCATTCCAAACACTAGCTCAAACCATTCAAACACGCTCCAAACCAGCGGAAAAAGATGGAATCAACAACGCCATTTAGAATAAAAATCGCGATCTCACTGACATAATTGAAATAGTAAGCGCTTCATTGGTTCTTGAAGAAGTATGGAGTAGAACTTGTGGGCATATTTTATTAAAGGGAGGTAATGAATATCGCTTATTTTATTCATTCAGAACAAACTTTGAAATATTGGATTAACTCCCATTAAATTCACTCAGAAATCGCTCGACATGCTCCTTCAGTTCTTTCTTTAATCATTCCAAATTTATTCATTTTGTCATTTTCACGATGTTAATAACTGTTATGTAACCTTGCTTTACACTCAAATTTACTTGGTAGCGCCTTTTATTTGTATGGTTATTTTCAATGTGGGTCCTTTATTTTCAAAAGATACCATTGCGTTACAGCTTCCCAAAGCTATAAGCCCTACATTATTCAAAAGCGCGACTTTTCAAAATATTAAAAACACTTCATTGTAATAAAAGCTTTACGGTTTCGATCTCTTGTTTTTCGCATATGTAAAGCGTCAAAGTTGTATAGTTATTATTAGTAACAATTTTCTAGGCTTTGGAATAACACTTACGTTATTCCAATGGTGTCAGTTTACTCGAGCAGCTGTTTTGTTAGTCTGTAGGTCAGAGAAAACACCATTACACCATACATTAATTCCAAATAGGGAATTAACCTTTCAGCCGGACATGGGTTGATCAAATCCTGACGTAAGATTCTCCTAGTATCTAAAATATACCATCTGAAAAAGACCAACTAATTAAGTCTGACTGTTGGTTGTTGTTTCGTCAATACAAATCATTGTCATGTCGAACGGACATTACGTAAGAACATTGATTTAGTTGTACATCGTTTTTTGTTAAGGGGTTATTGCTGTTGCATACAAAATTGCATGTATTGGCGTTATTTAATAAAAAAGATAATATTAAAAACTATGTGATTTTTAAGTCATTTCCTCCGTAAGGTCACTGAAGATTTCAGTTATTGGTATTGTATCTAAAACTTGTTGCATGCGTTAAACAAAGCTTTTAAACAGTTGATAAATATTTTAATGTGTCAATCTATAAATACTTAACTCCAAAAAAAACGTCCACAAATATATCTTCTCTCAATAACTTAACCGTCATAACTTTATTGTTGTTTTTATATTGTTATACCTGTCGAAAACTATTTATTTTCTAGACCGATCTTTTGACGTTAAGGTTCCAAGTTCCTTTTCGTAGCAACGCCTTTCTAGTAAATGTGTTCCAAAAGCTTGCGGGGCCTGACGCACAAAGTTTTGTAAAAAAAAAAAAATCATCGTGCATTGAACTTGCACTTTAGCACCTGGCAATAATTCGTTTCAAATGTTTATTTTTTTTATGACGCCAAATGTTACGTAAGAACCTTATCAGCTTAAATTTGGTCTACGGAGGCAAGCCATTGAAGGTAGGGGTTGCAGAATTCAAACTGTTCCTGAAAATAGAAGGATGTTTTAAAAACTTTTAAATTCTTAGAACAGTTTTCCGATTGAATTTTAAAGACTGGTTCAACTAACTATGTATTATAGACTTTGCTCGTTACTACAAAAACGAGATACCGATATCAAGTCGTATCGTTGTTTTAATATAGCGAACGCTCTATTAATCAAAAGCACGCTAACGATTAACAAATCTGGTTGACATTATGAATCTATTACCACGTACATGTATAAGACACATTTCTAAAGGAAAATGACAATATGAAAGCCCGCCTGATAAATATCTACTGAAACTAACAATCATCCTTTAGCATTAATTTCCTATTTCAGTCCTCTTTATTGCGGGCTTAAGCAATAATCACGGGATGAATACTTACCCCACCCACTCTCCAACCATGCAATGTGACTGGGTTAAAAAAGATCTTTCAGACAAAATGAACAGCTGTTAAGAACCGATTTGTTGTGGGACAAAGGGGAAGAGCTTACTTGTGAAACACTCTTATCTATTATGGAATAGCCATTTTTATCAAACGAGGCGTATCTGTTTAACAACGGTCTCGGATAGCATCAGTATTTCATCCTATACATGCGGCAATATGATCGGGCTACCATAGTAGTATAGAAGATTAAAATCGTATAAAGATATTTAATACCAATTTACATTTTTTGGACGTTTCTTTTAGAATTAAGTATATATAAATTATTTTGAAAAAAATAGAAATATTTCAATTCTCTTTGGAGCTTTAGAGCAAACGTCAATATAGCTGCTAAATGATAACGGTAACCGATGGATCTCTGATCTGTAGGGCATATATATAATTCTCCTTATTCTCAATTCGATTCCTGTTTGTCCGATGTAGTATTATCAATAACAACAACATATTATACATGTATATATGAATGAAAAAAAATATCTAATGAGGTTGGGGAAATTGATAATTGTCGAGGCTCTTCCGAGACAATTTTCAATTCCTACAACCGAGTTAGATATTTTTCATACAATACACTAAGTTTGTATTATATTTATCTTATACCCTCTATTTGCTTTATTTTCGTCGTTGTTTCTAACAAATAAGCAAGTTTTCTAAAGATAACCGCAGTATGCCATTGTTCTAAAAATATCGATGCGATATCACAAAACATTTCATATGTGATTTATCACTTGGATGATATTTGTATAGTTATAACATAAATTGAATAACGTTTCTTACATCGCAACTGATGTTTTCATCTACTGTACAAATCTGTCCATCGAAGATTTAAAAAAAATATGATTGTGTCATGTATGGAAAAAAGGCTTCAACTAGTCAATCAACATCACAATTTAGGATTATTATAGAACATAAAGTAAACCATACATACATACTGTACCTGTTTGTAAATGTCGGACGATAATGACAATAAAATGACAAAAGAAAGCATCCGAAATTCGAATAAAAATGGTTGAAGATACACGATAAGGTGGAGTAAGGCGACGTCTTGACAAGGTAAAATTTGATTTGTAAAATCACTGGCTTGGCAGTGTGTTTCTAAAATGAGAAACTATCATCATTCTTCGATAATTAACCGAAAAACATTTGGGAAATGAATGTAGTTAGAAATTGGATGATGCATACATGTCTTCAAAATCTAAAGCCGGAAAACCTTTCATGTGCTTTCGAGGTACATGTAAATACAGGTAGGCGTGTCATACAGACCCGTCATTTAGTCATGACAAACGTTATCGGGATATCAAAACATCGTAACTACAACTTTGTGAATCTGTAGTGAATAAGGTTTGTCGCCTAAACAAGAACTATAGAAATTATTATTTAAAAACACAAAGAAGTTAACAGTAAATATTTATTCTTTCTAGTAAATAATCAACAAATTAACGACAATTTACACTTATTCTAAGGATTATTGTAGTACTTTTAGAAATTTTATTCATAAAACTATTTGCTATTGACCTTAACACGTCGATACCCACTGTTTTATATCACGTGATAAGTAGAGTCATTCTAAATAACAGCTAGCTATTTCTTGATATGACAGGTAACGAGCGGTCTCTACACAGTAATTATCTCAGAGTAAGTTGACTTAATCCTCGTCGCTTTTAGTTCATAACATCGTTATTTTCTCAGTAAAGTTCGTAGACTTTTCTAGATAACCGCCATTTGTTATGTTTATTCCATTAGTTCCTAAATCTACTCTATTTCGAACTTCGAAATCTCGAAGCGACCGGCGTCTCGAATCTCGATAACAACAGAATAATCTTTTACACTCCTTACGAAAATTGTTCGACCAGAGCAGATAATAAACAAAATTAAAACAAAAACTAATATAGTAAACAATCTGGAAAATTTGTTGTAAAAGTCTATCGTAAAGCGTGTACAACTGAATGCCATCGATTTCTCGAACAATTAAATGTCGTAATTTATTAGCGTGCGATGGACAAGTTAATATAACAAAGGTAAGAGAGATAGCCAAAAGCACTCTAGTTATCCGAACAAGAGATTTCTGTTTCTTCGACAGTCGACGGCTAATTGGGTTCTCAGGAATGTGTCGCTGTCGCCGAAGGCAGACATTTTTATACAAAATGGCAACAATCAGCACGGATGTTATAATTGTAGGCACGACTAATGTCGTTATTGTGTCCCAAAAGGAGTATATTTTGTTGAGTCTTGAATACCTAGCAACTTCTGTACAAATTGACACGTTATATCCAACGTCCACCACACTCGTGGTCCAAAACTGGCCACTATACAGAGTCACCGAGTACCCTGTCAACATAGTGACCACAAGCTTGGCTCTAAACACTGTACAGTAAATCACAGCTCTGGATAAATGAAATGTAACGATGTAGTTCTCTACCGTAATACAGACGATAAACCATACGGATAAAAATCTGAAAGAGAGAAAAGAGAAAAAAATATTTATGTACAGTTCCAGTTAACTATATCGTGAAATTGACAATATGAATGATATTGGAATGGTTTTTGGATGAAATTAAAGGAGTGTAAAGGGCAAATTTTGAGTGAATTAAATTGGAGGTAATCCTATTTCGCAAATTTTGTTCGGGATGAACAAAATTCGCGATATATGATTACCTCGCTTAAATAAAATAAGCATACAGGTTTTATAGATACATGTAGCTACCTATTTCTACAAGAACCTATGAGACGCTTACAATTTGAATTATATCAGTGATATCGCGATTTGTTTCCACCCAGATTTAATTGAATGACGTTGTTAATTCTATATTTTTCAATGGGTTTGAGCGTTTTTGAATGGTGTGAGTGAGTGTTTGGAATGAATGAATGGAGCGCTGAGTGAGCGATTTAGATTGAATTTGATTGAGGAGATCGTCAATTTCACGATGTAACTAACTGTAGTTACATCGTGACATCACTCCATTCATTCTTACCAAACAGTCACACAAACCATTCAAAAACGCTCAAAAATAATTTAAAAAGATAATTCAACAGCTATATTCAAAGTGAATATAAAAAAAATCGGGATTTCACTAACACAGTTGAAATTGTAAGCGCCTGATAATTGCTTCTTGAAGATATTACGAGGATTTTCATAGACCTTGTATGCATATTTTATCAAAAGGAAGGTAATAAATGTCGCCAATTTTGGTCATCCTGAAAAAAATTAGTGACGTTTGATTACCTCCTTTCAATTTCAATCAAAATCATCCACTTTGTCAATTTCACGTTGTTGTTAACTGTACCAGAACTACGGTGATTAATACTTGTTAGTGCTGAACACGGATTCTTTCAACTTTGATGAGAGGAAAAGAAAAAAAAGATAATTTTGTCAAGCGGCCTTTCTAGCTTTAGTCTTTATCACATGATTTTTGTTTCATAGAATAGTTTAATCAAGAAATCCGAGAGGGTCTGTATCGCCCAACTGGCTTGATCATCGACATTTTTGGAAAAACAAAAAAAGCTAAACACAATTTCAGGAGCAATTTATGTATAGGGTCATTCAGGGAATAATCTTACCAAGATTCGTTGAAATTTGACCAATTTATTTGTGTTTTTTCAGGACTTCCCAGTGACAATTGGGGCCGTCCTGGCACGCACAAATTCATAAGCCCTTCAGAATTGTATGACCAATTCAGTTTAGGGTGCCCATGCCAAGTTTCATTGAAATTGGTACTTATGACTTGGGAGGAGAAGCTTTTAAAGGAAAAAAGCCCTGTTCTGCCGCACCCATGTTTAGGGTTCATCAAAATATCTTTAACAATTGAGTACCCCAATGAATATTCATGCCCACTTACAATAAAATCAACCTAATGGTATAAGAGGAGACAATTTTTAAATTGGAGTTAACGCTCGCCCTGCCAAGCTCATATTTGGGGCGTCAATTAATTTTTTCTAAACATTTTGAGTAAAGGGTGACATCCATGTCAAATCTCTTGGAAATCGTTCAAAGTAATTTGGAGAAAAAGATTTATTAAAGCTTTTATAGTAAATAAAAGCCCCGCCCTTTTTTGGGGGGTCAATCAAAATATGTTTTAAAATTCAGGTAAAAGGTCACACAACGAACATCCTTGCAAAGTTTTATTGAAATCTGACCTATGGTTTGGGAGGATAAGATTTATTATTATTTTTTTATTGCTGTTAAAATCCGCCGATTGGGATAGGAGTATTATGTATAAAGAAAAAGTTATTGCACGCATGCGCGGACGGCTATACTGACGCACGACAGATAAACCGCCATGGCAATTGCTCGCAGGCCTTCGGACAGTGCAGCTAAAGTAAGACTTTAAAGATAATTTTGCCGATAATTCTAATTTAGCATAATAAAGCTTAAAAATATACAAAGGAGAATAGCACAGGCAGATGCATGTTCAGGTTATTGACAGTGAAAAGATAAAGTCAAAATGGGGTATAAGTCTTACGAAAGTTTTTAGAGTTTTCCTGTCTGTTAATGTCAATTGCTTTTCTGATAATAAAAAAAATGCCATTTTTTAGTAAAAATCGTCAGTTATAACAAACAACTACGACGCCTGCTTGAACCAAACGCCAACAACAATGCCGACAACGCTTTGGTGACGACAATAGCTCGACGTCTGTCTCGACCCTAAGCATGATATCAGGGCCACAGATTATAAAATGGGTTTGGTATTAAAGTGAGAATTATTTCTATTCCATTTCAACGATTTTCGTCTAGTTAAGGTGACGGTATTCTTAATTGTTTAAAATATATTTGATCAAAACATCGAATTAGACTCGCTTTCATTTTCGGTGGAAAGTTGTAATGAAAAGAGCAAAAACCAACACACGTATTATCTTAACAGATAAGAGAGTTCCAGCGTTCTTAAGAATGTCACAAATGACGATTTACTGACACATGTTTCCTATTTATCTTGGAGCTCTTTTTGTTATCAAAACTCCCTCGTGTCGATCTCGATTTCTCTCTTCCAATCTATAAAACATAAAAGAAAAAAGAATGCCGGTTGACGGATGTTCGTAGAGATCTAGCCGGGCCCAGCTAGCCCATTGGTTATCCTTAGTTTGTTTGTATGTATGTTTTGGTTTTATTATTTTTTTTTTCAAAATAGTTGTATCTTATTCAATGCGACTCAAACACCGAATGCTAATTCAAATTCGAATAATTAATCATTATTCGGATATTGGTGGCAGACAAATGACTCATGTCACAATGACTTTCGATTTCGATTTTAAATCCATTTTGTAATATCAATATAGAGTTTCAAGTTGCAAGAAAATTTGTTCAGAAATATCGTGTACAACATTGTTTATAAATGACAAACTTACCCGAATACATAAGCAAAGTAGACAGACAAATGACTCATGTCACAATGACTTTCGATTTCGATTTTCAATCCATTTTGTTATATCAATATAGAGTTGCAAGTTGCAAGAAAATTTGTTCAGAAATATCGAGTACAACATTGTTTATAAATGACAAACTTACCCGAATACATAAGCAAAGTAGACAATGGTCTGACAGACACCCTGCATATGAATAACTGGAATATGGACCATCTCTAACCATTGAAGAAAGAGGACTAGGTTGAATCCGAGGCTACTTCCAGATAAAGCTGAAATCAAAATAACAACTACTATTACAAGTACTCGCTGCTTTCATGACACCATTCAGTCTATACATATAATCTGTAAAAGTGCAAGTCTATAAATGACATCGCTTATCTCCATTTTCACTAAAGAACACTGGTAAATGACTTCTTTTCTAGATTTCAACGAATGACAATATCTTAAGAAAAAAGTTCCTAGCTAAATACCGTATCACAGGGTTAAAAAGCCATTTGGTACAGAGGTCCATGTACTGAATAGCACATATGAATCTGCAGATGATGAATATTAGGCAGATCTGATTAAAGCAATGCGTCTCGGAATGATTATGGCTCGGTCGTCCTTCTAATCAAGTTGAACTCCGTTTCAAACGTCGTTTTTCGATATTTTAATCAAGTGTGAAGCATTAGTTTGATGTATCTAAGTATACCCCGAAAAAATTGCAATCTTAATAAAGTTATCTTCAGTAAAATGAATAATGAATAAAAAACACATTTCAACATTTGATGCTACATTGTATGCCAGACAAAGATGAAATTATGTTTAAGAACAACATTGACCACAGTGTCACTTTCGAATAAATAGTTTTAATGAGGCTGAATTGAAAAAAATCCATGTTTTGTGATTCAAATAATTTTGGGTATTTTTCAAAGTTTGTTAAGTGTGGAACTGATCCACTTTCAAATATAAGACGACAATAACGTCTCAGCTGTCTAAGACCCTCCGTAAAATGTGCTCGTTTGTGTGAAGAAAGATTAATCGTATTTGACACAAGTGGCTTCTATAAAAAGACATTTGATCTGATTACGACAGTAGTTCGATGGTCTTTTTGTCCCTGTTTGCAATTTGGTTTTGTCTAATGAGGCTGAAGGTAGGGCCAGGGTAAATGAATCGGTCAGCTAACAGCCTTTTGATATCGAGTGCGCTCTCCATTTATCAGTCCATTTATAATCCCTTGATTATATCAATTCTTGACGGCACTTAGCGAGGTCAGGCGGGTAAAATTATTAATTAATGGTTTAACTGTTTTGCATTGAAAGTTCACTGATTTTTCGTTCTGAAAATGATAATTTCTTTAATTTAAGCTTATACGAGTACATAAGACGACAAATGGCTTTTTTAAAATTGCAATTTTCTCTCAATGTTACTCTAAACTAATTTATTTTAGTTCGATTGTAATTTCGTTACAATCAAACAAAAGTACATTAGTTTAGCGAAACATTGAGAATTTAGGCTAGTGTCGCTCCCGAACACTCTATCCAGATGCGTTCACGTCCCTGTCAGGGAGAGAGAGAGAGAGAGAGAGAGAGAGAGAGAGAGAGAGAGAGAGAGAGAGAGAGAGAGAGAGAGAGAGAGAGAGAGAGAGAGAAAGAGAGAGAGGGCGGTGGTTTTTACCAACTGCTACCAGTTTTACAGTTGGGTGAACAGGGAATATCTATGAATGCTTCAACCAAAAATCACATCATGCGACGGTACGGCTCGAACCACGGACCTCCACAGCGGCACTCAATGTCACCAGTAATTTTACATTTTAATTGATTCCCACATCTATACGCACATTAAGTTACATGTCCAACGGAATTTGATACTTTTTTGATACTTGGGGTTTTTGCAAGGTTAGACTGCTCAATCAATTAATTAGCAGTAATGCTTTCATCTTTATTTTGATTAGGAACTGGAATGCATTCGTGAAATATGAATGTTTTGATTCTCAAATAACAATTGATCAATTGACCTGTCAAAATGAAAATAAAATTGACAATAATAGTATTGAGAAATTAACTTTGTTTCAAATCTGAAGCGAGTAGAATTAAAGAAAAGTAAACCAATATCGCTGCATTTGTTGAAGAAGAACGAAATTAGTGATATTTATTACCCCACTTTTAATAAAATATACGTGTTTTTCTGTTTGTGTGTCTTCGTGGACCAATCAGAACATTAAAATCAACATCAGCCAATAAAATCGTAAAATAATTTGATCGATTTGAATCAAAATCAAAAGATGGTCGTCTTGAACAATTCTCAAATTGTTTTCAAATGATTTAGAAGCATTTTTTTCCAAACTGAATCATTGTTAAGGATGAATGAATGGAGCGTTGATTGAATGATTAAGGATGATTTTGATCGAAATGAGTATCAATTTCGTGATGTGTACAACTGTAACTGTATGCGTTTGGCTGCACGACAACGATATCATGAGAATACAATGATGCTTGGCCATCGACAAGAAAATCCTGCGCTTTGTTTTTTCGATTTTTAACGCGTGTTAACCTTGTTTTATATTTTATTGATTGATAAAAACTCTTTCTTATTTCTACCTACAAGACATAGGTTGATTCCCGACAGCGGCACTCCTCTTTTCCGACCATTTATTCTCACCAATGGGTTGATAATCGTAGACCTGGTGAGAAAGAAGCTGGAGGCAAGGAAATTAATTGATGGAGGTTCGGGTGTGAGAAATACCAGGAATCCATTTCTATAAGCTCTAGTCATCGCAATATAACTGATAGATTGTTGAAAGTGGCCCAAAACCCTATTGAATCAAACAAACTTGCAAGACATGATGCAAGAAATAGAACGCTACATCCCTCGTCAACATGAAAGTTAGATTAAAGATATTGTGCATGATACATTTATTTATCTGTTTGTATCGTCGAAAACAAATGTAAAATAATTAAGTATATACATGTATATTTCAATTTAAAGCCATATTTAAAAGAAACCGTAGAATACCATTCAGTATCGCCACTTACATTGGTGGAAAAAGAAGAGCGTGTTTTAATATTTGAAACGTATCAGCAGTCGCTATACACGTGATATCTCCACGTAAACTACCCATGAAATAATGAAATATGGTTCATGGTAAAATTATGATAACACATTCTTACCAATATTTTTTGAAAGTTTATCCACTCTTACAAGTTCTACGGCTTTAGTTTCGTGGAGTTCTTACTTGGCCTTAGAATCCGGGTTGAATTTTCGATTAAAAAAGGTAAAAATTGATTATTCTTTAAATTTGATATTACACCATTGAATATCAAAATTATAAGTTTAAAGCCAACAGCATTTCAAGGCGTGACTTTCCCTTATATTAAAAAAAACCCTGGGGCCTGTTTAACTGAACATATTACGATCATTATTTGTGAAAGTCAAAGATTTAAGTTGATTCCACAGTTACTGTAGTAACTAAATATGGAACACTGCTATGCTTCATCGCATAATAATCGTCTTCTAAAGACGACTCCAATGAGATATTGCATGACAGAATTTAAAAATGAAAGAGAACACAAGGTAGAAATACGATTTATGATTTTGACTAATGATACTTTTTTTTCGTTAGAAGTTTAGTAAATCGGGCCTTGTATCATAACCGTTTTAAGTTTAAGTTAACTCTTGATTTAGGCCGGTATAATTTAAACATCTTATTCCTACATCACTTCAAATTGAAGTTACGAGGTTTTGGAACGACACCGGCGTTATTCCCTTCTTTTTAGTTGACTAGAGCAGCTGTTTCTTTTCTTAATTAGTCTGTAGGCCAGACAAAACGACAATATACTGTTCATTAGTTTCAAAATCGAGTTTTAAGTTTCCAACCGGACATGACTTGATCAAATCATGACGTAGAAGTCTTCCTGTATCGAAAATATCTCATCTATAACGGAAAAACTAATTTAGTCCGCCTGTTTCATCTTATTACGTCAGTACAAATAATTGTCAAACCAAACGAGAGTTACGTAAGCACGGTAGTAAAGTAGAACAGTTAACAGCATAGTGAAATTGACAGGGTGAATGGGTTTAAAATAATTTTCGAATAAAGTTGAATGAGTGGGAGGAGTGAGTTTTGAATGAAATTCAGGAAGGTAATCCAATACCGCTAATTGTGTTCAGGACGAACTAAATTAGCAATATTAATTACCTCCTTGTAATAAAATATGCATTGAAGTTCTATAGTGTCGTAAACCTATGTCCCGGCACACTGCCAAAGGTACAAGATTTACTGGACGCGAGTTCTTAATGCGAAAAATGCAATAAAAATGCGCAGTCTGGATCAAAGTTCAAAATATAAATGTCAGGATGACACCACTGGCTATATATTACTAAAAAGGCAGCCAGAACCTTATTGGATAAAACTGAATATAGAAACACAATTTAAATGAACTGAACTGTAATTTAATGAAACATGCAAATGCCAATAACAAGTGAACAAAGTCATCAAAATCAAAGTTTCAAAAGTGCCAAAAGCAAGATTTTAGAATATTCAAGGTTAGGATAATAATTTCAATCAGTTCACTATGATTTGTCTAGAAAATATAAGTTTGATTTCACAAGTTACTAAGCAAAATGACAACAACTACAAACTACTATAAAGAAAAATAAAACTATTTACATTAAGATGTAAAATATGAAAGTCTTTAATTCTTTGATTAACAAATAATTAAAGAACTTGCATATTTTGCAAATGACTCTGCAAGCAAGATAATATTTCCTAAATTAGAATTTACTTTAATTCACAAATATATCTAAGTTGAACATAAGAAAATAATCAAGTTATCCAAAGTTAAATTAGCACAGAGTTAAAGTTGTAAAAGTCCAAAAATCCCGCTTCCAGAGTGAAGATTTGAGGAATTGAAGCTCTTTTTATTGCTGTCTGATCAGAGTCCCGGAGTGTTCCATGAAACTTGATTGGCTAGCCAACACCCAACAAGTTTCAGTAGCAGTCCAGAATCTAATTTGATTGGATAATCAGTCTCAAGATGACCATGTCTAATTACGCAATATTTCAATTGACACACTCTGTAGCTGGTAAGCTCCGCCTACTTTGCACTTGGTCACCTCAATTCCAATACACACAATCCAAGAAATTGACAAAGTCATAATCATCAAAAGCACAATTCCAATCCTCAATCTGGATCAATATTCAAAATCTACATTAAAATTCCAATAAAATAAGTCTAAACATGACCACTTTACTCTCAATATTAAGGATTTTGTATTTTTTGACATTAATTAACTGCAATAGGACAGGTCACTGAGTGCAGTCAACCAAAAAGACAAAACACAATATAGCTATAGAGTATCATGTTATATACAGATTAAAATATGAAAAAGAGAAGAATGAAACGAGTTGACTGGCAAACAATAAGCATTTTAACAGGCTGGAAAATAATGTTACTTTTCCCACATTGTTTCAAACCCTACAATTGAAACAATATGAACCTAGCAACATCCTATCCATGTGCATGCAGCAAATAATGCATCAACATTCTCTCACCCATATCAATCTGATATATAACTGACAAGTTACTTTAATCTTAAAATGATGCATTAGTGAAATGATAACTTCACACCTTTTCTGATTTGTGCAATTGACCAGCCACTTAAAGGTAAAGGTGTACTGCCCCATTGTATACTCTGGACATTACAAGGTGCCTCCTAACTGATAAGCAATTACCAGTAATCAATAATAGCATATACAGCTACTGTAAATACACAGGGAATACACAATTGAACCAAATACACCATGAAACTTGCAGACAGGCTAAGTCTAGAATGGTTGTGCAGCTTGATCAGAATCAATTATGTACTTGTTGTAATTAATAGAATTGCTTTAGAATAATTTCCATAATGATTCAATTATCTTCATACTATTCTTAATCAATAAATTTCTTCAGTGTAAACTTGAACAGTCTGCTCAAAATCACTAGATATTAAGCAGAATGATCAGTTCTACCTGCCTAAGCGAAACTTAATTAAAAAAGATGTTTTGTTATTATGTCATTGTGTCAATTTTGAATATTTGAAATACATCAAAACTCAGAAAAGACTTATACCATAATTAACTTGACTTTAGTTTGAAGTATAAGTACTAAAATTACTACATAACAGAATTGTCTGAAAAACATTGACTAATTCTCTATGTTGCATAATATTAAACAAAAGACAAATTCCACAGACACTTCATAAACAAAGCCACTGGACACCTGACACCTGCAAGGCCAAATCTCTGAGACTATTATGCAATTTCTTCCAGTCATCCAGACAATATTATGTAATACCTTCTCCCAAAGGGACCAGTCTTGGTGACAACCCAGTAGGGGGTAGGCATCAAAGGAACTTACAGACCTTGATCTTTCTCTCTAACCCTATCCTGGAATGTATGTTGCCCTTTCCTTCATGAGGCAAAAATCCAAATTTACAACACTGCTCCCCCCATGGAAAAGAATGGATCTTCCACAAGAGACATTCAATTCCGCCTCGGAATTTCAAAAGCAAAATTTCTCTTGAGAAATTCAGGAACTGAACAGAATGTTAAGTTTCCTTTGAAAATGATAAAAATCTTATCATATCAATATACACACACATTATACATGAATATTGAACAGAATGTGACAGTTGTATCAATGCAATCTTTTGACAATAAGTTTGATAATTCTTGCAAATATGAACTAAAAATACTTTAACCGACTCATTGGATTCATAATGAATAAATATATCTGTATCTATAAATGAATACGATTCAAATTGACTGACTCTCAAAATATCTCCCTTCCTAAAAAATGCCGACTTCAGTTCGTGCATTGCTCAGGACTCACTAATTCACTCAACCAAATCACTGATAGGAAAAGCATTGCTACACAGCATATAACGTCTTCAATATGCTATGAATGTAACTATGCGTTATCAATGCAGTGCAGAGACACTATGCCTCCATTGAAATAATGCAATATAATACTATCGGATACAGATAAGTGTTCAATCTATATATACAATTGACAGTATTAGATATTGTAGAATGATTATCCGGAAAAATCATCAGACCTATCATTCCCAATATCACTAATACGATTATCCGGAAAAACATCAGACCTATCGAATTAGACTGCATTGCTCGGTATGGTGCAATTTTAACTCACACTTAAGTTAAGAAATCATTCATTTTGCTTCAGAAACAAATATCATTACAAAATATTACTCTCAAAATTTTAAACAATATCTTAACATCTCTAATCAACCAGTACCACTAATGTATTAGTATTATGCTGTTTTGAAATTTGTGTCAATATCCAATCAAAACAGAGAATCACCAATTTATCTTAAAACTTCCAACAACATAGAGAAAGGTAAGTGTTCGACCGATCAATTTAAATGTTATTGGAACAAGACAAAAATGCAATAACTCATTGACTCAATCTGTAACCAGTTTTTGGGTATAATGCAAATGTAACAATGCGCTACACAGTATATAACTTCTTCAATATACTATGAATGTAGTTCAGTCTTACAAATACAAAATGAAATTAATAAAACACTCTCTCACACGTAATTATCGGTAAAAACATCGGCCTATTACACTATCTCTCAAGACTATCCGGAAATAACACATCAGACTCGTCAGTTCAAACACTCCAGGACCTGTGAAAAGCTGGAAATAACACATCAGCTCCCTAACTCACAGTGATAAGCGGGAAATAACACATCAGTCATTATCAGTCATACTCTCTCCTGTGAAAGACCGGAAATAACACATCAGTCCTATCATCACAGTGGCAGGCTGGAAATGACACATCAGGCCTACCAATCAAAACTCTCTCGCGTGACTTCGCATGGAAAAGTCAGGTCACCGAAGTTGCACTTCTTTCTCCAAACAACTTCAGAATGGTTACCGTTATCTCAATGTTCTCGATAAAAACACTTCTTTCGAAACATCAAAACTACAACACACAAGATTGACTTGTAGATTTCAAACACTATCATATTTGAATAATTACTCCTTCTGAAATTTTGATATTCACATCTTTTTACATATCACTTTCATAGAATATTCGATTTTGTGATCACACTAATACTTTACTGACACACTTGGGTTCACTCTTCATGAAACGTTGGTGAACGCCCTTAGCTTATGTAACTCATCATCAAATAGGGGTTTCGTCTAAGTTGATTTCATTAGGAAACATCAGTGAACATGGCCTCATCCATTTACAGCGTTGTGAATTTTGACATACCCAGGATGACTAATTGGTCTTGATCTCTTTATTTAGTCTTCATAAAAGGTTGGTTATGTAGCAGTGAATTAATGTAGCATAGGACTGTAGTTATAGTCAATATATATATATGTAACTGCACTTTTCGCGCTGGTCCATATTCAGGTATTGCCTGGCACCAAAATTATCAGTCAGACACATTGATAGCAATATTCAAGGGTCAATGTCTCTGTTCTTTAGTTTCCTCCATATGTCAACACCATTTTCCACAATTTTTCAAATTCAAGTATCTCTGATTCACTTTGGCAACCTCGGTTCTTCTTTAATTTACAAAGCCACTTTCAAATATTGTAAGGAAGCAGGCAACAATTTGAATTAATTTGTTTTCTGTGCAAAAACAGTACTTACAACGATTCTCTAAAAGGCAAAGTGCTTATCTTTCAAAACTTGAAATGAGAAAAGTGTAAAAGTTACAATGCAATCATTTTGCAGAGTCAAGCTTTTTAATCTAGCAAAAAAAATAATTAAAACATGAAAAAGTGTACTTGTGAAAAAAAGCCTGAAAAATCTGAAAACAATATTGAAATTGTCTGATTCTTTAATAAAGACAACAGTCTACAAAGTTCAAATAATATTTCCAAAGGTTAAAACAGGTTGCAAACACAGAAATCAGATGTAAACATTCTGTCCTCCCTGTCCGCTAAAAAATGCCACTGCATTAGACTAATTCCAGTGCCCCTAATTTGCCGGGCTCTCTGAAATTATCTGAACTAACAATTTAGCAACAAATGGAATTTTGAAGTATGAAATCTGACAGTTTCTACCAATAGAAAATATCAAATATCCTAGTATTAAGAAAATCTCTTAAAACATTTAGGTTCAAATAGCAAAAAATATTAAATGATCCAAACTTTGAAATAATTTAAGACTCTAAATCTGTTGTTGCCTTGAAAATTAATTACAATGACAACACAGATCACCACTTCTGTCACCAATTTGTCGTAAACCTATGTCCCGGCACACTGCCAAAGGTACAAGATTTACTGGACGCGAGTTCTTAATGCGAAAAATGCAATAAAAATGCGCAGTCTGGATCAAAGTTCAAAATATAAATGTCAGGATGACACCACTGGCTATATATTACTAAAAAGGCAGCCAGAACCTTATTGGATAAAACTGAATAAAGAAACACAATTTAAATGAACTGAACTGTAATTTAATGAAACATGCAAATGCCAATAACAAGTGAACAAAGTCATCAAAATCAAAGTTTCAAAAGTGCCAAAAGCTAGATTTTAGAATATTCAAGGTTAGGATAATAATTTCAATCAGTTCACTATGATTTGTCTAGAAAATATAAGTTTGATTTCACAAGTTACTAAGCAAAATGACAACAACTACAAACTACTATAAAGAAAAATAAAACTATTTACATTAAGATGTAAAATATGAAAGTCTTTAATTATTTGATTAACAAATAATTAAAGAACTTGCATATTTTGCAAATGACTCTGCAAGCAAGATAATATTTCCTACATTAGAATTTACTTTAATTCACAAATATATCTAAGTTGAACATAAGAAAATAATCAAGTTATCCAAAGTTAAATTAGCACAGAGTTAAAGTTGTAAAAGTCCAAAAATCCCGCTTCCAGAGTGAAGATTTGAGGAATTGAAGCTCTTTTTATTGCTGTCTGATCAGAGTCCCGGAGTGTTCCATGAAACTTGATTGGCTAGCCCACACCCAACAAGTTTCAGTAGCAGTCCAGAATCTAATTTGATTGGATAATCAGTCTCAAGATGACCATGTCTAATTACGCAATATTTCAATTGACACACTCTGTAGCTAGTAAGCTCCGCCTACTTTGCACTTGGTCACCTCAATTCCAATACACACAATCCAAGAAATTGACAAAGTCATAATCATCAAAAGCACAATTCCAATCCTCAATCTGGATCAATATTCAAAATCTACATTAAAATTCCAATAAAATAAGTCTAAACATGACCACTTTACTCTCAATATTAAGGATTTTGTATTTTGTGACATTAATTAACTGCAATAGGACAGGTCACTGAGTGCAGTCAACCAAAAAGACAAAACACAATATAGCTATAGAGTATCATGTTATATACAGATTAAAATATGAAAAAGAGAAGAATGAAACGAGTTGACTGGCAAACAATAAGCATTTTAACAGGCTGGAAAATAATGTTACTTTTCCCACATTGTTTCAAACCCTACAATTGAAACAATATGAACCTAGCAACATCCTATCCATGTGCATGCAGCAAATAATGCATCAACATTCTCTCACCCATATCAATCTGATATATAACTGACAAGTTACTTTAATCTTAAAATGATGCATTAGTGAAATGATAACTTCACACCTTTTCTGATTTGTGCAATTGACCAGCCACTTAAAGGTAAAGGTGTACTGCCCCATTGTATACTCTGGACATTACAAGGTGCCTCCTAACTGATAAGCAATTACCAGTAATCAATAATAGCATATACAGCTACTGTAAATACCCAGGGAATACACAATTGAACCAAATACACCATGAAACTTGCAGACAGGCTAAGTCTAGAATGGTTGTGCAGCTTGATCAGAATCAATTATGTACTTGTTGTAATTAATAGAATTGCTTTAGAATAATTTCCATAATGATTCAATTTTCTTCATACTATTCTTAATCAATAAATTTTTTCAGTGTAAACTTGAACAGTCTGCTCAAAATCACTAGATATTAAGCAGAATGATCAGTTCTACCTGCCTAAGCGAAACTTAATTAAAAAAGATGTTTTGTTATTATGTCATTGTGTCAATTTTGAATATTTGAAATACATCAAAACTCAGAAAAGACTTATACCATAATTAACTTGACTTTAGTTTGAAGTATAAGTACTAAAATTACTACATAACAGAATTGTCTGAAAAACATTGACTAATTCTCTATGTTGCATAATATTAAACAAAAGACAAATTCCACAGACACTTCATAAACAAAGCCACTGGACACCTGGCACCTGCAAGGCCAAATCTCTGAGACTATTATGCAATTTCTTCCAGTCATCCAGACAATATTATGTAATAGCTTCTCCCAAAGGGACCAGTCTTGGTGACAACCCAGTAGGGGGTAGGCATCAAAGGAACTTACAGACCTTGATCTTTCTCTCTAACCCTATCCTGGAATGTATGTTGCCCTTTCCTTCATGAGGCAAAAATCCAAATTTACAACACTGCTCCCCCCATGGAAAAGAATGGATCTTCCACAAGAGACATTCAATTCCGCCTCGGAATTTCAAAAGCAAAATTTCTCTTGAGAAATTCAGGAACTGAACAGAATGTTAAGTTTCCTTTGAAAATGATAAAAATCTTATCATATCAATATACACACACATTATACATGAATATTGAACAGAATGTGACAGTTGTATCAATGCAATCTTTTGACAATAAGTTTGATAATTCTTGCAAATATGAACTAAAAATACTTTAACCGACTCATTGGATTCATAATGAATAAATATATCTGTATCTATAAATGAATACGATTCAAATTGACTGACTCTCAAAATATCTCCCTTCCTAAAAAATGCCGACTTCAGTTCGTGCATTGCTCAGGACTCACTAATTCACTCAACCAAATCACTGATAGGAAAAGCATTGCTACACAGCATATAACGTCTTCAATATGCTATGAATGTAACTATGCGTTATCAATGCAGTGCAGAGACACTATGCCTCCATTGAAATAATGCAATATAATACTATCGGATACAGATAAGTGTTCAATCTATATATACAATTGACAGTATTAGATATTGTAGAATGATTATCCGGAAAAATCATCAGACCTATCATTCCCAATATCACTAATACGATTATCCGGAAAAACATCAGACCTATCGAATTAGACTGCATTGCTCGGTATGGTGCAATTTTAACTCACACTTAAGTTAAGAAATCATTCATTTTGCTTCAGAAACAAATATCATTACAAAATATTACTCTCAAAATTTTAAACAATATCTTAACATCTCTAATCAACCAGTACCACTAATGTATTAGTATTATGCTGTTTTGAAATTTGTGTCAATATCCAATCAAAACAGAGAATCACCAATTTATCTTAAAACTTCCAACAACATAGAGAAAGGTAAGTGTTCGACCGATCAATTTAAATGTTATTGGAACAAGACAAAAATGCAATAACTCATTGACTCAATCTGTAACCAGTTTTTGGGTATAATGCAAATGTAACAATGCGCTACACAGTATATAACTTCTTCAATATACTATGAATGTAGTTCAGTCTTACAAATACAAAATGAAATTAATAAAACACTCTCTCACACGTAATTATCGGTAAAAAAATCGGCCTATTACACTATCTCTCAAGACTATCCGGAAATAACACATCAGACTCGTCAGTTCAAACACTCCAGGACCTGTGAAAAGCTGGAAATAACACATCAGCTCCCTAACTCACAGTGATAAGCGGGAAATAACACATCAGTCATTATCAGTCATACTCTCTCCTGTGAAAGACCGGAAATAACACATCAGTCCTATCATCACAGTGGCAGGCTGGAAATGACACATCAGGCCTACCAATCAAAACTCTCTCGCGTGACTTCGCATGGAAAAGTCAGGTCACCGAAGTTGCACTTCTTTCTCCAAACAACTTCAGAATGGTTACCGTTATCTCAATGTTCTCGATAAAAACACTTCTTTCGAAACATCAAAACTACAACACACAAGATTGACTTGTAGATTTCAAACACTATCATATTTGAATAATTACTCCTTCTGAAATTTTGATATTCACATCTTTTTACATATCACTTTCATAGAATATTCGATTTTGTGATCACACTAATACTTTACTGACACACTTGGGTTCACTCTTCATGAAACGTTGGTGAACGCCCTTAGCTTATGTAACTCATCATCAAATAGGGGTTTCGTCTAAGTTGATTTCATTAGGAAACATCAGTGAACATGGCCTCATCCATTTACAGCGTTGTGAATTTTGACATACCCAGGATGACTAATTGGTCTTGATCTCTTTATTTAGTCTTCATAAAAGGTTGGTTATGTAGCAGTGAATTAATGTAGCATAGGACTGTAGTTATAGTCAATATATATATATATATGTAACTGCACTTTTCGCGCTGGTCCATATTCAGGTATTGCCTGGCACCAAAATTATCAGTCAGACACATTGATAGCAATATTCAAGGGTCAATGTCTCTGTTCTTTAGTTTCCTCCATATGTCAACACCATTTTCCACAATTTTTCAAATTCAAGTATCTCTGATTCACTTTGGCAACCTCGGTTCTTCTTTAATTTACAAAGCCACTTTCAAATATTGTAAGGAAGCAGGCAACAATTTGAATTAATTTGTTTTCTGTGCAAAAACAGTAGTTACAACGATTCTCTAAAAGGCAAAGTGCTTATCTTTCAAAACTTGAAATGAGAAAAGTGTAAAAGTTACAATGCAATCATTTTGCAGAGTCAAGCTTTTTAATCTAGCAAAAAAAATAATTAAAACATGAAAAAGTGTACTTGTGAAAAAAAGCCTGAAAAATCTGAAAACAATATTGAAATTGTCTGATTCTTTAATAAAGACAACAGTCTACAAAGTTCAAATAATATTTCCAAAGGTTAAAACAGGTTGCAAACACAGAAATCAGATGTAAACATTCTGTCCTCCCTGTCCGCTAAAAAATGCCACTGCATTAGACTAATTCCAGTGCCCCTAATTTGCCGGGCTCTCTGAAATTATCTGAACTAACAATTTAGCAACAAATGGAATTTTGAAGTATGAAATCTGACAGTTTCTACCAATAGAAAATATCAAATATCCTAGTATTAAGAAAATCTCTTAAAACATTTAGGTTCAAATAGCAAAAAATATTAAATGATCCAAACTTTGAAATAATTTAAGACTCTAAATCTGTTGTTGCCTTGAAAATTAATTACAATGACAACACAGATCACCACTTCTGTCACCAATTTGTCGTAAACCTATGTCCCGGCACACTGCCAAAGGTACAAGATTTACTGGACGCGAGTTCTTAATGCGAAAAATGCAATAAAAATGCGCAGTCTGGATCAAAGTTCAAAATATAAATGTCAGGATGACACCACTGGCTATATATTACTAAAAAGGCAGCCAGAACCTTATTGGATAAAACTGAATAAAGAAACACAATTTAAATGAACTGAACTGTAATTTAATGAAACATGCAAATGCCAATAACAAGTGAACAAAGTCATCAAAATCAAAGTTTCAAAAGTGCCTAAAGCTAGATTTTAGAATATTCAAGGTTAGGATAATAATTTCAATCAGTTCACTATGATTTGTCTAGAAAATATAAGTTTGATTTCACAAGTTACTAAGCAAAATGACAACAACTACAAACTACTATAAAGAAAAATAAAACTATTTACATTAAGATGTAAAATATGAAAGTCTTTAATTATTTGATTAACAAATAATTAAAGAACTTGCATATTTTGCAAATGACTCTGCAAGCAAGATAATATTTCCTAAATTAGAATTTACTTTAATTCACAAATATATCTAAGTTGAACATAAGAAAATAATCAAGTTATCCAAAGTTAAATTAGCACAGAGTTAAAGTTGTAAAAGTCCAAAAATCCCGCTTCCAGAGTGAAGATTTGAGGAATTGAAGCTCTTTTTATTGCTGTCTGATCAGAGTCCCGGAGTGTTCCATGAAACTTGATTGGCTAGCCCACACCCAACAAGTTTCAGTAGCAGTCCAGAATCTAATTTGATTGGATAATCAGTCTCAAGATGACCATGTCTAATTACGCAATATTTCAATTGACACACTCTGTAGCTAGTAAGCTCCGCCTACTTTGCACTTGGTCACCTCAATTCCAATACACACAATCCAAGAAATTGACAAAGTCATAATCATCAAAAGCACAATTCCAATCCTCAATCTGGATCAATATTCAAAATCTACATTAAAATTCCAATAAAATAAGTCTAAACATGACCACTTTACTCTCAATATTAAGGATTTTGTATTTTGTGACATTGATTAACTGCAATAGGACAGGTCACTGAGTGCAGTCAACCAAAAAGACAAAACACAATATAGCTATAGAGTATCATGTTATATACAGATTAAAATATGAAAAAGAGAAGAATGAAACGAGTTGACTGGCAAACAATAAGCATTTTAACAGGCTGGAAAATAATGTTACTTTTCCCACATTGTTTCAAACCCTACAATTGAAACAATATGAACCTAGCAACATCCTATCCATGTGCATGCAGCAAATAATGCATCAACATTCTCTCACCCATATCAATCTGATATATAACTGACAAGTTACTTTAATCTTAAAATGATGCATTAGTGAAATGATAACTTCACACCTTTTCTGATTTGTGCAATTGACCAGCCACTTAAAGGTAAAGGTGTACTGCCCCATTGTATACTCTGGACATTACAAGGTGCCTCCTAACTGATAAGCAATTACCAGTAATCAATAATAGCATATACAGCTACTGTAAATACCCAGGGAATACACAATTGAACCAAATACACCATGAAACTTGCAGACAGGCTAAGTCTAGAATGGTTGTGCAGCTTGATCAGAATCAATTATGTACTTGTTGTAATTAATAGAATTGCTTTAGAATAATTTCCATAATGATTCAATTTTCTTCATACTATTCTTAATCAATAAATTTTTTCAGTGTAAACTTGAACAGTCTGCTCAAAATCACTAGATATTAAGCAGAATGATCAGTTCTACCTGCCTAAGCGAAACTTAATTAAAAAAGATGTTTTGTTATTATGTCATTGTGTCAATTTTGAATATTTGAAATACATCAAAACTCAGAAAAGACTTATACCATAATTAACTTGACTTTAGTTTGAAGTATAAGTACTAAAATTGCTACATAACAGAATTGTCTGAAAAACATTGACTAATTCTCTATGTTGCATAATATTAAACAAAAGACAAATTCCACAGACACTTCATAAACAAAGCCACTGGACACCTGGCACCTGCAAGGCCAAATCTCTGAGACTATTATGCAATTTCTTCCAGTCATCCAGACAATATTATGTAATACCTTCTCCCAAAGGGACCAGTCTTGGTGACAACCCAGTAGGGGGTAGGCATCAAAGGAACTTACAGACCTTGATCTTTCTCTCTAACCCTATCCTGGAATGTATGTTGCCCTTTCCTTCATGAGGCAAAAATCCAAATTTACAACACTGCTCCCCCCATGGAAAAGAATGGATCTTCCACAAGAGACATTCAATTCCGCCTCGGAATTTCAAAAGCAAAATTTCTCTTGAGAAATTCAGGAACTGAACAGAATGTTAAGTTTCCTTTGAAAATGATAAAAATCTTATCATATCAATATACACACACATTATACATGAATATTGAACAGAATGTGACAGTTGTATCAATGCAATCTTTTGACAATAAGTTTGATAATTCTTGCAAATATGAACTAAAAATACTTTAACCGACTCATTGGATTCATAATGAAAAAATATATCTGTATCTATAAATGAATACGATTCAAATTGACTGACTCTCAAAATATCTCCCTTCCTAAAAAATGCCGACTTCAGTTCGTGCATTGCTCAGGACTCACTAATTCACTCAACCAAATCACTGATAGGAAAAGCATTGCTACACAGCATATAACGTCTTCAATATGCTATGAATGTAACTATGCGTTATCAATGCAGTGCAGAGACACTATGCCTCCATTGAAATAATGCAATATAATACTATCGGATACAGATAAGTGTTCAATCTATATATACAATTGACAGTATTAGATATTGTAGAATGATTATCCGGAAAAATCATCAGACCTATCATTCCCAATATCACTAATACGATTATCCGGAAAAACATCAGACCTATCGAATTAGACTGCATTGCTCGGTATGGTGCAATTTTAACTCACACTTAAGTTAAGAAATCATTCATTTTGCTTCAGAAACAAATATCATTACAAAATATTACTCTCAAAATTTTAAACAATATCTTAACATCTCTAATCAACCAGTACCACTAATGTATTAGTATTATGCTGTTTTGAAATTTGTGTCAATATCCAATCAAAACAGAGAATCACCAATTTATCTTAAAACTTCCAACAACATAGAGAAAGGTAAGTGTTCGACCGATCAATTTAAATGTTATTGGAACAAGACAAAAATGCAATAACTCATTGACTCAATCTGTAACCAGTTTTTGGGTATAATGCAAATGTAACAATGCGCTACACAGTATATAACTTCTTCAATATACTATGAATGTAGTTCAGTCTTACAAATACAAAATGAAATTAATAAAACACTCTCTCACACGTAATTATCGGTAAAAAAATCGGCCTATTACACTATCTCTCAAGACTATCCGGAAATAACACATCAGACTCGTCAGTTCAAACACTCCAGGACCTGTGAAAAGCTGGAAATAACACATCAGCTCCCTAACTCACAGTGATAAGCGGGAAATAACACATCAGTCATTATCAGTCATACTCTCTCCTGTGAAAGACCGGAAATAACACATCAGTCCTATCATCACAGTGGCAGGCTGGAAATGACACATCAGGCCTACCAATCAAAACTCTCTCGCGTGACTTCGCATGGAAAAGTCAGGTCACCGAAGTTGCACTTCTTTCTCCAAACAACTTCAGAATGGTTACCGTTATCTCAATGTTCTCGATAAAAACACTTCTTTCGAAACATCAAAACTACAACACACAAGATTGACTTGTAGATTTCAAACACTATCATATTTGAATAATTACTCCTTCTGAAATTTTGATATTCACATCTTTTTACATATCACTTTCATAGAATATTCGATTTTGTGATCACACTAATACTTTACTGACACACTTGGGTTCACTCTTCATGAAACGTTGGTGAACGCCCTTAGCTTATGTAACTCATCATCAAATAGGGGTTTCGTCTAAGTTGATTTCATTAGGAAACATCAGTGAACATGGCCTCATCCATTTACAGCGTTGTGAATTTTGACATACCCAGGATGACTAATTGGTCTTGATCTCTTTATTTAGTCTTCATAAAAGGTTGGTTATGTAGCAGTGAATTAATGTAGCATAGGACTGTAGTTATAGTCAATATATATATATATATGTAACTGCACTTTTCGCGCTGGTCCATATTCAGGTATTGCCTGGCACCAAAATTATCAGTCAGACACATTGATAGCAATATTCAAGGGTCAATGTCTCTGTTCTTTAGTTTCCTCCATATGTCAACACCATTTTCCACAATTTTTCAAATTCAAGTATCTCTGATTCACTTTGGCAACCTCGGTTCTTCTTTAATTTACAAAGCCACTTTCAAATATTGTAAGGAAGCAGGCAACAATTTGAATTAATTTGTTTTCTGTGCAAAAACAGTAGTTACAACGATTCTCTAAAAGGCAAAGTGCTTATCTTTCAAAACTTGAAATGAGAAAAGTGTAAAAGTTACAATGCAATCATTTTGCAGAGTCAAGCTTTTTAATCTAGCAAAAAAAATAATTAAAACATGAAAAAGTGTACTTGTGAAAAAAAGCCTGAAAAATCTGAAAACAATATTGAAATTGTCTGATTCTTTAATAAAGACAACAGTCTACAAAGTTCAAATAATATTTCCAAAGGTTAAAACAGGTTGCAAACACAGAAATCAGATGTAAACATTCTGTCCTCCCTGTCCGCTAAAAAATGCCACTGCATTAGACTAATTCCAGTGCCCCTAATTTGCCGGGCTCTCTGAAATTATCTGAACTAACAATTTAGCAACAAATGGAATTTTGAAGTATGAAATCTGACAGTTTCTACCAATAGAAAATATCAAATATCCTAGTATTAAGAAAATCTCTTAAAACATTTAGGTTCAAATAGCAAAAAATATTAAATGATCCAAACTTTGAAATAATTTAAGACTCTAAATCTGTTGTTGCCTTGAAAATTAATTACAATGACAACACAGATCACCACTTCTGTCACCAATTTGTCGTAAACCTATGTCCCGGCACACTGCCAAAGGTACAAGATTTACTGGACGCGAGTTCTTAATGCGAAAAATGCAATAAAAATGCGCAGTCTGGATCAAAGTTCAAAATATAAATGTCAGGATGACACCACTGGCTATATATTACTAAAAAGGCAGCCAGAACCTTATTGGATAAAACTGAATAAAGAAACACAATTTAAATGAACTGAACTGTAATTTAATGAAACATGCAAATGCCAATAACAAGTGAACAAAGTCATCAAAATCAAAGTTTCAAAAGTGCCAAAAGCTAGATTTTAGAATATTCAAGGTTAGGATAATAATTTCAATCAGTTCACTATGATTTGTCTAGAAAATATAAGTTTGATTTCACAAGTTACTAAGCAAAATGACAACAACTACAAACTACTATAAAGAAAAATAAAACTATTTACATTAAGATGTAAAATATGAAAGTCTTTAATTATTTGATTAACAAATAATTAAAGAACTTGCATATTTTGCAAATGACTCTGCAAGCAAGATAATATTTCCTAAATTAGAATTTACTTTAATTCACAAATATATCTAAGTTGAACATAAGAAAATAATCAAGTTATCCAAAGTTAAATTAGCACAGAGTTAAAGTTGTAAAAGTCCAAAAATCCCGCTTCCAGAGTGAAGATTTGAGGAATTGAAGCTCTTTTTATTGCTGTCTGATCAGAGTCCCGGAGTGTTCCATGAAACTTGATTGGCTAGCCCACACCCAACAAGTTTCAGTAGCAGTCCAGAATCTAATTTGATTGGATAATCAGTCTCAAGATGACCATGTCTAATTACGCAATATTTCAATTGACACACTCTGTAGCTAGTAAGCTCCGCCTACTTTGCACTTGGTCACCTCAATTCCAATACACACAATCCAAGAAATTGACAAAGTCATAATCATCAAAAGCACAATTCCAATCCTCAATCTGGATCAATATTCAAAATCTACATTAAAATTCCAATAAAATAAGTCTAAACATGACCACTTTACTCTCAATATTAAGGATTTTGTATTTTGTGACATTAATTAACTGCAATAGGACAGGTCACTGAGTGCAGTCAACCAAAAAGACAAAACACAATATAGCTATAGAGTATCATGTTATATACAGATTAAAATATGAAAAAGAGAAGAATGAAACGAGTTGACTGGCAAACAATAAGCATTTTAACAGGCTGGAAAATAATGTTACTTTTCCCACATTGTTTCAAACCCTACAATTGAAACAATATGAACCTAGCAACATCCTATCCATGTGCATGCAGCAAATAATGCATCAACATTCTCTCACCCATATCAATCTGATATATAACTGACAAGTTACTTTAATCTTAAAATGATGCATTAGTGAAATGATAACTTCACACCTTTTCTGATTTGTGCAATTGACCAGCCACTTAAAGGTAAAGGTGTACTGCCCCATTGTATACTCTGGACATTACAAGGTGCCTCCTAACTGATAAGCAATTACCAGTAATCAATAATAGCATATACAGCTACTGTAAATACCCAGGGAATACACAATTGAACCAAATATACCATGAAACTTGCAGACAGGCTAAGTCTAGAATGGTTGTGCAGCTTGATCAGAATCAATTATGTACTTGTTGTAATTAATAGAATTGCTTTAGAATAATTTCCATAATGATTCAATTATCTTCATACTATTCTTAATCAATAAATTTCTTCAGTGTAAACTTGAACAGTCTGCTCAAAATCACTAGATATTAAGCAGAATGATCAGTTCTACCTGCCTAAGCGAAACTTAATTAAAAAAGATGTTTTGTTATTATGTCATTGTGTCAATTTTGAATATTTGAAATACATCAAAACTCAGAAAAGACTTATACCATAATTAACTTGACTTTAGTTTGAAGTATAAGTACTAAAATTACTACATAACAGAATTGTCTGAAAAACATTGACTAATTCTCTATGTTGCATAATATTAAACAAAAGACAAATTCCACAGACACTTCATAAACAAAGCCACTGGACACCTGACACCTGCAAGGCCAAATCTCTGAGACTATTATGCAATTTCTTCCAGTCATCCAGACAATATTATGTAATACCTTCTCCCAAAGGGACCAGTCTTGGTGACAACCCAGTAGGGGGTAGGCATCAAAGGAACTTACAGACCTTGATCTTTCTCTCTAACCCTATCCTGGAATGTATGTTGCCCTTTCCTTCATGAGGCAAAAATCCAAATTTACAACACTGCTCCCCCCATGGAAAAGAATGGATCTTCCACAAGAGACATTCAATTCCGCCTCGGAATTTCAAAAGCAAAATTTCTCTTGAGAAATTCAGGAACTGAACAGAATGTTAAGTTTCCTTTGAAAATGATAAAAATCTTATCATATCAATATACACACACATTATACATGAATATTGAACAGAATGTGACAGTTGTATCAATGCAATCTTTTGACAATAAGTTTGATAATTCTTGCAAATATGAACTAAAAATACTTTAACCGACTCATTGGATTCATAATGAATAAATATATCTGTATCTATAAATGAATACGATTCAAATTGACTGACTCTCAAAATATCTCCCTTCCTAAAAAATGCCGACTTCAGTTCGTGCATTGCTCAGGACTCACTAATTCACTCAACCAAATCACTGATAGGAAAAGCATTGCTACACAGCATATAACGTCTTCAATATGCTATGAATGTAACTATGCGTTATCAATGCAGTGCAGAGACACTAGGCCTCCATTGAAATAATGCAATATAATACTATCGGATACAGATAAGTGTTCAATCTATATATACAATTGACAGTATTAGATATTGTAGAATGATTATCCGGAAAAATCATCAGACCTATCATTCCCAATATCACTAATACGATTATCCGGAAAAACATCAGACCTATCGAATTAGACTGCATTGCTCGGTATGGTGCAATTTTAACTCACACTTAAGTTAAGAAATCATTCATTTTGCTTCAGAAACAAATATCATTACAAAATATTACTCTCAAAATTTTAAACAATATCTTAACATCTCTAATCAACCAGTACCACTAATGTATTAGTATTATGCTGTTTTGAAATTTGTGTCAATATCCAATCAAAACAGAGAATCACCAATTTATCTTAAAACTTCCAACAACATAGAGAAAGGTAAGTGTTCGACCGATCAATTTAAATGTTATTGGAACAAGACAAAAATGCAATAACTCATTGACTCAATCTGTAACCAGTTTTTGGGTATAATGCAAATGTAACAATGCGCTACACAGTATATAACTTCTTCAATATACTATGAATGTAGTTCAGTCTTACAAATACAAAATGAAATTAATAAAACACTCTCTCACACGTAATTATCGGTAAAAAAATCGGCCTATTACACTATCTCTCAAGACTATCCGGAAATAACACATCAGACTCGTCAGTTCAAACACTCCAGGACCTGTGAAAAGCTGGAAATAACACATCAGCTCCCTAACTCACAGTGATAAGCGGGAAATAACACATCAGTCATTATCAGTCATACTCTCTCCTGTGAAAGACCGGAAATAACACATCAGTCCTATCATCACAGTGGCAGGCTGGAAATGACACATCAGGCCTACCAATCAAAACTCTCTCGCGTGACTTCGCATGGAAAAGTCAGGTCACCGAAGTTGCACTTCTTTCTCCAAACAACTTCAGAATGGTTACCGTTATCTCAATGTTCTCGATAAAAACACTTCTTTCGAAACATCAAAACTACAACACACAAGATTGACTTGTAGATTTCAAACACTATCATATTTGAATAATTACTCCTTCTGAAATTTTGATATTCACATCTTTTTACATATCACTTTCATAGAATATTCGATTTTGTGATCACACTAATACTTTACTGACACACTTGGGTTCACTCTTCATGAAACGTTGGTGAACGCCCTTAGCTTATGTAACTCATCATCAAATAGGGGTTTCGTCTAAGTTGATTTCATTAGGAAACATCAGTGAACATGGCCTCATCCATTTACAGCGTTGTGAATTTTGACATACCCAGGATGACTAATTGGTCTTGAACTCTTTATTTAGTCTTCATAAAAGGTTGGTTATGTAGCAGTGAATTAATGTAGCATAGGACTGTAGTTATAGTCAATATATATATATATATGTAACTGCACTTTTCGCGCTGGTCCATATTCAGGTATTGCCTGGCACCAAAATTATCAGTCAGACACATTGATAGCAATATTCAAGGGTCAATGTCTCTGTTCTTTAGTTTCCTCCATATGTCAACACCATTTTCCACAATTTTTCAAATTCAAGTATCTCTGATTCACTTTGGCAACCTCGGTTCTTCTTTAATTTACAAAGCCACTTTCAAATATTGTAAGGAAGCAGGCAACAATTTGAATTAATTTGTTTTCTGTGCAAAAACAGTAGTTACAACGATTCTCTAAAAGGCAAAGTGCTTATCTTTCAAAACTTGAAATGAGAAAAGTGTAAAAGTTACAATGCAATCATTTTGCAGAGTCAAGCTTTTTAATCTAGCAAAAAAAATAATTAAAACATGAAAAAGTGTACTTGTGAAAAAAAGCCTGAAAAATCTGAAAACAATATTGAAATTGTCTGATTCTTTAATAAAGACAACAGTCTACAAAGTTCAAATAATATTTCCAAAGGTTAAAACAGGTTGCAAACACAGAAATCAGATGTAAACATTCTGTCCTCCCTGTCCGCTAAAAAATGCCACTGCATTAGACTAATTCCAGTGCCCCTAATTTGCCGGGCTCTCTGAAATTATCTGAACTAACAATTTAGCAACAAATGGAATTTTGAAGTATGAAATCTGACAGTTTCTACCAATAGAAAATATCAAATATCCTAGTATTAAGAAAATCTCTTAAAACATTTAGGTTCAAATAGCAAAAAATATTAAATGATCCAAACTTTGAAATAATTTTAGACTCTAAATCTGTTGTTGCCTTGAAAATTAATTACAATGACAACACAGATCACCACTTCTGTCACCAATTTGTCGTAAACCTATGTCCCGGCACACTGCCAAAGGTACAAGATTTACTGGACGCGAGTTCTTAATGCGAAAAATGCAATAAAAATGCGCAGTCTGGATCAAAGTTCAAAATATAAATGTCAGGATGACACCACTGGCTATATATTACTAAAAAGGCAGCCAGAACCTTATTGGATAAAACTGAATAAAGAAACACAATTTAAATGAACTGAACTGTAATTTAATGAAACATGCAAATGCCAATAACAAGTGAACAAAGTCATCAAAATCAAAGTTTCAAAAGTGCCAAAAGCTAGATTTTAGAATATTCAAGGTTAGGATAATAATTTCAATCAGTTCACTATGATTTGTCTAGAAAATATAAGTTTGATTTCACAAGTTACTAAGCAAAATGACAACAACTACAAACTACTATAAAGAAAAATAAAACTATTTACATTAAGATGTAAAATATAAAAGTCTTTAATTATTTGATTAACAAATAATTAAAGTACTTGCATATTTTGCAAATGACTCTGCAAGCAAGATAATATTTCCTAAATTAGAATTTACTTTAATTCACAAATATATCTAAGTTGAACATAAGAAAATAATCAAGTTATCCAAAGTTAAATTAGCACAGAGTTAAAGTTGTAAAAGTCCAAAAATCCCGCTTCCAGAGTGAAGATTTGAGGAATTGAAGCTCTTTTTATTGCTGTCTGATCAGAGTCCCGGAGTGTTCCATGAAACTTGATTGGCTAGCCCACACCCAACAAGTTTCAGTAGCAGTCCAGAATCTAATTTGATTGGATAATCAGTCTCAAGATGACCATGTCTAATTACGCAATATTTCAATTGACACACTCTGTAGCTAGTAAGCTCCGCCTACTTTGCACTTGGTCACCTCAATTCCAATACACACAATCCAAGAAATTGACAAAGTCTTAATCATCAAAAGCACAATTCCAATCCTCAATCTGGATCAATATTCAAAATCTACATTAAAATTCCAATAAAATAAGTCTAAACAGGACCACTTTACTCTCAATATTAAGGATTTTGTATTTTGTGACATTAATTAACTGCAATAGGACAGGTCACTGAGTGCAGTCAACCAAAAAGACAAAACACAATATAGCTATAGAGTATCATGTTATATACAGATTAAAATATGAAAAAGAGAAGAATGAAACGAGTTGACTGGCAAACAATAAGCATTTTAACAGGCTGGAAAATAATGTTACTTTTCCCACATTGTTTCAAACCCTACAATTGAAACAATATGAACCTAGCAACATCCTATCCATGTGCATGCAGCAAATAATGCATCAACATTCTCTCACCCGTATCAATCTGATATATAACTGACAAGTTACTTTAATCTTAAAATGATGCATTAGTGAAATGATAACTTCACACCTTTTCTGATTTGTGCAATTGACCAGCCACTTAAAGGTAAAGGTGTACTGCCCCATTGTATACTCTGGACATTACAAGGTGCCTCCTAACTGATAAGCAATTACCAGTAATCAATAATAGCATATACAGCTACTGTAAATACCCAGGGAATACACAATTGAACCAAATACACCATGAAACTTGCAGACAGGCTAAGTCTAGAATGGTTGTGCAGCTTGATCAGAATCAAGTATGTACTTGTTGTAATTAATAGAATTGCTTTAGAATAATTTCCATAATGATTCAATTTTCTTCATACTATTCTTAATCAATAAATTTTTTCAGTGTAAACTTGAACAGTCTGCTCAAAATCACTAGATATTAAGCAGAATGATCAGTTCTACCTGCCTAAGCGAAACTTAATTAAAAAAGATGTTTTGTTATTATGTCATTGTGTCAATTTTGAATATTTGAAATACATCAAAACTCAGAAAAGACTTATACCATAATTAACTTGACTTTAGTTTGAAGTATAAGTACTAAAATTACTACATAACAGAATTGTCTGAAAAACATTGACTAATTCTCTATGTTGCATAATATTAAACAAAAGACAAATTCCACAGACACTTCATAAACAAAGCCACTGGACACCTGGCACCTGCAAGGCCAAATCTCTGAGACTATTATGCAATTTCTTCCAGTCATCCAGACAATATTATGTAATACCTTCTCCCAAAGGGACCAGTCTTGGTGACAACCCAGTAGGGGGTAGGCATCAAAGGAACTTACAGACCTTGATCTTTCTCTCTAACCCTATCCTGGAATGTATGTTGCCCTTTCCTTCATGAGGCAAAAATCCAAATTGACAACAATAGCTTCCCATTTCTTTAGGAACCAACCAAACGCTTACAATTTCAATTATGTCAGTGAAATCGCTATTTTATTCTTATGATATTCATTTAGAAGGTAGATTTAGATTTTGTCTTTTCTAAAGCTTCTTCAAATTTTTTGAGCGAGTGTATGGCATGAATGAATGGAGCTCTAAGTGAGTGATTTAGAATGGTTTTGCTTGAGATTAATTTCATTTTCACATTTGTAATTATCTGAGCATTTAAATCTGTACACCTGTACACCAGTGTCAATTTATCAAATATAAATTAATGGTGAATATACGAGGGTTGTTCAAAAATTAACCGGATTTTTCCTAGCAAAATCTTATTTTTGAAGCAATCAAACTAAATTTGGTATCATTCGCTGTCGGAATTCAATTCACATGTGGTATAGTTATCGAACATAGCCATGGAAACGAGTACCCGGCGCAGCACATAAAATAATCGATATATTTGGTCTTCGTTTGTGAATATTCGTTCTTTTTTAACTGTTGATAAACTTGTAAATTACTTGAGTTTCTAGAATAACTATTACAAATGCCTTGTCTTCATTTGGAGTAATTTGACCGTTGAGTTTTTCGATAAGGTTCGTTTTAAATGTGTCGGGTAAGTGTTTCAGAACGTTCTAGACGACGTCAACTGAATGCTCGGAATTTTGATTTTTAATGATTCTATTCGACATCTACAAAAATACCGAAAGATATAAATTAAATTCTGGTCACGCTGATAGGGAATGGTTCATTCTTCCAAATGCTTTATTTTCATCGGTGAAGACGCTTCCGTGCCCCGTGAGATACGAGGAAGAACGGACAGAGAGAAACTTATCCAAGCATCTGTAGGGGCGTCAATTACCGAGTCTCTGGGAGAAATAGGCGATTTTTAAAGGGCACCTTTCTGAGAACTTCGATTTTGCACCATTCGATTTTACCTTTATACAAACCATAAAAGCCCAACTTAATTAAAAGAACACTGAATTATTCCTTCTCTCATGAATAACGAGCCTTGACAAGCTAAACAACACAACATCAAATGTCTCGTTTATCGACAACGTCGCTAGCGACATGTACTGTGCGCCGCCACCTAATACCCATATATTTTTGTTTGCGTCTGAAATTAATATACATCGTTCAAATGCTTCATGTTTTGGCATGTTTGAGCATATAAAGTGTACTGTTAATATGAGTATACTTTTTCACATAGGGATAAATCAATGATGATTTATTGACCTAATCCGGATAAAAATTGAACATCCCTCCCTTTCCAGACGTCTAGGCCAAAGAAAGTTTGATTACTGCTCTTAAAAAATGTGTCAATAAGATTGTTCTTTCTTCATTCCCTCGCATTTCTTTGGTATTTCAAAATGAGATTTGCTTAACTGTATGCATATACAGTTAACAACATTTTGTAATTGGCAATTTGGATAATTTTAGAATAATTTTGGAATTACGAGTAAGTTCAAAATGGAATATAAGGGAGGAAACACTTTTTCGCGAATTTCGTCCAAGCTGGACGAAATCAGCGATATGTTTTACCTCCCTTTAATAATAAATGTAAAGAAAGCTGAGTGGTTTGATGCGGATAGTAGAAATGCTAAACAATTGTATTTAGAAGCAATGAACAGCTATAACAAGTTAAAAACTCATTCTAACAGAGTTCACATGTGTGATAAAAAACGAACATATAAAAGGCTTGTTTTGAGGAAAAAGAAAATGTTTAAAATAAATAAAGTAAAGCAACTGGAACTTCTAAAAAATAGTAACCCTAGAGACTTTTGGAAACTTTTTAGTAGAAAGAATTCTAACAATAAAAATAATATTAGTATAGACAGCTTTTATGAACATTTTTCGAACTTTAATGAGAATCTAGGCAATGCTAATAGCCAGGAAGCAGAGAATTTTTCACTTGAACATGACTTTGATTCAGGTCAAATTAATTTTGAAGAGCTTGAAACCCCTATTTCACATGGAGAAATTGAATCCGTAGTTCGAGACCTCAAACGTCATAAATCATACGCTAGCGACAACCTGTTGAATGAATATTTTATTGAATCAATTGATATACTTTCATCACATTTAGTAGATATTTTCAACTGTATTTTCAATTCAGGCAATTTTCCAGAAAAATGGTGTGAAGGTACTGTTATTCCAATTTACAAGAAAAAGGATAGGCACGATGTAAATAATTACCGAGGCATTACATTGGTAAGCTGTTTTTCTAAGATTTTTACCGGTGTATTAAATAAACGCTTAACAAATTGGATCGAAAATAACGGTATTCTGAGTGACGCTCAATTTGGCTTTCGCAAACAAAGGTCGACTACTGATGCAATTTTTGTCTTAAATTCGATTATCGAAAGGGTTTTAAATAAAAAGAAACGTTTATACTGTGCCTTTGTCGATTTAAAAAAAGCCTTCGACAGTGTATATCATAATGGTCTGTGGTACAAACTTTTCCAACTAGGATTAAAAGGTAAAATGTTAAAAATTATTCGAAGTATGTACTCCACCGTTAAACTTAGAGTAAGAAGTTGTTCCAACTATTCAGATTTTTTCGAATGTGCAGTCGGGTTGAAACAAGGGGAGGTTATTTCACCCATATTGTTTTCTTTATTCCTAGAAGATCTTGAATTATTTCTCGCAGACGATATTAATTGTGGAATAAATATAGATGACATCATGTACATACTCCTTTTATTTGCAGATGACATGGTGATATTAGGTAATAGTCCTCTCGATCTTCAAAATAGCCTGGATAGGCTTGCTATGTATTGCTATGAATGGGGCCTAACTGTGAACGTTGACAAGACCAAAATAATGGTGTTTAGGAAACGGGGTGGTCTAAAGGATGGAGAAAACTGGGTATTTGATAATAAAAATATTGAAGTGGTAAATACATTCAACTATCTTGGAACGGTATTTAATTATACTGGATCATTTTCGATGAACACCGAATATATTGTTGGTAAAGGACTGAAAGCCTTAAATACCCTTATTGCAAACACTTACAGATACGACCTAAAAGTAACCACGTTATTACAGCTTTTTGATTCTTTTGTAAGCGCAACATTGAATTATGGATGTGAGATAACAGGTTTCTCTAAAAGTAAGCAAATAGAGAGAGTCCACCTTAAATTTTTAAAAAATATCTTGAACGTTAAACAATCTACAAGTACGATGGAAATATATGGTGAACTTGGAAGACACCCTTTATATATTGAGCGGCATGTCCGAATTATTAAATACTGGTGTAAAATTTTATCATCGCAAAATATTCTAATTAAGCATATTTAGCAAACTTTACTTGATGATTGTAAAAATGGACTCCGTAATTGGGCCTCAAGCGTCAAAGTTCTCCTAGATCTTGCTTGGTTCTCCAGCATATGGGAAAACCAATATCAATACAATTTGAAATATTTCCCTAAAATTTTCAGACAAAAGATTTTAGATATGTTTACCCAACAATGGACATTTAATATAAATTCAAATACATCAACAAAAATTTACAAACATATTAAAGACTCTTTGAATATAGAAAGCTATTTTATAAAACTCCCAAAAAGGTATTTCAAACTAATTGCTAAAATACGCCTTTCATGACATAGTCTTAAAGTGGAGTCTGGAAGATATACGAATCAACGAATAGAATATGAATCCAGAACCTGTGACTTTTGTACAAAAAGAGAAATCGAAGATGAATTCCATTTTATTCTCTGCTGTGATGCATACACAGATATTCGTGTGAAATATATAAAACATTATTATAGAAACCGCCCAAACATGTTTAAACTTGTCGAACTTTTAAGCTCCCAAAATAAATCAATACTGTTTCATTTTGCCAAATATCTTGAAGAAGCTTTTAAACGAAGAAAACCGCTCGAAAATAGATAATTCACTTTACTTTTACCTCTATTCAACCATAAATTTAATATAATTTTCAGTTAAAAAAAAATCTACTGTCTATACACGTACAATATTCACATTTGTGTTGAAAATCTATATATGAATGTTTTTTTTTTGTCATTGTTTGTGTTTATGACCTTGTTAAATTGTGTATGTATTTGCTTTTGTATGTAACGAGAAACTTTGTATAGTTTAAGTTACTTAAATAAAATGTCTATGTCTATGTCTATGTCTATTTTAAAAATAATAGTTCTTTCCTATATTACGGACCAGTCGGACAATTAAAAATTCACACTAGCCGATCTAGTTGTCGAATAATTTGATAAATTTCAATGAAATGATTTTCGTTGTTGATCTATTTCGATTTTGGGTTTTTAACGATTTTGGAGCGTTTTTGAGTGGTTTGAGTGAGTGTTAAGAATGAACGAATGGAGCGCTGAGTGAGTGATTTAGAAGGATTATGATCGAGGAGGATGTTTATTACAAGATATTGCTAACCGTTGTATTATTGATCTACAATGACCTGACACTCATTAAATATTCCTTTTGACCCCCTATCAATAGTCGCAATATATATGTTTCTTCATATAGACTTAAACTCGCGACGCTTAGATCTAATTAAATGTATCGCATCTCATAGTACACACGGAAATTTAGCTGTGGTAGTAAGGTTGGTGTCCCATAGCTTAGAAGTCATGAGTTCAAGCCAGAGCTATGCTAAATATTTTTTTTCTTTTATTGGGCAACAGTCTTTTAATTTCCTATTCTGATACAACGAAATTGCATAAGGCTATCGGTATTTTTTACAGTTATCTTTCCGCTAAACTTTAATTTGATTTAAAATTTGATCATTGCAATGTGCTGTCCACGCATCACCGTAAACCAAAACTGTGCATTGCGAGGTCGCACTGGAGACGCAATGAATTTTGTATCTCGTTTTTGTTGGTCAAATGAATCGCAAGCGGACCTGAATAATTGAATTTTGAATGTATCTATATTGAAAGATGTTGAAGCAGTTTTTTATGATTTACGAAATTAAAAAAATCTTTAGTGCTTTTCGGTGGTTTATCGAGAAATAACGGTAGATAATCACTTGATTATCTCACCACAAAAGCAGTGAATTGATCAAAAACTTATACCCTGCTTTTGTGCACTTCATCCTATCTGACGTCATCTATACGGGGCGAAATAAGTGACTTCACAATGAACGTTGCATAGCAATCACGTGCAAAATGACGCGCTTTGCGAACATATCTGCTACAAAGTTCACATTTTTGCAATTAAGAAATAGAATAATCGTTTGTTTTTCGATTAAGATCTTTTAATATTTCATTTCGTGAACAACAAAAGCTATTTTATCACTCGTGCTTCACAGCTTGTGGAAAATATAGCTTTTGTTGAGCACTCAATGAATATAAATTGATCTTACGCTGAAACAAACGATTATCCTCTATATATACAGGGTTTGAATACGTAAATAATGAGATAATTGAAAAAGGTAAAAACATTAATCATAATCACAAGGATTAAAATATGTATTCCTGTCGGGTATTGAACTCGACCCGACAACTTAAAGCGCTACAGGAAGGCACCTGTAACCACTGTTCTACAGCGGCCCTGTTAATAGATGTGAAATAATACGGATAAAATCATTAAATAAAATTGAATTACGCTGCGGGAATACTCGAGCACTGACGGAAGTTAATGACTACCAGTTCATTTTAGATTAATAATATTACATACCTGCTAAGTAAATATTCGATGAGATCTTTCGCATAGGTTTGGACAAGAAGATGACGAATGACAGCAGGTTTCCGATAAGCCCAAAACCGAACAAGAATGGCTGGAAATACACTGTGAGGTACTTGGCAAAGTTGAAGAATCCGGGTGACGTCCTCGCGCCGTCCCAGTAATATATACAGGTCTGGTTGTCATGGTAGCAGTCCGTTCCCCCGTCTGCGATATCGTTGGATATGTTTTCATTGTCCATGTTTAGGAGTGAGTCTTCGTATGGTATCTTTTACACTGTAAATACAATGGTCGTTAGGTACAGTTAATTACATCGTCAAATTGACAAGGTGGACGATTTTAAAATGATTTCGGAATGGTTTAGAATGAGTGTGTGGAGTGAGTTTTGAGTGAAATTAAAGGGCTGGAATCCAATATCGCTCATTTTGTCCAGGATGAACAAAATTTGCGATTTGTATTACTTCCCTTTGATAAAAATGCAAGTTCTATAAATAGCTTCCTATTGCTTTAAGAACCAATCAGACGCTTAAAATGTCAAATAATTATGTTAGTGAAATCGCGATTTCGTTCTTGCTTTATTCATTTTGAAGGTAGTTGTTGATCGCTTATCTTTAAGTCATTTTTTAATGGTTTGAGTGAGTGTTTGGAATGAACGAAGTGAGCGCTGAGTGAGCGATTGAGAATAGTTTTGATTGAGATGATTTTCACGATATAACTGTAACAACATGGTGAAATTTACAAGTTGAAAGATTTTGGTGTGATTTTGAAATGAATTTGAATGAGTTTGATGAAGCAGTTTAAAATAATGTTCAAGGTAGGTAAACCACTTTCGATTAGTCGTCCAATTGGATGAAATTATCGATATGTTTAACCTCCATTTAAAACAAAAAAAGTACTTTAACCCCCCCCCCCCCCCGGTACCACAGACGCCGATTTCCAGTAAGCGTAGAGCATCGGCATAGCGCATTTTACCCGATCTTTCTTCTATCATTCTTGGATATAGCGTTTTGAAGACACTATCAGTGTGTTCCCGAATGACTTCGCGCGTCGATGGATGCTGATCGAAGACAATTTTCAATATTTTTTTAAGTTTATGTCCCGATTTCGAATGCTGGGTATATATTTTTTTATTCTGTAAGTATTGAAGAAATAGAACAACAACAACCCAGCTGTCATATTGATCTGAGAGTGACAAATTGCCAAGCCAACAAAAACAAATTGTCCCATTAAAATTGCAGCCATGGGTACCTCTGTCAGCATTTTAAAGTAAGGGAAAAGTTTTAAACACTGACCTAATGATTGATTTAGTTACTATCCATGAATGTTCAAAAAAGAAACCGGTTCGAATTCGAAAAAGATCGGGCAAAATGCGCTTTGCCGAACCACTACGATTGTATTTGAAATCGGCGCTTGTGGGACCGGTGGTAAGGGAAGATGATAGTTGACGGTTTCTTTTATTTTTATTTTTATTTTTCTTTTTTTTTTTTTGAAAACCTTGTACAAAGCTTGTCTGGGGATAAAAGATTGTCGTTATTTTTTTTGTTTTGCAATTCTAAATCAACCTTGGATATCAATGACCTTACTGTTTGCTACTCAATGGAAAGTTAGCGCATCAGAAAGGAAGTTCGATTGGTATCCAAAGAAAGATTTTCTCTGGTACGCACACACCTAAAATGTCAGGAAAAAAACGAGTATAGTTTAGAACAACGCAGAGTCGACAAGCTGAATGACATTGGAATGGTTTCGGAATGAAATTGAATGAGGGATATGAGTAATTTTTAGGGGAAAAAAGGGAGGTAATCCAATATTGCTATTCTTTTCAAGATGAACAAATTAAGCGATATAAATTACCTACCTTTGATTAAATATTCATGCAAATTCTGTAAATAGCTTCCTATTTATTCAAGAATTAATCAAACGCTTGCAATTTGAATTTTATCATTGAAATTGTGATTTTTCTACCTATATTTATTTTAATTGTACAGCTGTTAATCATATCTTTTTTTAGTGGTTTTGGTGCTTTTTTAAAATGGTTTGAGTGAGTGTACGTGTGGGTAAGCGATTTAGATCGGTTTCGATTGAGATAAATGTCAATTTCACGATATAACTAACGGCATCAGTTGGCCTATATCTTTTTATGTGAAAAAAATCATGATAGACTTAGTGAGTTCATTCTTGTTTCTTTTTTCAGATAAACAACCAGTTACAGGTTTGATTTATTGGTTTATATAACTCGTAAATGCCTTCAAAAATTGTGTTTTCCGAAGAAATCTTCACAAGAGACGACCTAATTCAATCATAATCATGGTATTTTGCGTAATCTCCCACGCGCATGATGCTAATTAAGTACGTGTTTGATGTCTTCGAAGCCTCATTTTGTATTTTTTTCTCCGATGTGACATCCTTCCGTCATTTTTCCAAAACAAGCACATTTAAGAATATGGAAAAAAAACGATATAGTAAAAGATGATTTTAGAATTTAATTAATATCTCTAAATGACGGTTAGTACTATCCGATTGGCGAAAAAGAAAACAAATAGATTCATCACTCATTGAAAATAATGTTACTTTTTCGTGAATTTTCACCAGAAAAGAGTCCAATACATCTAATGAATCTCAATCTTGTAATGGATGAAAAGTCACTTTTTGGTTCATAATATTTGAATATATGAAGAGAGTATTTGTTGATTTCATTGAAGTATGAAACTAAAAACGTATTCACACTTCTGTATGAACTCGTTTCGCCTCAAATTAACACTGCGGCCTTCATTGTAAAATAAGAAAAATTGCGAGCATACCATCCTACGATTTTTTGTTGTCGTGACCGCAATATATGTAACTGCAAACAGTTCGAATCGTTTAGTCATCCTGAACGCAAGGCAAGAATAAAGACAGTGAAATGCATAATTTTGAAAGGAGTCCAACATCGGGATTTGTCGGTTTACTTCGTATCATTCCGAAAACCGAAATTATTGACATTACGAAGAGTCCTAGCATCGTCTAAAATATTTAAATCGGACATCCCGATTTATTACCGTGGAACTTCAAGAATCGGACCAATGCAAAAATATTGTGTTATGCAGTTTTAGCCGCATCATAGATTAGAGCACTAAATAGAGAAACAGTTAACTACATTGTGAAATTTGTCACATTCACCTCGATGAAAACCATTCAAAATCACTCGCTCATCGCTCCAATCGCTAGTTCAAAAGGTTCACTCAAACCATTAAAAAACGCTCTGAAAATGACAAAACAAACAACTACATATAAAATACGTACTTAGTGTTTTGTATGAAAAAAAATTATCTAACTCGGTTGTGAGAATTGATAATTGTCTCGGCAGAGCCTCGCCAATTATCAATTCTCACAACCGAGTTAGATATTTTTTTCATACAATACACTAAGTATGTATTATAATTATCTTATAACCTCTTTTTGTCTTGTTTTCGTCAATGTTTCTAACTGAAATACAAGTTTCTAAAAATAACCGAATTATATCATTGTTCTGAAAATGAGTATGTGATATCAATAAAAATATCATACGGGCTGTTATCACATGGATATTTGTATAGTTATAAGATAAATCCAAAATGATAATCGCTAGGAAAAACCCACCATGTCACTGACTAAATTGAATTTTTTAAGCGTATGTCTGGTTCTTGAAGACATAGAAAGCTATTCATAGAAAGAGTATGTATATTCTATTAAAGGGAGGTGATTTTGAAAAAAAATAGCCATATTAGATTACCTCCCGTAAATTTCATGCATGAAACATACTCAATCAAAATCATTATTAAATATCAAATATAGAATTGACCTCCGTCAAAAAAGACATGTTTTTTTATCCTATAACATTGATTTCTTTGTAGGCTGATGGAAAGCCACTCAACGATAAATCATGTTAAGTTTGGTTTATATCCATCACTTAGTTTCTCAGAAAAGCAACCTTTTACCATATATGGAAATTAGCCACGCCTACTTTAGCCATGATTTTCAACCGATTAAAATTCTTTGAAGGAATCTGATAGAGGGTCACCCAAGGAACATTCCTGTGAAATTTGATTGGAATCCATCCAGTACTTTATGAGGAGAACATTTTTAAAGTAAAAGTTTACGGACGGATGGACGGTCACAGCTAAAAATCATACCAAAGAGATTTTTTCTTATGTAGAAGAATTCTATTAAAACACGATACAAGATGAAAAGGGAAATGTAAATAAATGTGACCCGTTCGGCGAAAAATGACCATCTGGTTATCATTTTTCTAAATCTTGATCTATCATTCAACCTTTCTCTGAACAATTCTTTGAAATGCGACATCCATTTGATATGAACTTGAACCGATATCTTGTTCAAATATTTGTTTATGGAGGTACTAGACTGTCGTTTTCGACATCGGACTGGCGGGTATATGTAATTAAGAACAACGTGACATAGACAATCTGAATTATATTTGAATGGTTTTGGAATGAAATTGAAAGAGCGGGAGAGGTGAGTAGTGAATTAAGTTGAAGGAAGGTAATCAAATATCACTAATTTTGTTCAAGATGAACAAAATTAGCAATATTTATTACCTACCTTCAATAAAACATTAATACAAGTTCAATAGATAGTTTTCGATTTCTTCAACAACCAGTCAGTCGCCTTGAATTGCAATTATTTCAATGAAATCGGGATTTTCTTCTAGCTAAATTCATTCTGAGTGATGTTGTTCATGTTTTCTTTTCAGTATTTTAGCGTTTCTGAAATGGTTTGAGTGAGTGATTAGAATAAATGAATGGAGCGCTGAGTTAGCGATTTACATTTCCAAATCTAAGAACAAGTTTTATATTTTTTCTATGAAAATCTTTGGAAGAGCAGATTTAATGATTGGAGCACTGATCGGGTGATTTTGTATGGTTTTGATCGCTGACAACGTTGGATTAATTCTCACTACATTTCATGTTTAACAATTGCAAAAAACTTCGATCTAATAATTTTGTAAAAAATACTGATTCATGTATGTCTATTTAAATCACAAGATTCAAAACTTGACGTAAAAAATCGAACATTTGATATACCTGGGCCGTCATTCATGACGTCGTTACTGTGCGCCGGTACCAAATGACTACATTTTTTAGAATAATTGCTACAGGTGACCAACTAGTTGGACTTTACCCAAATTTACACGACAAAAAGAAAAATACCGCAGCTTAATAACAATGTAGTTTTCTCTTCGATGTCTGTAAAATAAAAAATTCTGCAACGCTAGTCTACATATTTTTTTATTCACTCTCGTATTTTTAGACGATTAAGAATGGTCCAAGGGTATTCGCACTCAAACCAACATATTTCAATAAATTTGTAACTTATTTTTTTCGAAGCGGCAAGATCAGTATGGGTCAATATGATTTTCACTTAAGTCAGGAATATCAGTCTTTCTTTCAATGCATTACAAGATTGAATCTTATTATTTTCGATGCGATAACCGTGCGGCAATCGAGAGAAGCCTCTACGACGAGTCTACGGGCTACGGTCTCCTTGTGGTCTTGCGATTTTTAAAAACACGTATTACTATTTTTATACAAATTTGCAAGGGTCCTTGGCACCCGTAAACCCGTGCAATGATCGCACGGACACTGTATATAGCCGCACGGGCACCGAACGATTTTGGGGTTACGGCGAGTTAAGGTTGCCGTACGGGCTCCGTAAGCCAAATGTAAACAAGGCTTTATTAATTAAACATATTATACCTTTATGTACAATTACAAATATATCATTTTAAGTATTAAAGAAGGATGCTTTCAGCTTAAAAAATACTACAATACTCTAGAGTTAGATAAATTGTGAAATTGATATTCATCTCATCAAAAACTTTCTAAATCGCTCACTTAGCATTATTCATTTATTCATTTCAAAGATCCATTAAGCAATTCATAAGAATTCATAAGAAAATATGTACAACTAAATTAAAAAAAGATATAGCTAGTAAAACCAAGGTTTCTCTGACATAAATGAAGTTATACGCGTCTGAATTGTTTTTGAAGAATTATAAAGCTTATCACCTGTGTTGCCTGCATATTTTAAGAAAGGGATGTGATAAATATCGCTAATTCTGTTCATCGTGATCAAAATTGGCGATATTGGTTTACCTCCATTTTATTTTACTCAAAACTCCCTCATGACACTAATTCAATTTCATTCCAATATCATTCACTTTGTCAAATCTACTATGCTTTTAGTGTATAAATAAATTTAATGTTGTGTTGTCGTGTAAAAGAAAACAACTTTCTTTTTAATATTTCATTATTTTATTTCTTACTTCGCAGTGAAGGATTATACAAAAATGTTTATACCGTTCTCCGTTTTCTATTTTTCCGTTTCCGTAATTATCACCGTTTTAACTGCCAACACTGAAATCCTGTTACTAATTTAACATTTTCAATTTACATTCCTTAATTAGAAAATCCAATATAAGACGTGTTCCCTACATCAGCAGCGGTACGAGCTAATATCTTTGAGTGGAAGCGGTGAGTGCTGAGAGCTGTATTGATAAACTAGCTATGTTATTGGTTAATTCATCTTCACATGAATGCATCGCTGAGACAGATCGCGGAAACAGTCTGACATGAATCTAAGTCACCTTGCTATCGGAGAACATTTCTTTTAACGACTAATAAATTGCTAGTAACCTCAGCGACAATTGGTGACCAGTTTGAATACACTTTTTTCGTTGGCTTCGACTTGGATTACAGAAACTGATTGGTTCGGACTTACAGCTCATACAGCTTTCTTTGAAATAAATGTACAATGTATATGGTCAGTTTGAAATATGCGTCCAACAATATCCAACTCTTCACTAAAATCTATCAAAATATGTTAATTCGTTCAAAATTATCGTAATCATTTAAAACAACATAAATCTTCATTCGACAAAGCTCCAAATGTTTCATGATTTCAAGATTCCAACTACCACGTTAAGACACAAAGCTATTTATGGAACATTTTCGAGAATAATTTCAAATGGAGGCCAAAATTGCCAAGTTCGTTCAAGATATCAGCCATGACATGTTGTCATCTATACATGTAACTGCGTTAAAAACAAGCTAGTCACTTTCATTACATTCATTCAACACATCATTCTTAAACCTTAAACTTAGTCAATTTTACGATGTTATAAAATGCATTTTTTCGTATCGGATGATATTCCAATCGTGCTCTTGTCCTAAAAACTCAGAATCAGCCACTTTCTCAGATCTTACCTGATAATGTGAATGTAACAACAAGATTTAGGCAAAATAATCACCTAGTGTCCGAAAACCCAGATATTATATTGACATTGATGTATAGGATTCGTACTGTCGTTAGCATGAAAATAGCCATTGAACCAACTCTCTTCTATCACTTTAAGTTATAATTATCTGAGGCTTGTCATGTACTTGTTAAATACAACTTGTGTGAAGCGACCACTTAGGGGACTACCAAAAACGGTCGCTTATGGGAATGGTCGCTTAATACAATATTTAATAATAAATGTGACAGTCATTTTGAATAGAATCTATAGATTGTCGAATAAGTGGTACTGAAACCTATGATTTTGGATCCCATAAGAATCGTCTCATTGAGACGATTCTAATGGGTTCAAACAACATATGATTCATTGAATAACCATTTTTTCGTTTAGAACGTCTACTTTTTCAGAGAGTTTGCTTATTGTGAAGGGGATCTTTATGGTCGTCACTTAATAAAATTTGTCGCTTAATAGACGTGGTCTATTTTAATGTACCAATCTATAAATACTTTACTCCAAAAGAAACGCCCACAAATGTATGTTCTCTCAATAACTTAACCGTTTATAACTCTGTTGCTTTTTTTTGTAATAACTGTCAAAACCTATTTTATTTTCTAGACAGATCTTTTGACTTTAAGGTTCCAAGTTCCTTTCCGTAACAACGCCTTTCTAGTAAATGTATCCCCCAAGCTTGCGGGGCCTGATGCACAAAGTTTTGTTAAAAAACATAACGTGCACCGAAAGACACTTAAGCACCTAGCAATAAACCGTTTCAAAATCTTTATTTCTTTATGACGTCAAATGTTACGTAAGATCGTTATCAGCTTAAATTTGGTCTACGGAGGCAAGTCATTGAAGGTAGGAGTTGTTCTATAAATGCCGAATTCAAACAGTTCCTGAAAATTGGAGAATGTTTTAACAAACGTTTAAACTACTTAGAACAGTTTTCCGATTGAATTTCAAAGACTAGTGCAACTTACCATGTGTTATAGACTTTGCTCGTTACTACAAAGAAAAGAAACCGATATCAAGTCGTATTGTTGTTTATATATAGCGGATGCTCTATCAATCATAAGTACACTAACGATTAACAAATATGGTTGACTTTATGAATCTATTACCGCGTACATGTAAAAGACACATTTCTAAAGGAAAATGACGATATGAAAGCCCGCCTTATTGATATCGAATCTACTGTAACTCATTATCGTCCTTAAGCATTAATTTCCTATTTCAGTCCTCTTTCTTGCGGGCTTAAGCAATAATCAAAGGATAAATACTTACAGGATAAATACTACCCCACCCACTTTCCATTCGATTTGACTGGGTTACAAAAGATCTATCAGACAAAATGAACAGCTGTTAAGAACCGAATTATTGTGAGACATAACGGAAGAGCTTACTTGCGAAACGGATACTCTTATCTATTATGGAATAGCCATTTTTATTCGCGTGAATCTTTTTTTTGGTAGTGTTGACAAACGAGGCGTATCTGTTAACCAAAGGTCTCGGATAGCATCAGTATTTCATCCTATACATGCGGCAATATGATTGGTCTAACATAATAGTATAGGAAGATTAAAACCGTAAAGATGTTTATACTAATTTACATGTTGTGGACGTTTCTTTTGGAGTTTAGTATATATAAATTATTTTGAAAAATGGAAATATTTCAATTCTTTTCGGAGCTTTAGAGCAAACGTCAATATAGCTGCTGAATGATAATGGTTACAGATGGATCTCTGATCTTTTGGGTATATATAATTTTCCGTATTCTCAATTCGATTCCTGTTTGTCCGATGTAGTATTCTCAATAACAACAACAACAACAACAACAAAAACATGCTATATATATAATACGTACTTCGTGTTGTGTATGAAAAAAATATCTAACGAGGTTGGGGGAATTGATCATTGTCGAGGCTCTGCCGAGACAATGTTCAATTTCCACAACCGAATTTCATATTTTTCATACAATACACTAAGCATGTATTACATTTATCTTATACTCTCTATTTGCTTTATATTCGTCGTTGATTCAATCAGAAATTCAAGTTTTCTAAAGATAACCGCATTGTGTCATTGTACTAAAACTATGCATGTGGTATCATAAAACATTTCATACGGGATTTTATCACATGGATATTTGTATAGTTAGAAGATAAAAATAAATAACCTTTCTAACATTAAAGTTCGTGTTTTCATCTACTCAAGAAATCTTTGCATTGAAAAAAAAAAAAGATATGATTGTGTCATGTATGGAAAAGGGCTAAAATAAGGTCGTTTACCTTAGAACCAGTTAAGATCACGATCGAAGATTTTTTGAAAACATAGTTTTGAGCGATTCTATGAAAAATCAAAATTAGCCGATTAAATCGGTATGTGTTTGTGTGTGTGTGTGTGGTCCGGTGCGATCAATTGGTGTTTCCAAATAAGGAATACGTACTAACTTTATGCATATAGTATTTAATACATACCCGTTGGTAAATGTTGGAAGAAATAACAATACGATGATAAAAGACAGCAGCCGAAATCCGAATAATATTGGTTGAAAATACACGACGAGGTAAAAAAGGGCGACGTCTTGGCAAGGTATAAGTCATTTTGTAAAATCATTAGCTTGGCAGCGTGTTTATCAAATGATAATCTATCATCATTTCTCGATAATTAACCGAAAAACATTTGAGAAATAGTTTAGAAATTCGAATGATGCATTCATGTCTTAAAAATCTGAAACCCTTCATGTGCTTTCGAGATACGTACATGTAGGCGTGTCATGCAGATTCGTCAATTGATCATAATAAACGTTATCTTAATACAAAACATCGTTACTACAACTCTTTGAATCTGTACTGAATATGAGTTGTCGCTTAAACACGAACTATAGAAAATATTAATTAAAAACACAAAGAAGTTAACAGTAAATATTTATTCTTTCTAGTAAACAACCAACAAATTAACGATAATTTATAATAAGTGTAAGTCTTGTTCTAAGGATTATTTTAGTACTTTTAGAAATGCTACATGTATTCATAAAACTATTTGTTATTGACCCTTTTACATTGATACCCACTGTTTTAAAACACGTGATAAGTAAAGTCATTCAAAATAACAGCTAGCTAATTCTTGCTATGCTCGGTAACGAGCGGTCTCTACACAGTGATTTTCTCGGAGTACGTTGACCTCATCCTCGTCGCTTTTAGTTCATAACATCGTTATTTTCTCAGTAAAGTTCGTAGACTTTTCTAGATAACCGCCATTCGTTACGTTTATTCCATTAGTCCCTAAATCCACTCTATTTCGAACTTCGAAATCTCGAAGCGACCGGCGTCTTGAATCTCGATAACAACAGAATAATCTTTTACACTCCTTTCGAAAGTTGTTCGACCAGAGCAGATAATACACAAAATTAAAACAAAAACTTATATAGTAAACAATCTGGAAAATTTGTTGTAAAAGTCTATCGTAAAGCGTATACAACTGAATACCATCGATTTCTCGAACAATTAAATGTCGTAATTTATTAGCGTGCGATGGACAACTTAATATAACAAAAGTAAGTGAGATAGCCAGAAGCACTCTAGTTATCCGAACAAGAGATTTCTGTTTCTTCGACAGTCGCCGGCTAATTGGGTTCTCAGGAATGTGTCGCTGTCGCCGAAGGCAGACATTTTTATACAAAATTGCAACAATCAGCACGGATGTTATAATTGTAGGCACGACTAGCGTCGTTATGGTGTCCCAAAACGAGTATATTTTGTTGAGTCTTGAATACCTAGCAACTTCTGTACAAATAGACACGTTATATCCAACATCTACAACACTCGTGGTCCAAAACTGACCACTGTACAGAGTGACGGAATACCCTGTCAACATGGCGACCACAAGCTTGGCTCGAAACACTGTACAGTAAATCACAGCTCTGGATAAATGAAATGTAACGATGTAGTTCTCTACCGTTATACAGACGATAAACCATACGGATAAAAATCTGAAAGAGAGAAAAGAAAACATTTATGAACCAGAAATACGGTATTTAATAATTTCAATGCAGAACACGGAATCTACCCACTTTGTTGGGCGAAAAAAAAAACAAAAAAAAAAAAAAAAAAAAAAAAAACAACAACAAAAAAACCATATACGTCTGCACAAACGGGCATTCTAGTCTTAGTCTGTATAACATGTTTTTTGTTTTGATTTGTTTTTTATAAAGAGGTTGAAACAAAATATCCAAGAGGATCTGTATTGCCCCACTGGCTTTATCATCTTCATGTTTAAAAAAAAATCTAAAAAGATTCTCTCGTTATAGGAATATTTTATGTAAAGTGCCATTCATGGAACATTCTTACCAAAATTCATTGAAATAAGACCAACTGATAGGTTATTCTTAAAATTTCAAAGTGAAAATTGGGCCCGCCCTAGCACACACAAATTTATGAGCCAATCAGAATTGTATGACCAATTTTATTTAGGGTGCACCATATCAGGTGTCATTGCAATTGGTAATTATTAGTGGAGAGGAGAAGATTTTTTAAAAAGATTTTTAAGTGAAAAGCCCATGCACTGCCTCACCCACATTTAGGGGTTAATCATAATTTCTATAACAATTTAAGTAAATAGTACCCAAAGGAAAAATCAGTTCAACCCACAATGAAATCAAAGTAATAGTAAAAGGGGAGAAAATTTTAAAAACCTTTAAAGTGGAAATAACGCTCGCCTTGCCATGTCCGTATTTGGGGCGTCAATTAATATCTTTTATCAATTTGAGTAAAGGGTGACCAAAGAAACATCCATGTCAAATTGCTTTGAAGTAGTAATATATAAGCCACGCCCTGCCGCGCCCATATTTTGGGGTCAATCAACGAACATCTTGTAAAAACCCGCCCATTTGGGTTAGGTGAATTATGTATAAAGAAATAGTTTTTGCACGCATGCACGGACGGCCAGACGGACGCATGACAGACACACCGCCATAACAATAGCTCGCTGACCTTCGGCCAGTGAAGCGAAAAAAGACTTTAAAAGATCATATTTGCCGATTTTATAATTCAGCATATTTAATGTTAAAAATATACAAAGGAGAAAACCACAGGCAGATGCATGTTTCAGGTTATTGATAGTTAAAAGATAAAGTCAAAATGGGGTATATGTCTAACGAAAATGTCTAGAGTTTTCCTGTCTGTTGATTTGAATTGCTTTTCTGATAAAAAAAAACGCAATTTTTTAGTAAAAATCGTCAGATATAACGAACAACTACGACGCCTGCTTGAACCAAACGCCAGCAACAATGCCGACAACGCCTTGGTGACGACAATAGCACGACATCTGTTTAAAAGTAGCGACCCTAGGCATAATATAAGGGCCCCAGATTATAAAAATCGGTTTGGTATTAACTGATAATTATTTCTATTCCATTTCAACGATTTTCGTCTAGTCAAGGTGACGGTATTCTTAATTGTTTAAAATATATTTGATCAAAATATCGAATTAGACTCGCTTTCATTTTCGGTGGAAGATTTTAATGAAAAGAGCAAAAAACAACACACGTATTATCTTAACAGATAAGAGAGTTCCAGCGTTCTTAAGAATGTCACAAATGACAATTTACTGACGCAAGTTTCCTATTTATCTTGGAGCTCTATTTGTTATCAAAACTCTCTCATGTCGATTTAGATTTCTTTCTTCCAATTAATAAAACATAAAAGAATAAAGAATGCCAATGGACGGGTGTTCGTAGAGACCTAGCCGGGGCCCAGTTAGCCCAGGATTATCCTTAGTTTGCTTGTGTGTTTGTTTTGGTTTTATTTCTATATAAATTTTTTTCAACATAGTTGTATCTTATTCACTGCTATTCTAACACCGGATGCTAATTCAAATTCGAATAATTTTTCATTATTCAGGTATTGGTGACAGACAAATGACTCGTGTCTCATTGACTTTCGATTTCGATTTTCAATCCATTTTGATATATTGATATAGATTTCAAGTTGCAAGAAAATTTAATCAGAAATATCGAGTACAACATTGTTGACAAATGACAAACTCACCCGAAAACATAAGCAAAGTAGACGATGGTCTGACAGACACCCTGCATATGAATAACTGGAATATGTACCATCTCTAACCATTGAAGAAAGAGGACTAGGTTGAATCCGAGACTACTTCCAGATAAAGCTGAAATTAAAATAACAAGGACTTTTACAAGTACTAGTTGTTTCCATGGCACCATCCAGTCTACAAAATTTGTTCGTAAAATTGCAGGTCTATAAATGACATTACTTATTTCCATTTTCGCTAAAGAACAATGGTAAAAAAATTCTTTTCTAGATTTCAACAAATGGAAATAAAAAGTTTCTATCTACAGTTAAGGCAATCTTGAAATCAAATGTCATTCCGATCAAAGCCATTCTAAATCACTCACTCAACACTCCGTTCATTCATTTCAAACGCTCACTCAAACCATTCAAAAACGCTCAAAAATCATTAAAATGATACGAACATCAACTACATACAAAACTGAAATCGCCAGAAAAAATCCATGATTTCTCTCACATACAGTTAATAACATCGTGAAATTGACAAGGTGAATGATTTTGGAATGATTTAGGAATGAAATTGAATGAGTGTGATGAGCGACTTTTGAGTGAATTTAAAGGGAGATAATCCTATATTGCAAATTTTGTTCGGGATGAACAAAATTTGCGATATTGATTACCTCCCTTTAATAAAAAAGTGCATACAAGTTCTGTGCACAGCTTCAAATTTCTTCAAGGAAACTCCCTTTAATAAAAAAGTGCATACAAGTTCTGTGCACAGCTTCAAATTTCTTCAAGGACCTATGAGGCGCTAACTATTTCAATTATGTCAGTGAAATCGCGATTTTTCTCTGTAAAAATTCATTTTGAATGATGTTGTTGATTCTATATTTTTCAATAGGTTTCATCGTTTTTGAACGGTTTGAGTGAGTGTTTGGAATGAATTATTGGAGCGCTGAGTGTTCGATTTAGAATGGTTTAGATTGAGATGAAAGTCAATTTCACGATGTTATTAACTGTACATGTGTACTTTAATTTCCTAAGCGTCTGATTGGTTTTAGAAGATACAAGGAGCCATTAAAGGAATTGTTAAATGTGTATTTTATCAAAAGGGAGGTAATCAAGATGAACAAAATAAGTGATCTTGGATTACCTCCCTTTAATTTCACTCGAATCTCACTCATGGCACTATTATTTAGTTTTATTCCGCAACCATTCCAATATCATTCTGCTTGTCAATTTCACGATGTTCTGAACTGTAAATAATGAATCACAGGGTTAAAAAGCCATTTGGTACAGATGTTCATGTAATGAATAGCACGGAAGACTCTGCGAAAGATGAATATTAGGCAGATCTGGTTAAAGCAATGCGTCTCTGAATGTTTCACTAGTTTGACTGATTTTTAGTAAATTCCGTTTCAAATGCGTTTATCGATTTTCTAAGCAAGAATGAGCTGCATTTCTACGATGAGTTTAAGTCTACAGTTAACAACATCTTTAAATTGACATTCATCTCGATAAAAAATATTCCAAAACACTCGGCGCTCCATTTATTCATTCTTAACACTCACTCAAACCATTCAAAAACGCCCATGACTCGCTTTGAAAGATAGAATCAACGACGTTATTCAAAATAAATAAAGCAACAAAAATCCCAGTTTAACCGACATAATTGAAATGGTAAGCGTCTGATAGTTTCTTGAACAAATAGGAAGTTATATATAGAACTTGTATGCATATTTTATTAAAGGGATGTACAAAATTGGCAGCAATGTTTTACCTCCCTTGAATTTTAATCACAAACTCGCCCCACATACTCGTTCCATTTCGTTCAAAGATCATTCCAAGATTTTTCATCTTGTCAATTACACGTTGTTCTTAACTGTACTCCCGAAAAAATACAATTATTTGTTCAAATAAAGTTATCTTTAGATTAAAAATGACTAACAAAATTACACATGTAAAGATTTGATTCAATCCCAAACATAGATGAATTATGTGAAGAATAAAGGACAGAATTCACGAATATCCATTTTTGGCCCTGTAATTTCTCGTTTTATAAATCTTTAAAAAACATACTTTAAACATTGTGTTTGTATTAAACGACCTTCTTTCAGTTTCACAATGTAAAATAGTTTTTTGTTATACCCTTCTGCCATGCGAAAAAACACCCCCAAATAACCCCTGTTTTCACAAAAATAGCCTTTTACCACATATTTTTCGTTAAAAGTTTCACCAAAAACTATGTTCACACTCATGCGACACCTTTAAATTTTGAAATTATTTAAATAAACTAATTAGGAATCTATTTTTCAGATTTTAAAAGTGTGGCAGATATGTGATCAATATTCAAAAAAACGAAAATGAAAGTACAATCTAGCAATATTTCAACAATTTTGAGTGTTGTTGAAAAAAATGAGATGTCTGTGATTCCAAACACAACAATATAATTTGAATTATTTTGCCTACTAATTGACATGTGATAAAGTAGGACTCTCTCTTTTCCTTCAAACCTACATTATCTCCAATAATTCCGTTTGAAGTGTGTCAAACGCAAATTAATTAAATATGATGTCGTAATGACGTCACTTTCTGTATTCGACGCCATTATCACAGACAACTTTAACATTGCACTGAATGTTCGGAATTTGTTCATATGCCCAATTCCACTGATTAGAATATAAAAATTGATATTTGAACAACCAAAAATTGTGTATCTATAGCTCACCTAAACACAACAAGCTCAAGGGGACCTTTTGGAATCACCCTGACTCTGTCGTGTGTCGTGCATCGTCAACTTTCTTAAAACTTCTACTTCTCCTAAACCGCTAGGCCGAATTCAATGAAATCTTTGCCAGGATATTCCCTGTGTGACTCTCTTCAAAATTTGTTCTAGAAATTTTGATTTGTCCATAAATAGGGGTGTGCAGGGCGAGGCTTATTTTGAGCCTGAAATCTTTGAACAACATCTCCTCCTGAACCACCTTGCGGATTTCTATGAAACTTTACCAGAATGTTCCTTGGGCAACCCTCTTTGAAAATAATTCGCAAAATTTTGATTGGCCCATAAATATGGGCGTGGCAGGACGGGGCTTATTTGAGCCCTAAGTCTTTGCAAGACATCTCCTGAACCGCTGGGCCGATTTCAAGGAAATTTGGTCAGAAAGTTCCTCGTGTGACCCTTTTCAGAATTGTTCGAAAAATTTTGATTGGCCCATTACTATAGGCATGGCAGGGCTTGGCTTAGTCTCCCCAGTAATGAATTGGTTGGCAGCGTCTATTATCGCTTTAAATTCTTGGAATAACATCTCCTCTTCAACTATTAGGCAAATGTGAATGAAACTTTGCCAGATGAGATCCGCTGGACCAATAAAATTCAAATAAGTGGTTAACGGCCATTCTTGCCCTCTTGTTTAAAAAAACCTCTTTATTGCGTTTATATTCCAATCATTATCAAGTGTGCATCATAATGTAAGATAAAACATCAACACGAAAATAACCTAGAATTGCATTCTAGGGATATAATAAAGACGAGAGTTACTATTTCCAAGGTTACTTACACAGAGAGCAATGAGTAGTTGATGTTGATTATTTACTCATTGTACAAAAAAATAAAGATTCCATCCTCGTATTATATATAATAACGAGTATAGAAAATGCGGAAAATAGAGAAACGCTTAAAATCAAATACATTAAAACCAGCTATTTTAGTTGTCATGGTAACCACTTTTTTTTTAATTACACCATACGTTGGATAAGTTAACTTTTGGTTTCTCATCTACGAGATGCATAGAAAATATTTCATATATAATACTTATGGATGGCCAAATCATAATTCATAGTAGGACTTAATGTAGCAAATGTTCAACTTTATGGCATGTTGCTATGGTAACCAGTTTACACAGGAACTATTTTCAAGGCTATTTCAACAGTTTTTCAATGGTCTCTACTTTTGAGTCATATTAGATCTAAATCAGAGAACATAAGTACAAAAAGTGTTGAAGTAGTGACAGGGAATCAAGAAAAAAAAATACTTAATTATGCATGTTATCAATATATCGAATATTTCCAAAACAAGTCCTTTGGTTAAGATCGTAGCACACACTTTTAAATCTAGGAGACATAGAACATGTGATTAATACATTGAGTTATCACAACACTTTTAAACAATAAATACATGTATTTTGGTGTTTGATAATCGTATTTTTGTACATTTAAAAATTCATTCTGCAAATAGAATCTTATTTTGTTACCATAGCAACAAAATTCCAACATGGAATTTTGTTCCAAAGTAAATTGTCTAAAAATATTATTTGCCTTTCAGGGTTAAAAGAAGCATAATAAACTTATTTTGAATGATTCAATGCCAAAAAATGATGAATTTACTAGGTGCTTATTAGTTGTTGCCATGGTAACATAGAAAAAAGAAAGATGACTTTTAAAGATCATTTTGTTGCACATAGATGCAAAACTACCAATTTATAACATTTTTACAAAAAAATAACCCAGGGCCAAAAACACCCTTTCGTGAACCAAGCCCTTTGACTCGGGTCACATCCAGTGCTACTTAATAAATATGAGGCTTCAGTGAAAAAATGCACGTTTAGTGAAACAAACAGTATTGATTATTTGGGTATTTTTTAAAGTTTGTTAAGTGTTGGAACTGATCCACTTTCATATATAAGACGACAATAACGTCTCAGCTGTCTAAGACCCTCCGTAAAATGTGCTCAATTGTGTGGAGAAAGATTAATCGTATTTGACACAAGTGGCTTCTATTAAAAAGACATTTGATCTGATTACGACAGTAGTTCGATGGTCTTTTTGTCCCTGAATGCAATTTGGTTTTGTCTAATGAGGCTGAAGGTAGGGCCAGGGTAAATGAATCGGTCAGCTAACAGCCTTTTGATATCAAGTGCGCTCTCCATTTATCAGTCCATTTATAATCCCTTGATTGTATCAATTCTTGACGGCACTTAGCGAGGTCATGCGGGTAAATTCATTAATTAATGGTTTTACTGTTTTGCATTGAAAGTTTACTGATTTTTCGTTCTGAAAATGATAATTTCTTTAATTTAAGCTTATACGAGTACATAAGACGTCGCGAAAATATACATGTAGCTTTTATTGTTCACTTTATGAATATAAATCGATCTTTCACTGAAACAAACGATTATCCTCTATTTATATAATTATTTCTTACCAATATTTACTAAAAATGTAACTAGATATGGAATTCTGCCATGCCTCATATAATCATAATCGTCCATTAAAGACGACTCCAATGAGAAATTGCGAGAAAGAATCGTACGATAAATGAAAACACGAGGTAAGATTCATGAGTTTGACTTACGGTATTTTTATCGCAAGGAGTTTAGTAAAACGCGCCCATTATACAATAACGTGTTTATGTATTTAACTCTTAATTTACGCTTGCCAGGTATAATTCTCAAATCTTATTCAAATTATAGTAACGAAGTTTTTGAACGACACCGGCGTTATTCCTTTGTGTCAGCTGACTAGAGCAGCTGTTTCTTTGCTTAATTAGTCTGTAGGCCAGACAAAACGACAATAGATTGTTCATTAGTTTCAAAATCGAGTTTTAAGTTTCCAACCGGACATGACTTGATCAAATCTTGATAAAAGTCTTTCAGTATCGAAAATATCTCATCTAAAACGGAACAACTTATTTAGTCCGCCTGTTACTTTTTGTTTTGTCAAAACGAATGATTGTCATGTCGAACGGAAATTGCGTAAGTACATTGAGTTTGGTAGTGCGTCAATTCACGCTAAGGTGCCATTGCCTTTATATAGAGGAAGTCCACAATTCCTATCGATAATCATTTGTGAATCTTCAGCATTGATATTCGTATAGGTAGATTTTGCGCGGTGAGCCGTGAAATCAACTTTTTACTGTTACATTCTCGTGCCATTTGTTCGAAATAGATAAAACAGGGTTTAAATAGCGCATTAGGAAAGTTTACAATTTACTTTGTAAACCAACGTTATTGCTTGTCTTAAAACGTAAGGTTAACTCAAACATGTACTTTCATAATTGCAGTGTTTAAAGGGGTAAGGTTAAATTCCTATTATTTGCTTTTTAATTATACCCGATTTACCTATGGTAATGGACTCATCGCCTACGTCAGAGCTCAGTTTACAAAATACACCTGTACATGTGCATCAGTTTATCAAATATACATCAATAGCGTATATATTTTCCAGATGTCTTGGCCAACGAAAATTTGAGTACTGCTCTTCAAAAATGTGTCGATAAGATTGTTCTTTCTTTATTCACGCGCATTTCGTTGATACAGTTAACAACAGCGTGGAATCGAACAGGTGAATGATTTTGGAATGATTTAGGAATGAAATTGAATGAGTGTGTGGAGTGAGTTTTGAGTGAATTTAATTTATTGGGAGGTAATCCTATATCGCAAATTTTGTTCAGAATGAACAAAATTAGCGATAATGATTACCTCCCTTTAATAAAAATGCATACAAGTTCTATACATAGCTCCCTTTGTCCGAAAGAACCTCCGAGACGCTAACTATTTGAATTGTGTCAGTGGAATAGCGATTTTTCTCTGTCAAAATATATTTTGAAAGACGTTGTTGTAACTATGTTTTTCAATGGGTTAGAGAGTTCTTGAATGGTTTGAGTGTTTGGAATGAATGATTGGAGCGCTTAGTGAGCGCTTTAGAATGGTTTTGATTGAGGTGAATGCCAATATCCCGATGTAGCTTATTGTAATTCCAAATGAGATTTGCTTAACTTTATGCATGTACAATTAACAGCATGTTGTAATTGACAATTTGGATGATTTTAAAATAATTTTGGAATTAGGAGTAAGTTTAAAATGGAATTAAAGGGAGGTAAGACTTTATCGCAAATTTTGTCCAAACTGGACGAAATCAGCGATATGTTTTACCTCCCTTTAAAAATAATAGTTCTTTCCTATATTACGGACCAGTCGGACAATTAAAAATTCACACTAGCCGATCTAGTTGTCGAATAATTTGATAAATTTCAATGAAATGATTTTCGTTGTTGATCTATTTCGATTTTGGGTTTTTAACGATTTTGGAGCGTTTTTGAGTGGTTTGAGTGAGTGTTAAGAATGAACGAATGGAGCGCTGAGTGAGTGATTTAGAAGGATTATGATCGAGGAGGATGTTTATTACAAGATATTGCTAACCGTTGTATTATTGATCTACAATGACCTGACACTCATTAAATATTCCTTTTGACCCCCTATCAATAGTCGCAATATATATGTTTCTTCATATAGACTTAAACTTGCGACGTTTAGATCTAATTAAATGCATCGCATCTCATAGTACACACGGAAATTTAGCTGTGGTAGAAAGGTTTGTGTCCCATAGCTTACAGGTCACGAGTTCAAGCCAGAGCTATACTATTTTTTTTCTTTTATTGGGCAACAGTCTTTTAAGTAATTATTTTGATACAACGAAATTGCATAAGGCTATCGGTATTTTTTACAGTTATCTTTCCGCTAAACTTTAATTTGATTTAAAATTTGATCATTGCAATGTGCTGTCCACGCATCACCGTAAACCAAAACTGTGCATTGCGAGGTCGCACTGGAGACGCAATGAATTTTGTATCTCGTTTTTGTTGGTCAAATGAATCGCAAGCGGACCTGAATAATTGAATTTTGAATGTATCTATATTGAAAGATGTTGAAGCAGTTTTTTATGATTTACGAAATTAAAAAAATCTTTAGTGCTTTTCGGTGGTTTATCGAGAAATAACGGTAGATAATCACTTGATTATCTCACCACAAAAGCAGTGAATTGATCAAAAACTTATACCCTGCTTTTGTGCACTTCATCCTATCTGACGTCATCTATACGGGGCGAAATAAGTGACTTCACAATGAACGTTGCATAGCAATCACGTGCAAAATGACGCGCTTTGCGAACATATCTGCTACAAAGTTCACATTTTTGCAATTAAGAAATAGAATAATCGTTTGTTTTTCGATTAAGATCTTTTAATATTTCATTTCGTGAACAACAAAAGCTATTTTATCACTCGTGCTTCACAGCTTGTGGAAAATATAGCTTTTGTTGAGCACTCAATGAATATAAATTGATCTTACGCTGAAACAAACGATTATCCTCTATATATACAGGGTTTGAATACGTAAATAATAAGATAATTGAAAAAGGTAAAAACATTAATCATAATCACAAGGATTAAAATATGTATTCCTGTCGGGTATTGAACTCGACCCGACAACTTAAAGCGCTACAGGAAGGCACCTGTAACCACTGTTCTACAGCGGCCCTGTTAATAGATGTGAAATAATACGGATAAAATCATTAAATAAAATTGAATTACGCTGCGGGAATACTCGAGCACTGACGGAAGTTAATGACTACCAGTTCATTTTAGATTAATAATATTACATACCTGCTAAGTAAATATTCGATGAGATCTTTCGCATAGGTTTGGACAAGAAGATGACGAATGACAGCAGGTTTCCGATAAGCCCAAAACCGAACAAGAATGGCTGGAAATACACTGTGAGGTACTTGGCAAAGTTGAAGAATCCGGGTGACGTCCTCGCGCCGTCCCAGTAATATATACAGGTCTGGTTGTCATGGTAGCAGTCCGTTCCCCCGTCTGCGATCTCGTTGGATATGTTTTCATTGTCCATGTTTAGGAGTGAGTCTTCGTATGGTATCTTTTACACTGTAAATACAATGGTCGTTAGGTACAGTTAATTACATCGTCAAATTGACAAGGTGGACGATTTTAAAATGATTTCGGAATGGTTTAGAATGAGTGTGTGGAGTGAGTTTTGAGTGAAATTAAAGGGCTGGAATCCAATATCGCTCATTTTGTCCAGGATGAACAAAATTTGCGATTTGTATTACTTCCCTTTGATAAAAATGCAAGTTCTATAAATAGCTTCCTATTGCTTTAAGAACCAATCAGACGCTTAAAATGTCAAATAATTATGTTAGTGAAATCGCGATTTCGTTCTTGCTTTATTCATTTTGAAGGTAGTTGTTGATCGCTTATCTTTAAGTCATTTTTTAATGGTTTGAGTGAGTGTTTGGAATGAACGAAGTGAGCGCTGAGTGAGCGATTGAGAATAGTTTTGATTGAGATGATTTTCACGATATAACTGTAACAACATGGTGAAATTTACAAGTTGAAAGATTTTGGTGTGATTTTGAAATGAATTTGAATGAGTTTGATGAAGCAGTTTAAAATAATGTTCAAGGTAGGTAAACCACTTTCGATTAGTCGTCCAATTGGATGAAATTATCGATATGTTTAACCTCCATTTAAAACAAAAAAAGTACTTTAACCCCCCCCCCCCCCCCCGGTACCACAGACGCCGATTTCCAATAAGCGTAGAGCATCGGCATAGCGCATTTTACCCGATCTTTCTTCTATCATTCTTGGATATAGCGTTTTGAAGACACTATCAGTGTGTTCCCGAATGACTTCGCGCGTCGATGGATGCTGATCGAAGACAATTTTCAATATTTTTTTAAGTTTATGTCCCGATTTCGAATGCTGGGTATATATTTTTTTATTCTGTAAGTATTGAAGAAATAGAACAACAACAACCCAGCTGTCATATTGATCTGAGAGTGACAAATTGCCAAGCCAACAAAAACAAATTGTCCCATTAAAATTGCAGCCATGGGTACCTCTGTCAGCATTTTAAAGTAAGGGAAAAGTTTTAAACACTGACCTAATGATTGATTTAGTTACTATCCATGAATGTTCAAAAAAGAAACCGGTTCGAATTCGAAAAAGATCGGGCAAAATGCGCTTTGCCGAACCACTACGATTGTATTTGAAATCGGCGCTTGTGGGACCGGTGGTAAGGGAAGATGATAGTTGACGGTTTCTTTTATTTTTATTTTTATTTTTCTTTTTTTTTTTTTGAAAACCTTGTACAAAGCTTGTCTGGGGATAAAAGATTGTCGTTATTTTTTTTGTTTTGCAATTCTAAATCAACCTTGGATATCAATGACCTTACTGTTTGCTACTCAATGGAAAGTTAGCGCATCAGAAAGGAAGTTCGATTGGTATCCAAAGAAAGATTTTCTCTGGTACGCACACACCTAAAATGTCAGGAAAAAAACGAGTATAGTTTAGAACAACGCAGAGTCGACAAGCTGAATGACATTGGAATGGTTTCGGAATGAAATTGAATGAGGGATATGAGTAATTTTTAGGGGAAAAAAGGGAGGTAATCCAATATTGCTATTCTTTTCAAGATGAACAAATTAAGCGATATAAATTACCTACCTTTGATTAAATATTCATGCAAATTCTGTAAATAGCTTCCTATTTATTCAAGAATTAATCAAACGCTTGCAATTTGAATTTTATCATTGAAATTGTGATTTTTCTACCTATATTTATTTTAATTGTACAGCTGTTAATCATATCTTTTTTTAGTGGTTTTGGTGCTTTTTTAAAATGGTTTGAGTGAGTGTACGTGTGGGTAAGCGATTTAGATCGGTTTCGATTGAGATAAATGTCAATTTCACGATATAACTAACGGCATCAGTTGGCCTATATCTTTTTATGTGAAAAAAATCATGATAGACTTAGTGAGTTCATTCTTGTTTCTTTTTTCAGATAAACAACCAGTTACAGGTTTGATTTATTGGTTTATATAACTCGTAAATGCCTTCAAAAATTGTGTTTTCCGAAGAAATCTTCACAAGAGACGACCTAATTCAATCATAATCATGGTATTTTGCGTAATCTCCCACGCGCATGATGCTAATTAAGTACGTGTTTGATGTCTTCGAAGCCTCATTTTGTATTTTTTTCTCCGATGTGACATCCTTCCGTCATTTTTCCAAAACAAGCACATTTAAGAATATGGAAAAAAAACGATATAGTAAAAGATGATTTTAGAATTTAATTAATATCTCTAAATGACGGTTAGTACTATCCGATTGGCGAAAAAGAAAACAAATAGATTCATCACTCATTGAAAATAATGTTACTTTTTCGTGAATTTTCACCAGAAAAGAGTCCAATACATCTAATGAATCTCAATCTTGTAATGGATGAAAAGTCACTTTTTGGTTCATAATATTTGAATATATGAAGAGAGTATTTGTTGATTTCATTGAAGTATGAAACTAAAAACGTATTCACACTTCTGTATGAACTCGTTTCGCCTCAAATTAACACTGCGGCCTTCATTGTAAAATAAGAAAAATTGCGAGCATACCATCCTACGATTTTTTGTTGTCGTGACCGCAATATATGTAACTGCAAACAGTTCGAATCGTTTAGTCATCCTGAACGCAAGGCAAGAATAAAGACAGTGAAATGCATAATTTTGAAAGGAGTCCAACATCGGGATTTGTCGGTTTACTTCGTATCATTCCGAAAACCGAAATTATTGACATTACGAAGAGTCCTAGCATCGTCTAAAATATTTAAATCGGACATCCCGATTTATTACCGTGGAACTTCAAGAATCGGACCAATGCAAAAATATTGTGTTATGCAGTTTTAGCCGCATCATAGATTAGAGCACTAAATAGAGAAACAGTTAACTACATTGTGAAATTTGTCACATTCACCTCGATGAAAACCATTCAAAATCACTCGCTCATCGCTCCAATCGCTAGTTCAAAAGGTTCACTCAAACCATTAAAAAACGCTCTGAAAATGACAAAACAAACAACTACATATAAAATACGTACTTAGTGTTTTGTATGAAAAAAAATTATCTAACTCGGTTGTGAGAATTGATAATTGTCTCGGCAGAGCCTCGCCAATTATCAATTCTCACAACCGAGTTAGATATTTTTTTCATACAATACACTAAGTATGTATTATAATTATCTTATAACCTCTTTTTGTCTTGTTTTCGTCAATGTTTCTAACTGAAATACAAGTTTCTAAAAATAACCGAATTATATCATTGTTCTGAAAATGAGTATGTGATATCAATAAAAATATCATACGGGCTGTTATCACATGGATATTTGTATAGTTATAAGATAAATCCAAAATGATAATCGCTAGGAAAAACCCACCATGTCACTGACTAAATTGAATTTTTTAAGCGTATGTCTGGTTCTTGAAGACATAGAAAGCTATTCATAGAAAGAGTATGTATATTCTATTAAAGGGAGGCGATTTTGAAAAAAAATAGCCATATTAGATTACCTCCCGTAAATTTCATGCATGAAACATACTCAATCAAAATCATTATTAAATATCAAATATAGAATTGACCTCCGTCAAAAAAGACATGTTTTTTTATCCTATAACATTGATTTCTTTGTAGGCTGATGGAAAGCCACTCAACGATAAATCATGTTAAGTTTGGTTTATATCCATCACTTAGTTTCTCAGAAAAGCAACCTTTTACCATATATGGAAATTAGCCACGCCTACTTTAGCCATGATTTTCAACCGATTAAAATTCTTTGAAGGAATATGATAGAGGGTCACCCAAGGAACATTCCTGTGAAATTTGATTGGAATCCATCCAGTACTTTATGAGGAGAACATTTTTAAAGTAAAAGTTTACGGACGGATGGACGGTCACAGCTAAAAATCATACCAAAGAGATTTTTTCTTATGTAGAAGAATTCTATTAAAACACGATACAAGATGAAAAGGGAAATGTAAATAAATGTGACCCGTTCGGCGAAAAATGACCATCTGGTTATCATTTTTCTAAATCTTGATCTATCATTCAACCTTTCTCTGAACAATTCTTTGAAATGCGACATCCATTTGATATGAACTTGAACCGATATCTTGTTCAAATATTTGTTTATGGAGGTACTAGACTGTCGTTTTCGACATCGGACTGGCGGGTATATGTAATTAAGAACAACGTGACATAGACAATCTGAATTATATTTGAATGGTTTTGGAATGAAATTGAAAGAGCGGGAGAGGTGAGTAGTGAATTAAGTTGAAGGAAGGTAATCAAATATCACTAATTTTGTTCAAGATGAACAAAATTAGCAATATTTATTACCTACCTTCAATAAAACATTAATACAAGTTCAATAGATAGTTTTCGATTTCTTCAACAACCAGTCAGTCGCCTTGAATTGCAATTATTTCAATGAAATCGGGATTTTCTTCTAGCTAAATTCATTCTGAGTGATGTTGTTCATGTTTTCTTTTCAGTATTTTAGCGTTTCTGAAATGGTTTGAGTGAGTGATTAGAATAAATGAATGGAGCGCTGAGTTAGCGATTTACATTTCCAAATCTAAGAACAAGTTTTATATTTTTTCTATGAAAATCTTTGGAAGAGCAGATTTAATGATTGGAGCACTGATCGGGTGATTTTGTATGGTTTTGATCGCTGACAACGTTGGATTAATTCTCACTACATTTCATGTTTAACAATTGCAAAAAACTTCGATCTAATAATTTTGTAAAAAATACTGATTCATGTATGTCTATTGAAATCACAAGATTCAAAACTTGACGTAAAAAATCGAACATTTGATATACCTGGGCCGTCATTCATGACGTCGTTACTGTGCGCCGGTACCAAATGACTACATTTTTTAGAATAATTGCTACAGGTGACCAACTAGTTGGACTTTACCCAAATTTACACGACAAAAAGAAAAATACCGCAGCTTAATAACAATGTAGTTTTCTCTTCGATGTCTGTAAAATAAAAAATTCTGCAACGCTAGTCTACATATTTTTTTATTCACTCTCGTATTTTTAGACGATTAAGAATGGTCCAAGGGTATTCGCACTCAAACCAACATATTTCAATAAATTTGTAACTTATTTTTTTCGAAGCGGCAAGATCAGTATGGGTCAATATGATTTTCACTTAAGTCAGGAATATCAGTCTTTCTTTCAATGCATTACAAGATTGAATCTTATTATTTTCGATGCGATAACCGTGCGGCAATCGAGAGAAGCCTCTACGACGAGTCTACGGGCTACGGTCTCCTTGTGGTCTTGCGATTTTTAAAAACACGTATTACTATTTTTATACAAATTTGCAAGGGTCCTTGGCACCCGTAAACCCGTGCAATGATCGCACGGACACTGTATATAGCCGCACGGGCACCGAACGATTTTGGGGTTACGGCGAGTTAAGGTTGCCGTACGGGCTCCGTAAGCCAAATGTAAACAAGGCTTTATTAATTAAACATATTATACCTTTATGTACAATTACAAATATATCATTTTAAGTATTAAAGAAGGATGCTTTCAGCTTAAAAAATACTACAATACTCTAGAGTTAGATAAATTGTGAAATTGATATTCATCTCATCAAAAACTTTCTAAATCGCTCACTTAGCATTATTCATTTATTCATTTCAAAGATCCATTAAGCAATTCATAAGAATTCATAAGAAAATATGTACAACTAAATTAAAAAAAGATATAGCTAGTAAAACCAAGGTTTCTCTGACATAAATGAAGTTATACGCGTCTGAATTGTTTTTGAAGAATTATAAAGCTTATCACCTGTGTTGTCTGCATATTTTAAGAAAGGGATGTGATAAATATCGCTAATTCTGTTCATCGTGATCAAAATTGGCGATATTGGTTTACCTCCATTTTATTTTACTCAAAACTCCCTCATGACACTAATTCAATTTCATTCCAATATCATTCACTTTGTCAAATCTACTATGCTTTTAGTGTATAAATAAATTTAATGTTGTGTTGTCGTGTAAAAGAAAACAACTTTCTTTTTAATATTTCATTATTTTATTTCTTACTTCGCAGTGAAGGATTATACAAAAATGTTTATACCGTTCTCCGTTTTCTATTTTTCCGTTTCCGTAATTATCACCGTTTTAACTGCCAACACTGAAATCCTGTTACTAATTAAACATTTTCAATTTACATTCCTTAATTAGAAAATCCAATATAAGACGTGTTCCCTACATCAGCAGCGGTACGAGCTAATATCTTTGAGTGGAAGCGGTGAGTGCTGAGAGCTGTATTGATAAACTAGCTATGTTATTGGTTAATTCATCTTCACATGAATGCATCGCTGAGACAGATCGCGGAAACAGTCTGACATGAATCTAAGTCACCTTGCTATCGGAGAACATTTCTATTAACGACTAATAAATTGCTAGTAACCTCAGCGACAATTGGTGACCAGTTTGAATACACTTTTTTCGTTGGCTTCGACTTGGATTACAGAAACTGATTGGTTCGGACTTACAGCTCATACAGCTTTCTTTGAAATAAATGTACAATGTATATGGTCAGTTTGAAATATGCGTCCAACAATATCCAACTCTTCACTAAAATCTATCAAAATATGTTAATTCGTTCAAAATTATCGTAATCATTTAAAACAACATAAATCTTCATTCGACAAAGCTCCAAATGTTTCATGATTTCAAGATTCCAACTACCACGTTAAGACACAAAGCTATTTATGGAACATTTTCGAGAATAATTTCAAATGGAGGCCAAAATTGCCAAGTTCGTTCAAGATATCAGCCATGACATGTTGTCATCTATACATGTAACTGCGTTAAAAACAAGCTAGTCACTTTCATTACATTCATTCAACACATCATTCTTAAACCTTAAACTTAGTCAATTTTACGATGTTATAAAATGCATTTTTTCGTATCGGATGATATTCCAATCGTGCTCTTGTCCTAAAAACTCAGAATCAGCCACTTTCTCAGATCTTACCTGATAATGTGAATGTAACAACAAGATTTAGGCAAAATAATCACCTAGTGTCCGAAAACCCAGATATTATATTGACATTGATGTATAGGATTCGTACTGTCGTTAGCATGAAAATAGCCATTGAACCAACTCTCTTCTATCACTTTAAGTTATAATTATCTGAGGCTTGTCATGTACTTGTTAAATACAACTTGTGTGAAGCGACCACTTAGGGGACTACCAAAAACGGTCGCTTATGGGAATGGTCGCTTAATACAATATTTAATAATAAATGTGACAGTCATTTTGAATAGAATCTATAGATTGTCGAATAAGTGGTACTGAAATCTATGATTTTGGATCCCATAAGAATCGTCTCATTGAGACGATTCTAATGGGTTCAAACAACATATGATTCACTGAATAACCATTTTTTCGTTTAGAACGTCTACTTTTTCAGAGGGTTTGCTTATTGTGAAGGGGATCTTTATGGTCGTCGCTTAATAAAATTTGTCGCTTAATAGACGTGGTCTATTTTAATGTACCAATCTATAAATACTTTACTCCAAAAGAAACGCCCACAAATGTATGTTCTCTCAATAACTTAACCGTTTATAACTCTGTTGCTTTTTTTTGTAATAACTGTCAAAACCTATTTTATTTTCTAGACAGATCTTTTGACTTTAAGGTTCCAAGTTTCTTTCCGTAACAACGCCTTTCTAGTAAATGTATCCCCCAAGCTTGCGGGGCCTGATGCACAAAGTTTTGTTAAAAAACATAACGTGCACCGAAAGACACTTAAGCACCTAGCAATAAACCGTTTCAAAATCTTTATTTCTTTATGACGTCAAATGTTACGTAAGATCGTTATCAGCTTAAATTTGGTCTACGGAGGCAAGTCATTGAAGGTAGGAGTTGTTCTATAAATGCCGAATTCAAACAGTTCCTGAAAATTGGAGAATGTTTTAACAAACGTTTAAACTACTTAGAACAGTTTTCCGATTGAATTTCAAAGACTAGTGCAACTTACCATGTGTTATAGACTTTGCTCGTTACTACAAAGAAAAGATACCGATATCAAGTCGTATTGTTGTTTATATATAGCGGATGCTCTATCAATCATAAGTACACTAACGATTAACAAATATGGTTGACTTTATGAATCTATTCCCGCGTACATGTAAAAGACACATTTCTAAAGGAAAATGACGATATGAAAGCCCGCCTTATTGATATCGAATCTACTGTAACTCATTATCGTCCTTAAGCATTAATTTCCTATTTCAGTCCTCTTTCTTGCGGGCTTAAGCAATAATCAAAGGATAAATACTTACAGGATAAATACTACCCCACCCACTTTCCATTCGATTTGACTGGGTTACAAAAGATCTATCAGACAAAATGAACAGCTGTTAAGAACCGAATTATTGTGAGACATAACGGAAGAGCTTACTTGCGAAACGGATACTCTTATCTATTATGGAATAGCCATTTTTATTCGCGTGAATCTTTTTTTTTGGTAGTGTTGACAAACGAGGCGTATCTGTTAACCAAAGGTCTCGGATAGCATCAGTATTTCATCCTATACATGCGGCAATATGATTGGTCTAACATAATAGTATAGGAAGATTAAAATCGTAAAGATGTTTATACTAATTTACATGTTGTGGACGTTTCTTTTGGAGTTTAGTATATATAAATTATTTTGAAAAATGGAAATATTTCAATTCTTTTCGGAGCTTTAGAGCAAACGTCAATATAGCTGCTGAATGATAATGGTTACAGATGGATCTCTGATCTTTTGGGCATATATAATTTTCCGTATTCTCAATTCGATTCCTGTTTGTCCGATGTAGTATTCTCAATAACAACAACAACAACAACAAAAACATGCTATATATATAATACGTACTTCGTGTTGTGTATGAAAAAAATATCAACGAGGTTGGGGGAATTGATCATTGTCGAGGCTCTGCCGAGACAATGTTCAATTTCCACAACCGAATTTCATATTTTTCATACAATACACTAAGCACGTATTACATTTATCTTATACTCTCTATTTGCTTTATATTCGTCGTTGATTCAATCAGAAATTCAAGTTTTCTAAAGATAACCGCATTGTGTCATTGTACTAAAACTATGCATGTGGTATCATAAAACATTTCATACGGGATTTTATCACATGGATATTTGTATAGTTAGAAGATAAAAATAAATAACCTTTCTAACATTGAAGTTCGTGTTTTCATCTACTCAAGAAATCTTTGCATTGAAAAAAAAAGATATGATTGTGTCATGTATGGAAAAGGGCTAAAATAAGGTCGTTTACCTTAGAACCAGTTAAGATCACGATCGAAGATTTTTTGAAAACATAGTTTTGAGCGATTCTATGAAAAATCAAAATTAGCCGATTAAATCGGTATGTGTTTGTGTGTGTGTGTGTGGTCCGGCGCGATCAATTGGTGTTTCCAAATAAGGAATACGTACTAACTTTATGCATATAGTATTTAATACATACCCGTTGGTAAATGTTGGAAGAAATAACAATACGATGATAAAAGACAGCAGCCGAAATCCGAATAATATTGGTTGAAAATACACGACGAGGTAAAAAAGGGCGACGTCTTGGCAAGGTATAAGTCATTTTGTAAAATCATTAGCTTGGCAGCGTGTTTATCAAATGATAATCTATCATCATTTCTCGATAATTAACCGAAAAACATTTGAGAAATAGTTTAGAAATTCGAATGATGCATTCATGTCTTAAAAATCTGAAACCCTTCATGTGCTTTCGAGATACGTACATGTAGGCGTGTCATGCAGATTCGTCAATTGATCATAATAAACGTTATCTTAATACAAAACATCGTTACTACAACTCTTTGAATCTGTACTGAATATGAGTTGTCGCTTAAACACGAACTATAGAAAATATTAATTAAAAACACAAAGAAGTTAACAGTAAATATTTATTCTTTCTAGTAAACAACCAACAAATTAACGATAATTTATAATAAGTGTAAGTCTTGTTCTAAGGATTATTTTAGTACTTTTAGAAATGCTACATGTATTCATAAAACTATTTGTTATTGACCCTTTTACATTGATACCCACTGTTTTAAAACACGTGATAAGTAAAGTCATTCAAAATAACAGCTAGCTAATTCTTGCTATGCTCGGTAACGAGCGGTCTCTACACAGTGATTTTCTCGGAGTACGTTGACCTCATCCTCGTCGCTTTTAGTTCATAACATCGTTATTTTCTCAGTAAAGTTCGTAGACTTTTCTAGATAACCGCCATTCGTTACGTTTATTCCATTAGTCCCTAAATCCACTCTATTTCGAACTTCGAAATCTCGAAGCGACCGGCGTCTTGAATCTCGATAACAACAGAATAATCTTTTACACTCCTTTCGAAAGTTGTTCGACCAGAGCAGATAATACACAAAATTAAAACAAAAACTTATATAGTAAACAATCTGGAAAATTTGTTGTAAAAGTCTATCGTAAAGCGTATACAACTGAATACCATCGATTTCTCGAACAATTAAATGTCGTAATTTATTAGCGTGCGATGGACAACTTAATATAACAAAAGTAAGTGAGATAGCCAGAAGCACTCTAGTTATCCGAACAAGAGATTTCTGTTTCTTCGACAGTCGCCGGCTAATTGGGTTCTCAGGAATGTGTCGCTGTCGCCGAAGGCAGACATTTTTATACAAAATTGCAACAATCAGCACGGATGTTATAATTGTAGGCACGACTAGCGTCGTTATGGTGTCCCAAAACGAGTATATTTTGTTGAGTCTTGAATACCTAGCAACTTCTGTACAAATAGACACGTTATATCCAACATCTACAACACTCGTGGTCCAAAACTGACCACTGTACAGAGTGACGGAATACCCTGTCAACATGGCGACCACAAGCTTGGCTCGAAACACTGTACAGTAAATCACAGCTCTGGATAAATGAAATGTAACGATGTAGTTCTCTACCGTTATACAGACGATAAACCATACGGATAAAAATCTGAAAGAGAGAAAAGAAAACATTTATGAACCAGAAATACGGTATTTAATAATTTCAATGCAGAACACGGAATCTACCCACTTTGTTGGGCGAAAAAAAAAACAAAAAAAACAAAAAAAAAAAAAAAAACAACAACAAAAAAACCATATACGTCTGCACAAACGGGCATTCTAGTCTTAGTCTGTATAACATGTTTTTTGTTTTGATTTGTTTTTTATAAAGAGGTTGAAACAAAATATCCAAGAGGATCTGTATTGCCCCACTGGCTTTATCATCTTCATGTTTAAAAAAAAATCTAAAAAGATTCTCTCGTTATAGGAATATTTTATGTAAAGTGCCATTCATGGAACATTCTTACCAAAATTCATTGAAATAAGACCAACTGATAGGTTATTCTTAAAATTTCAAAGTGAAAATTGGGCCCGCCCTAGCACACACAAATTTATGAGCTAATCAGAATTGTATGACCAATTTTATTTAGGGTGCACCATATCAGGTGTCATTGCAATTGGTAATTATTAGTGGAGAGGAGAAGATTTTTTAAAAAGATTTTTAAGTGAAAAGCCCTGCACTGCCTCACCCACATTTAGGGGTTAATCATAATTTCTATAACAATTTAAGTAAATAGTACCCAAAGGAAAAATCAGTTCAACCCACAATGAAATCAAAGTAATAGTAAAAGGGGAGAAAATTTTAAAAACCTTTAAAGTGGAAATAACGCTCGCCTTGCCATGTCCGTATTTGGGGCGTCAATTAATATCTTTTATCAATTTGAGTAAAGGGTGACCAAAGAAACATCCATGTCAAATTGCTTTGAAGTAGTAATATATAAGCCACGCCCTGCCGCGCCCATATTTTGGGGTCAATCAACGAACATCTTGTAAAAACCCGCCCATTTGGGTTAGGTGAATTATGTATAAAGAAATAGTTTTTGCACGCATGCACGGACGGCCAGACGGACGCATGACAGACACACCGCCATAACAATAGCTCGCTGACCTTCGGCCAGTGAAGCGAAAAAAGACTTTAAAAGATCATATTTGCCGATTTTATAATTCAGCATATTTAATGTTAAAAATATACAAAGGAGAAAACCACAGGCAGATGCATGTTTCAGGTTATTGATAGTTAAAAGATAAAGTCAAAATGGGGTATATGTCTAACGAAAATGTCTAGAGTTTTCCTGTCTGTTGATTTGAATTGCTTTTCTGATAAAAAAAACGCAATTTTTTAGTAAAAATCGTCAGATATAACGAACAACTACGACGCCTGCTTGAACCAAACGCCAGCAACAATGCCGACAACGCCTTGGTGACGACAATAGCACGACATCTGTTTAAAAGTAGCGACCCTAGGCATAATATAAGGGCCCCAGATTATAAAAATCGGTTTGGTATTAACTGATAATTATTTCTATTCCATTTCAACGATTTTCGTCTAGTCAAGGTGACGGTATTCTTAATTGTTTAAAATATATTTGATCAAAATATCGAATTAGACTCGCTTTCATTTTCGGTGGAAGATTTTAATGAAAAGAGCAAAAAACAACACACGTATTATCTTAACAGATAAGAGAGTTCCAGCGTTCTTAAGAATGTCACAAATGACAATTTACTGACGCAAGTTTCCTATTTATCTTGGAGCTCTATTTGTTATCAAAACTCTCTCATGTCGATTTAGATTTCTTTCTTCCAATTAATAAAACATAAAAGAATAAAGAATGCCAATGGACGGGTGTTCGTAGAGACCTAGCCGGGGCCCAGTTAGCCCAGGATTATCCTTAGTTTGCTTGTGTGTTTGTTTTGGTTTTATTTCTATATAAATTTTTTTCAACATAGTTGTATCTTATTCACTGCTATTCTAACACCGGATGCTAATTCAAATTCGAATAATTTTTCATTATTCAGGTATTGGTGACAGACAAATGACTCGTGTCTCATTGACTTTCGATTTCGATTTTCAATCCATTTTGATATATTGATATAGATTTCAAGTTGCAAGAAAATTTAATCAGAAATATCGAGTACAACATTGTTGACAAATGACAAACTCACCCGAAAACATAAGCAAAGTAGACGATGGTCTGACAGACACCCTGCATATGAATAACTGGAATATGTACCATCTCTAACCATTGAAGAAAGAGGACTAGGTTGAATCCGAGACTACTTCCAGATAAAGCTGAAATTAAAATAACAAGGACTTTTACAAGTACTAGTTGTTTCCATGGCACCATCCAGTCTACAAAATTTGTTCGTAAAATTGCAGGTCTATAAATGACATTACTTATTTCCATTTTCGCTAAAGAACAATGGTAAAAAAAATTCTTTTCTAGATTTCAACAAATGGAAATAAAAAGTTTCTATCTACAGTTAAGGCAATCTTGAAATCAAATGTCATTCCGATCAAAGCCATTCTAAATCACTCACTCAACACTCCGTTCATTCATTTCAAACGCTCACTCAAACCATTCAAAAACGCTCAAAAATCATTAAAATGATACGAACATCAACTACATACAAAACTGAAATCGCCAGAAAAAATCCATGATTTCTCTCACATACAGTTAATAACATCGTGAAATTGACAAGGTGAATGATTTTGGAATGATTTAGGAATGAAATTGAATGAGTGTGATGAGCGACTTTTGAGTGAATTTAAAGGGAGATAATCCTATATTGCAAATTTTGTTCGGGATGAACAAAATTTGCGATATTGATTACCTCCCTTTAATAAAAAAGTGCATACAAGTTCTGTGCACAGCTTCAAATTTCTTCAAGGAACCTCCCTTTAATAAAAAAGTGCATACAAGTTCTGTGCACAGCTTCAAATTTCTTCAAGGACCTATGAGGCGCTAACTATTTCAATTATGTCAGTGAAATCGCGATTTTTCTCTGTAAAAATTCATTTTGAATGATGTTGTTGATTCTATATTTTTCAATAGGTTTCATCGTTTTTGAACGGTTTGAGTGAGTGTTTGGAATGAATTATTGGAGCGCTGAGTGTTCGATTTAGAATGGTTTAGATTGAGATGAAAGTCAATTTCACGATGTTATTAACTGTACATGTGTACTTTAATTTCCTAAGCGTCTGATTGGTTTTAGAAGATACAAGGAGCCATTAAAGGAATTGTTAAATGTGTATTTTATCAAAAGGGAGGTAATCAAGATGAACAAAATAAGTGATCTTGGATTACCTCCCTTTAATTTCACTCGAATCTCACTCATGGCACTATTATTTAGTTTTATTCCGCAACCATTCCAATATCATTCTGCTTGTCAATTTCACGATGTTCTGAACTGTAAATAATGAATCAAAGGGTTAAAAAGCCATTTGGTACAGATGTTCATGTAATGAATAGCACGGAAGACTCTGCGAAAGATGAATATTAGGCAGATCTGGTTAAAGCAATGCGTCTCTGAATGTTTCACTAGTTTGACTGATTTTTAGTAAATTCCGTTTCAAATGCGTTTATCGATTTTCTAAGCAAGAGTGAGCTGCATTTCTACGATGAGTTTAAGTCTACAGTTAACAACATCTTTAAATTGACATTCATCTCGATAAAAAATATTCCAAAACACTCGGCGCTCCATTTATTCATTCTTAACACTCACTCAAACCATTCAAAAACGCCCATGACTCGCTTTGAAAGATAGAATCAACGACGTTATTCAAAATAAATAAAGCAACAAAAATCCCAGTTTAACCGACATAATTGAAATGGTAAGCGTCTGATAGTTTCTTGAACAAATAGGAAGTTATATATAGAACTTGTATGCATATTTTATTAAAGGGATGTACAAAATTGGCAGCAATGTTTTACCTCCCTTGAATTTTAATCACAAACTCGCCCCACATACTCGTTCCATTTCGTTCAAAGATCATTCCAAGATTTTTCATCTTGTCAATTACACGTTGTTCTTAACTGTACTCCCGAAAAAATACAATTATTTGTTCAAATAAAGTTATCTTTAGATTAAAAATGACTAACAAAATTACACATGTAAAGATTTGATTCAATCCCAAACATAGATGAATTATGTGAAGAATAAATTTGACTCGGGTCACATCCAGTGCTACTTAATAAATATGAGGCTTCAGTGAAAAAATGCACGTTTAGTGAAACAAACAGTTTTGATTATTTGGGTATTTTTCAAAGTTTGTTAAGTGTTGGAACTTATCCACTTTCATATATAAGACGACAATAACGTCTCAGCTGTCTAAGACCCTCCGTAAAATGTGCTCGTTTGTGTGGAGAAAGATTAATCGTATTTGACACAAGTGGCTTCTATAAAAAGACATTTGATCTGATTACGACAGTAGTTCGATGGTCTTTTTGTCCCTGAATGCAATTTGGTTTTGTCTAATGAGGCTGAAGGTAGGGCCAGGGTAAATGAATCGGTCAGCTAACAGCCTTTTGATATCAAGTGCGCTCTCCATTTATCAGTCCATTTATAATCCCTTGATTGTATCAATTCTTGACGGCACTTAGCGAGGTCATGCGGGTAAATTCATTAATTAATGGTTTTACTGTTTTGCATTGAAAGTTTACTGATTTTTCGTTCTGAAAATGATAATTTCTTTAATTTAAGCTTATACGAGTACATAAGACGTCGCGAAAATATACATGTAGCTTTTATTGTTCACTTTATGAATATAAATCGATCTTTCACTGAAACAAACGATTATCCTCTATTTATATAATTATTTCTTACCAATATTTACTAAAAATGTAACTAGATATGGAATTCTGCCATGCCTCATATAATCATAATCGTCCATTAAAGACGACTCCAATGAGAAATTGCGAGAAAGAATCGTACGATAAATGAAAACACGAGGTAAGATTCATGAGTTTGACTTACGGTATTTTTATCGCAAGGAGTTTAGTAAAACGCGCCCATTATACAATAACGTGTTTATGTATTTAACTCTTAATTTACGCTTGCCAGGTATAATTCTCAAATCTTATTCAAATTATAGTAACGAAGTTTTTGAACGACACCGGCGTTATTCCTTTGTGTCAGCTGACTAGAGCAGCTGTTTCTTTGCTTAATTAGTCTGTAGGCCAGACAAAACGACAATAGATTGTTCATTAGTTTCAAAATCGAGTTTTAAGTTTCCAACCGGACATGACTTGATCAAATCTTGATAAAAGTCTTTCAGTATCGAAAATATCTCATCTAAAACGGAACAACTTATTTAGTCCGCCTGTTACTTTTTGTTTTGTCAAAACGAATGATTGTCATGTCGAACGGAAATTGCGTAAGTACATTGAGTTTGGTAGTGCGTCAATTCACGCTAAGGTGCCATTGCCTTTATATAGAGGAAGTCCACAATTCCTATCGATAATCATTTGTGAATCTTCAGCATTGATATTCGTATAGGTAGATTTTGCGCGGTGAGCCGTGAAATCAACTTTTTACTGTTACATTCTCGTGCCATTTGTTCGAAATAGATAAAACAGGGTTTAAATAGCGCATTAGGAAAGTTTACAATTTACTTTGTAAACCAACGTTATTGCTTGTCTTAAAACGTAAGGTTAACTCAAACATGTACTTTCATAATTGTAGTGTTTAAAGGGGTAAGGTTAAATTCCTATTATTTGCTTTTTAATTATACCCGATTTACCTATGGTAATGGACTCATCGCCTACGTCAGAGCTCAGTTTACAAAATACACCTGTACATGTGCATCAGTTTATCAAATATACATCAATAGCGTATATATTTTCCAGATGTCTTGGCCAACGAAAATTTGAGTACTGCTCTTCAAAAATGTGTCGATAAGATTGTTCTTTCTTTATTCACGCGCATTTCGTTGATACAGTTAACAACAGCGTGGAATCGAACAGGTGAATGATTTTGGAATGATTTAGGAATGAAATTGAATGAGTGTGTGGAGTGAGTTTTGAGTGAATTTAATTTATTGGGAGGTAATCCTATATCGCAAATTTTGTTCAGAATGAACAAAATTAGCGATAATGATTACCTCCCTTTAATAAAAATGCATACAAGTTCTATACATAGCTCCCTTTGTCCGAAAGAACCTCCGAGACGCTAACTATTTGAATTGTGTCAGTGGAATAGCGATTTTTCTCTGTCAAAATATATTTTGAAAGACGTTGTTGTAACTATGTTTTTCAATGGGTTAGAGAGTTCTTGAATGGTTTGAGTGTTTGGAATGAATGATTGGAGCGCTTAGTGAGCGCTTTAGAATGGTTTTGATTGAGGTGAATGCCAATATCCCGATGTAGCTTATTGTAATTCCAAATGAGATTTGCTTAACTTTATGCATGTACAATTAACAGCATGTTGTAATTGACAATTTGGATGATTTTAAAATAATTTTGGAATTAGGAGTAAGTTTAAAATGGAATTAAAGGGAGGTAAGACATTATCGCAAATTTTGTCCAAACTGGACGAAATTAGCGATGTGTTTTACCTCCCTTTGAAAATATTAGTTCATTCCAATATTACGGACCAGTCAGACAATCAGAAATTCACACTTGCCGATATAGTTGTCGAATAATTTGATAAATTTCAATGAATTGATGATTGTTTGGAACTATTTCGATTTTGGTTTTTAACGATTTGGGAGCGTTTTTGAGTGGTTTGAGTGAGTGTTAAGAATGAACGAATGGAGCGCCGAGTGAGTGATTTAGAAGGATTATGATCGAGGAGGATGTTTATTACAAGATATTGCTAACCGTTGTATTATTGATCTACAATGACCTGACACTCATTAAAGCTGCTCTTTCACAGTTTTTCATAGAAAAAATACAAAACTTGTTTTAAGTTTTGGAAATGTGTGTATCTTTAGACTATTAAGAATGGCCCAAAGCATTGGCACTAGAAACAACATATTTCAATAATTTTGTAACTTATTTTTTTGAAGTGGCAAGCTCAGTAAGGTATCCAGTCTATTTATTTCTAGTCTATTTATTACAAAATCGTTATTTTCCGTGAATAACCTTTCATTTTTTGCTTGTATTGATATGAAGTTTCCAGCTGTCAAATACTTTAACCTTAATCTTTGATTGAATAAGACAATCATACCGAATGTCAAGCGAAAATAGTTGGCTCGAAATTGAAGAATAATTTTTTTAGCGTTAGTAGTCACTTTATTTTTCAGAATGAATTTAACCTAAATTTGGGTATATCGGTCTTTCTTTCGATGCAATACCAGATTGAATCTTGTTATTTTAAAGGCTTCAACATGATGAGGTAGTTTATTCCGATTGATTTTACGAAAAATGTTAAAATTCACATTTTCCCAATCTGTGCAAGAGCAGCTTTAAATATTCCTTTTGACCCCTATCAATAGTCACAAAATATGTTTCTTCATATAGACTTAAACTCGCGATGTTTAGATCTAATTAAATGTATCACATCTCATAGTACACACGAAAATTTAGCTGCGGTTGTAAGGTCGGTGTCCCATAACTTAGAGGTCATGAGTTCAAGCCAGAGCTATACTAAATATTTTTTTTTCTTTTATTTGGCAACAGTCTTTTAAGTACTTATTTTGATAGAACAAAATTGCATAAGGCTATTGGTATTTTTCACAGTAATCTTTCCGCTAAACATTAATTTGATTTAAAATTTGATCATTGCAATGTGCTGTCCATTCATCACTTTTAACTAAAACTGTGCAATGCGAGGTCGCACTGGAAACGCAATGAATTTTGTATCTCCTTTTTGTTGGTCAAATCCATCGCAAGCGAACCTGATTAATTGAAATTTTGAATGAATCTATATTTGAAAGATGTTGAAGCAGTTTTTTATGATTTACGAAGTTAAAAAAAAATGTAGTGCTTTTCGGTGGTTTATCGAGAAATAACGGTAGATTATCAATTGATAATCTCACCGCAAAAGCAGTGAAATCATCAAAAATTATACTCTGCTTTTGTTCTCTTCATCCTATCTGACGTCATCTATATGGGGCGAAATAAGTGACGTCACAATGAACGTTGCATAGCAATCACGTGCAAAATGACGCGCTTTACGAAAATAAGTCCTAGAAAGTTCATATTTCTGCAATAAAGAAATAGAATAATCGTTTGTTTGTTCGAGTAAGATCGATTGATATTTCATTTCGTGAACAACAAAAGCTATATTTTCACTCGTGGCTCCACTAAATGAATATAAACCGATCTTACACTGAAACAAACGAATGTCCTCTCTATATGCAGGCTTTGAATACGTAAATCGAATTCCTGTATTGGGACTGTTTCAAGTGCAAGCTTGCTGAAAACTTATGTTTTCATTTAGTTACAAAACCAATTTTAGCCGACCAGAATACAATAGTCTTGGTTGGTGCAAATAACTAAAATTTAATGATACAAGAATAATGAAATAATCACTTCAATCGACATTAAAAAAAAAAAAAAAAACCTCACAAATTATTTTTTCATTTTAAAAGATAATTAAAAAAGATCAAAACATTAATGATAATCACAAGGATAAAAATATGTATTCCTGTCGGGTATTGAACTCGACCCGACAACTTAGAGCGCTACGGGAAGGCGCCTGTAACCACTGTACTACAGCGGCCCTGTTAATAGAAGTGAAATAATACGGATAAAATCATTAGATAAAATTGAATTACGCTGCGGGAATACTCGAGCACTGACGGAAGTTAATGACTGCCAGTTCATTTTAGATTGATAATATAACATACCTGCTAAGTAAATATTCGATGAGATCTTTCGCATAGGTTTGGACAAGAAGATGACGAATGACAGCAGGTTTCCGATAAGCCCAAAACCGAATAAGAATGGCTGGAAATACACTGTGAGGTACTTGGCAAAATTGAAGAATCCAGGTGACGTCCTCGCGCCGTCCCAGTAATAAATACAGGTCTGGTTGTCATGGTAGCAGTCCGTTCCTCCGTCTGCGATCTCGTCGGATATGTTTTCATTGTCCATGTCTAGGAATGAGTCTTCGTGGGGTATCTTTTAAACTGTAAATACAGAGGACATTTTACGGTCGTTAGTCACAGTTAATTACATCGTCAAATTGACAAGATGGACGATTTTGAAATGATTTCGGACTGATTTTGGTTTAAACATATTTTATTTGCAACAAAAATTACAATGCATAACACTCAACATTAAATTCCAGCAAAAAGGATTGAAACGAAAGCAGAGCTTATATGGTTTCTTTCCAATTTGATAGACAGCGACAAGCACATATACAATATTTATAGCATTTAACACCAATAACCATTTTGAAGTTGAGTTTAAGAGAAAAGCAATATTACTTATTCAACCTGTAAGAGGGAGATGAGAAAAGGGGAGACAGGTGAAGAGAAAGATGTAGAGAGAGAAGATAGAGAGAAGTGAAAAAGAGAGGACTGCAAAAATAGGAAGGTTGTTCTATCAGACTTCATTTGCCTTGCTAAGCGTACACAACAAGCGATATATCAATGACAGACTTTAAAAAGGTGGTTTAGAACCTTTTACTTTCTTTTATAAATGACTGATTTTGAATGAGTGTGTGGAACGAGTTTTGAGCGAAATTAAAGGGCTGTAATCCAATATCGCTAATTTTATTCAGGACTAACAAATTTTGCGATATGTATTACTTTCCTTTAATACAATATGCATAAACGTTCTATAAATAGCTCCCTATTGCTTTCAGAACAAATTAGACGCTTCAAAGGTCAAATATGTTAGTTAAATCGCGATTTCGTTCTTGCTTAATTCATTTTGAAGGTAGTTGTTGATCTCTTATCTTTTAGTCATTTTGAGCGTTTTTGGTGAAATTTACAAGTTGATTTTGGAATGATATTGAACAAATGTGATGAACCAGTTTTAAATGATTTTCAAGGGAGATAAATCACTATTGGTTGTTTCGTCCGATTGGACGAAATTATCGATATGTATTACCTCCATTTAAAACATAAAACGTACTTTAACACCCCCTCCGGTCCCACAGGTGCCGATTTCCAAAATAGGCGTAGTGCATCGGCATAGCGCATTTTACCCGATCTTTCTTCGACCATCCTTGGATATGGCGTCTTAATCAGTTTGTTCCCGATTATCTACTCGCGACGATATATAATTATCGAAAACACTTTTCTCTATTTTTTAAGAATATGTCCCGATTTCGAACGCTGGGTATATAATTCTTATTCTTATAGTAATGAAGAAATATGACAGAAACAACAACCCAACTATCAAATTAATTTTAGAGTGACAAATTGCCAAGCCAACAACAACAAATGGTCCCATTCAAATTGCAGCCATTTGTACCTTTGTCAGCATTTTAAAGTAAGGGAAAAGTTTTAAACACTGTACCTAATGATTGATTAAGTTACTATCCATGAATGTTCAAAAAAGAAACCGGTTCGAATTCGAAAAAGATCGGGCAAAATGCGCTTTGCCAAACCACTACGATTATATTTGAAATCGGCGCTTGTGGGACCGGTGGTAAGGGAAGATGATAGTTGACGGTTTGTTTTATTTTTATTTTCCATTTTTTTTTAAATTCCTTGTACAAAGCTTGTCTGGGGATAAAAGATTGCCGTTATCTCTTTGTTTTGCATTTCTAAATCAACCTTGGATATCAATGACCTTACTGTTTGCTCCTCAATGGAAAGTTAGCGCAGCAGAAAGGAAGTTCCATTGGTATCCAAAGAAAACTTTTCTCGGGTACTCACACACCTAAAATGCCAGGATAAAAAGGAGTATAGTTAAGAACAACGTGGAATCGACAAGCTGAATGACATTGGAATGGTTTCGGAATGAAATTGAATGAGGGCTATGAGTAAGTTGTGAGGGAAATAAAGGGAGGTAATCCAATATTGCTTTTCTTTGCAAGATGAACAACTTAAGCGATATTAATCACCTCCCTTTAATAAAATTTTCATGCAAATTCTGTAAATAGCTTCCTATTTATTCAAGAACCAATCAAACGCTTGTAATTTGATTTTTATTTTTGAAATTGCGATTTTCTTCCTATATTGATTTTGACTGCACAGCTGTTGATCATATTTTTGGTGATTTTGGTGCTTTTTTAAATGGATTGAGTGAGTGTACGGATGGGTAAGCGATTTAGATCGGTTTCGATTGAGAAAAATGTCAATTTCACGATGTAACTAACGGTATCAGTTGGCCCATATCCTTTATTATGTGAATAAATTTATGAAAGACTAAATGAGTTTATTCTTTTTGTTCAGATAAACAAGCAGTTACATGTTTTATTGGTTAATATAACTTGTAAAGACCTTAAAGATTTGTGTTTTCTGAAGAAATCTTCACAAGAGATGACCTAATTTAATCATAATCATGGTATTTTCAGTAATCTCCCACGCGCATGAAGCTAATTAAGTACGTGTTTGATGTCTTCGTGGCCACATTTTGTAATTTTTCTCCGATGTGACATCCTTCCGTCATTTTTCAAAAACAAGCATATTTAAGAATACGGAAAAATAAATAAAGTAAATAATAATATTAGTTATAGTAATATAGTGATATTTTTGGAATTTGATTTAATCTGTTTATCACGGTCATGTCTCTCTGATTGGGAAAAAATAGATTCACCACCCATTGAAAACAATGTTGCTTTTTGGGAAGCTTTCGCGGAAATAAATCCCATACATCTAACGAATCTCAATCTTATAATGGATAAAAAGTCACTTTTTTTGTTCATGCAAAACACTAAGTACGTAATAATTATATATATCAAACGAGGCTGGTAGAATTGATAATGGTGGAGGCTCTGTCGAGACAATTATCAATTCCTACAACCGAGTTAGATATTTTTTCATACAATACACTAAGAACGTATCTTATAACCTCTTAATTTGTCTTGTTTTCGTCGACGTTTCTAACAGAAATGCAAGTCTCTAAAAATAACCGCATCATGTCATGGTTCTAAAAACATCACTGTGATATCATAGAAAATATTATTTGTGATGTTATCATACGAATATTTGTATAGTTTTAAGATAAATGTCCATATAGACGACGCTTCCAGATGATGTTATCCTGGGAAGTGTAATGATACACGAGGTCGCTACTGCTGAGGGCCGCCATGTTTCTTCGACGTGCTCGATGTGGAACGCCGAAATAAGAGGCATCGACTAAACCATTCTATAGAACTTACTCAGCGCTTTATTCATTAATTTCAAACACTTACTCAAACCAATCTTTAATTCTCCAAAATTACTAAAATTATAAAATCAACAACTTCATTCCAATGGTAAAAGGGGAAAAAAACGTTGAAAAAACTATTTCACTGAGACAAGTGTATTTTCTAAGTGTATTATGCGTTTATAGACACAAAGAGAGCAATCCCTAGAATCTTTATGCATATTTTATTAAAGGGAGGTAATCCCCAATCTGTGATTTTGTTCATGATGAACAAATTGAACAAAATTAGCGATATTAGATTACATCCCTTTAATTTCACTCAAACTCGACCCACACGCACATTCCATGGGAGACCCTTGTGTTTAATCTCCCTTTTTTTCTACGGGTTAAATCAGGTGTTCCAAAATTTTGAAATTTTCCTTGGATTTCATCCATGGTTTCTATGGGAAGGCTGCGAATTTCATTTTAATGTAAATACAAAATACATATTTATGCAATTCGTTCTTATGTTTAAGTTTATAAATTGCGCAATATTTGAATCAGAGCTTATCTTTTAAAAAAAACTGTGCAAAGGAAATATAAGGATAAAACCGAAAGTAACAACTAATTAGGGCCCTTTCGCATTTCGGAGTATTTCAACGGAGATAACCAGCAGATATCTCTCATCTCATTCAAAAGTCATTCTCAAACCATCCATCTTGTCAATTTCACAATGTTCGTAACTGTATATCAGGAAACCTTGCATTGGACAATAAGAACAATCTTTGCATTCACAAATCTCTTTTTAGATTGCGGAGAAGCTGAGTTTGCTGCAAGTCGACGCCCCTCCGCAAGCCATTGTCCCGTATATATCCACTTTATACTATCAATTATCATGAGGAAGGTAGGATGTGTATCATTTGAATCTATCTGTTTCGCGCACATTGGGATGCATGTAACAGTTCTTACAAATATAATGAATCCTAAAAAATCAAATTCCTCGAAATTTCTACGTTTTTCCCAAACAAAGGTAAATTTAAACACAAATGAATGCTCCGCTAGCGACATAAGCTCTCTTTATTTCTTGGACAAGATGCTGGCCGTTTTTTCCTCGCCGACTGGCACCACTGCTTTGACATGTAAATCAGCCTTGTGTTAGGGATGACAAAACGGTGTGAACTGCTTGCGACGTATATCCCGCTTAGCACGCAAGTACACATGGAATGCGGGGTATGATTTGCAAACAGTTCGAACCGTTTAGTCAACCTGAACTCAAGGCAAGTATAGAGACAATGAAATGCATAATTTTGAAATAAGTCCAACATCGGGATTTGTCGGTTTACTTCGTATCATTCCGTAAACTGCAATTAATGACATAACAAAAGTCCTAGCATCGCCTAAAATGTCTAAATCGGCCATCCCGATATATAAACATGGTCCGAGAACTTTAAGAATCGGACCGATGCAAAAATATTGTGTTACGCAGTTTTAGCCGCATCATAGATTAGAGCACTAAATGGTTGATTGATTGATTGAATGGAGTTTAACGCCGCTTTCAACATTTTTTCAGTTATATCGCGGCGGCTGGAGCCGCGATAACAATGGTTTCCTGGTATTTCTCTCACCAGTACAACCACCACATCCTTTTCTAGCCTCCAGCCGCTATCTCACATTGGTCTACGATTATCAACCCATTGGTGAGAGACAAATAGTCGGAAAGAATGAGTGCCGCCGTCGGGGATCGAACCCGTAGAGCACTAAATGGAGATACAGTTGTAACATGTAACCACATTGTGAAATTCGTAACATTCATCTCGATCAAAACCATTCAAAACCACTCGCTCATCATCCCAATCGCTAATTCTAAACGTTTACTCAAACCATTCAAAAAACGCTCTGAAAAGGACAAGACAAACAACTACATATAAAATACGTACTTAGTGTTTTGTATGAAAAAAAAATATCTAACTCGGTTGTGAGAATTGATAATTGTCTCGGCAGAGCCTCGCCAAATATCAATTCTCACAACCGAGTTAGATATTTTTTTCATACAATACACTAAGTATGTATTATAATTATCTTATAACCTCTTTTTGTCTTGTTTTCGTTAATGTTTCTAACTGAAATACAAGTTTCTAAAAATAACCGCATTATATCATTGTTCTGAAAATAAGTATGTGATATCAATAAAAATATCATACGGGCTGTTATCACACGGATATTTGTATAGTTATAAGATAAATTCAAAATAATAATCGCTAGGAAAAATTCCACCATGTCACTGACTAAATTGAATTTTGTAAGCGTATGTCTGGTTCTTGAAGACATAGAAAGCGTATCATAGAATGAGTATGTATATTCTATTAAAGGGAGGTGATTTTGAAGAAAATTAGCCATATTAGATTACCTCCCGTAAATTTCATGCATGACTCGCTCCACATACTCAATCAAAATTATTTTTTAAATTACAAATAGAGAATTGACCTCCGTCCATAAATGACATATGTTTTATCCTATCACAATGATTTTTTGTAGGCTGATACAGAGCCACTCAATGATATTTCATGTGAAGTTGGTTTACATCCATCTATTAGTATTTCAGAAAAGCAACCTATTACCTTATATGTAATTTAGCCACGTCTACTATAGCCATGATTTTCAACCGATTAAAATTCCTTGACTGAATCTAGTAGAGGGTCACCAAAGGATCATTCCTGTGAAATTTGAGTGGACTCCATCCAGTACTTCAGAGGAGAAGACTTTTAAAATAAAAGTTTACGGACGGATGGACGGACACACGGACGCAAGGACACCCCGCCATGACAATAGCCCGCTAGTATTTCGGCCAGTGGAGCTAAAATTCACATCAAAGAGAATTTATCTTATGTGGAAGAGTTCTTTTATCACGCGATAAAAAGTGAAGAGTGAAAGGTAAATAAATGTGACCCGTTCGGCGAAAAATGGCCATCTGGTTATCACTTCTCTGAATCTTGAGCGATCATTTAACCTTTCTGTAATCAATGGGAGATTTTGGTGTGTTATCTCCCTTGTTTGCTCTGTGGATTAAATCAGAGGTGTTCCAAAATCGTTAGCGGTCCTTTTAGAAATTTTCCTTGGATTTTATCCATAGTTTCTTTGGAGAAGTTGCGAATTTTATTTTTGTAAATACAAAATACTTATTTGTCCAATTCGTATTTATGATACAGTTTTCAATAGCAAAGAAGAAAACAAATTTTTATTTAACGTCAAATGTATCGTTTAAATAGCGCAATATTTGATTAAGAGCTTACATTTAAATCTTACAGTGCAAAGAAAATAAGGATAAAACCCAAGGTTTCCACTGATTTGGACCCTTCCTCCTTTGGGAGTATTTCAAGGGAGATAACCAACCGATATCCCTCATTCTTTGAAATGCGACATCCATTTGATATGAACTTGAACCGATATCGTATTCAAATATTTGTTTATGGGGGTACTAGACTGTCGTTTTCGGCATCGGACAGGCGGGTATATGTATTTAAGAACAACGTGACATAGACAATCTGAATTATATTTGAATGGTTTTGGAATGAAATTGAAAGAGCGGGAGAGGTGAGTAGTGCATTAAGTTGAAGGAAGGTAATTAAATATCACTAATTTTGTTCAAGACGAACAAAATTAGCAATATTTATTACTTCCCTTTAATAAAACATTAATACAAGTTCAATAGATAGTTTTCGATTTCTTCAACAACCAGTCAGTCGCCTTCAATTGCAATTATTTCAATGAAATCGGGATTTTCTTCTACAGTTAACAACATCGTGAAATTGACATTCATCTTAATCAAAACCATTCTAAATCGCTCACTCAGCGCTCCAATCATTCATTCCAAACACTCACTCAAACCATTAAAAAACGCACAAACCCATTGAAAAATATAGAAACCAACAAGGTCATTCAAAGTAAATTTTGATAGAGAAAAATCGCAATTTCTGTGATATAATTCAAATTGTTAGCGTCTCATAGGTTCTTGAAGGAATAGGAAGCAATATATACAACTTGTATGTATATTTTTTTAAAGGGAGGTAATTAATATCGCAAATTTTGTTCACCCTGAACAAAATTGCGATATAGGATTACCTCCCATTAAATTCACTCAAAATTCGCTCCACACACTCATTCAATTTCATTCCTGAATCATTCCCCAATCATTCATCCTGTCAATTTCACGATGTTGTTAACTGTAGCTATATTTATTCTAAGGGATGTTGTTCATGTTTTCTTTTCAGTATTTTTAGCGTTTCTAAAATGGTTTGAGTGAGTGATTGGAATAAATGAATGAAGCGCTGATTTAGAGATTTATAGCTGTTTTGATTTACATGAACATTTTTTTCAGCTATATAGCGGCGGCTGGAGCACCTAACAATGAATTCCTGGTATTTCTTACAAAAGAATTACCATTGCATTCTTTCCTAGTCTCGAGCTGGTATCTCACACAGGTCTACAGTAATCAAACCATTGGTGAGAGACAAAAAGTTGAAAACAATGAGTCCTGGCGTCTGGAATCGAACCTTGTCCTCACGGGTTTTCATAAAATAATTAAGAGAATCATCGAGGAGCCCGTGCAGCGATCGCAAGGTAATCGTGCGACCCCGTTCGGAGACGGTGTGATTTTTCATCTTTTCACACTGTAAACAGTGCGGCTGTCGTACGATCATCGTACGGTACCGGCACGGGGACCGTAGGATGATCCGTTACAGATTGAAAGGCGGAATATCGCAAGGTGGCCGTGCGATGTCCGTACGATGATCGCGCGATGACTCTACGTAGAGTCTACGGGCTACGGTCTCCGTTCGGTCTTGCGATTTTTAAAAACTTGTGTAACTATTTTTTATACAAAATCGCACGGATCCAATGCACCCGTACAGCCCTGCGATATTTGCACGGACACCGTGTGCCGCCGCACGGGCACCGCACGATTTTGGGTTGCGGTGAGTTAAGGGTGCCGTACGGGCTCCGTCAAGCAAATGAAAACAAGGCTTTCAGCCTAGTTTACATTTGTCACGGTCGACGTACGATATCGCAGCCTGCGATTTCTTGTATGATATGTTTTTTTTAAAAAAATATTACGAGAATCATTGAGGTGCCATGGGGCGATCGCAAAGTAATCGTGCGATCCCCGCACAGAGACCCTGCGATTTGTCAACTGTTGAAACTGTAAACCGAGCTACCGCCGTACGATCATCGTACGGTTACCCCGCGTGGACCGCACGATGATCTGTTAAATATCAAAAGGCAAAACATCGAACAGAGGCCTTTCGATTTCCATGTGGAGATCGCGAGAAGCCTCTACGACGAGTTTACGGGCTACGGTCTCCGTGCGGTCTTGCGATTTTTTAAAAATTGTATTACTATTTTTAAACAAAATTGCAAGGGTCCACGGCACCCGTAAAGCCGTGCAATGATCGCACGGACATCGTGTGCCGCCGAACGGGCACCGCACGATTTAAGGGTTACGGCGAGTTAAGGATGCCGTACGGGCTCCGTAACCCAAATGAAAACAAGGCTTTATTAATGAAACATAATATACCTTTATGTACAATTATAAATATATCATTTTAAGTATTAAAGATCTCCATTAGGCAAATTCCTTTTTCCTACTTTTTTTTATCAAATCGTCGGTTGTAGGATGCGTTCAGCTTAAAAAATACTACATTATTCTACAGTTAGATAAATAGTGAAATTGACATTCATCTCAATCAAAAACGTTCTAAATCGCTTACTTGAAGCGCTCCAATCATGCATTTCAAAGCTCAATTAAACAATATATAAACGCTCCAAACCCACTAAAAAGAAAGGATGAACAACTACATTCAAAACAAATATAGCTAGAACAAAACCGAGATTTTACTGACATTATTGAAGTTATATGCGTCTGAACTACACTTGAAAAAATAAAAAGGTTATCATATAACTTGTCTGTATATTTTCATATGAAAGCGATGTAATAGATATCGCAAATTCTTTTCATCATGATCAAAATTGGCGATATTGGTTTACCTCCATTTTATTTTACTCAAAACTCCCTCATGACAATCATTCAATTTCATACCAAAATAATTCACTTTGTCAACTTTTACTTAGTTTTTAAGTGTACCAATAAATCTAGTGTTGCGTTGTTGTGTAGAAGAACCAACTTTCTTTTTAATATCATTTTATTATTATATTCCTTATTGCGCAGTGAAGGATTATACAAAAATGTGTATACCGTTCTCCGTTTTCAATTTTTTCCGTTTCCGTTAATATCACCGTTTTAACCGCCAACACTGAAATCCTGTAACTAATTTAACATTTTCAATTTACATTCCTTAATTAGAAAATCCAATATAAGACGTGTTCCCTACATCAGTGGTACGAGCTAATATCTTTGAGTGGAAGCGGCGAGTGCTGAGAGCTGTATTGATAAACTAGCTATGTTATTGGTTAATTCATCTTCACATGAATGCATCGCTGAGACAGATCGCGGAAACAGTCTGACATGAATCTAAGTCACCTTGCTATCGGAGAACATTTCTATTAACGACTAATAGAATTGCTAGTAACCTCGGCGACTATTGGTGACCTGCTTGAATACCCTTTTTTCGTTGGCTTCGACTTGGATTACAGAAACTGTTTGGTTCGGACTTACAACTCATAAAGCTTTCTTTGAAATAAATGTTTATGGTCAGTTTGAACAATATCATATAATTTGGTTCAACAATATCAAACTCTTCACTAATATCTATCAAAACATGTTAATTCTTTCAAAATGATCAGTAATCATTCAAAACAACCTAAAAACTTCATTTGACAAAGCTCCTAATGTTTCATGATTTCAAGATTCCAACTACCACATTAAGACACAGAGCTATTTATGGAACATTTTCGAGAATAAATTGAAATGGAGGTACATCTTTTTTTTTTTTTTTTTTTTTTTTCAAAATTGCCAAGTTCGTTCAAGATATTAGCCATGACATGTTCTCATCTTTAACTTCGTAAAAAACAAGCTAGTCGCTTTCATTACATTCATTCAACACATCATTCTTAAATATTTAACCCTTTGCTGTTTAATCCCTGCTTTTTACGTGCCTGTAATTTTATGATTGAGAAAACATTGTGAAAAAAAGAAGAAATTGCTTCTGACAAGCAATTTCTTCTTTTTCCACACTATTTTCTATCCTACTGAATGGTTATTTTTCATATTTTGTGTTACTGAATTGCGATAGTCATCAAAAGTAACCTGCAATCTCTCTCAAAGCACTCCGTATGGGATAAATGACAAGAAAGATACAGTTTGAATTGAACGTAGGGCATTTTAATGAAATGCCGGAAAATACATACACGTTTACATACTAAGATCAAATGTGGGAAAATTCAAATATACTAAGGTCAAAATAATTCACTAAGGTATGGAGTTTATCCCATATCTGGGCATGAAATTCCATCCCATATCTGGGCATGAAATTCCGCATATACCTAGGTATTCCGAAATACATACTTAGAAGGAAATATTTTGCTGAGACAAAATTTGACCCATGTCTCAGCAGGAATTCTGCTACTGCGCATGTCTCAATCGAATCCGAAGTAATAGTGACATAAAACACCGCCAATTACTCGCGAATGGAATATAATAGAGGGTGAAATGCAATCTTTTTACACAATATATACATCGGACAACCCGAGCAATATGTACGTAAAAATATTGAACGACCGGATTCGATTGAATATTTCTCACTGGAATGGGAGCAGCCCACGCAAAACCCCCTTTCTTTTTTGAATAGGAGGAAGCGTGCTTCCGCAGCTAGGCTCAACCATGCCTCGAAATATCGAGCCACGGAATCTCTCGAACATGCTGATCACATATTTACGTTAAAAGAAAGCACTGAGATGTGGAGTTTTTACCAAAAATTTAGGCATAGTAATTTTTTAAAGAATCTGCTAAAAGGTAAAGTGAATTTGTGTAAATATCGACATGCTTTGACGGAAATAATAATATTAAATAAATTGCAATCAAGAAATTAGTAATTATACCCTATCTGGCTTAAATTCCACATCTAGCAATAACTAAACATGAATAAAATAGATAATATGTTAGGAAAGAGTAAAATTATGATTTAATTTAAAGGCAATTAGGGAGGAGGAAGGGTGGAGGTGGTAATAACATCGTTTTTAAATCAAATCCGGCAAAAGCATCAAAATAAAAGATTATTTTGTCTCGAGCGCATATCGCAAACTAGACAGGTGGATGCATTGCAGCTAGTATATGATTGGTCAGTACCTCCCTTCTCCCTTAGCTACGCATCTCTTAGACACAATTCCTGCACACAAATCGTTTTATTTGCATAAAAATTCATTTGTGTTACTGAATTGCGATAGTCATCAAAAGTAACCTGCAATCTCTCTCAAAGCACTCCGTATGGGATAAATGACAAGAAAGATACAGTTTGAATTGAACGTAGGGCATTTTAATGAAATGCCGGAAAATACATACACGTTTACATACTAAGATCAAATGTGGGAAAATTCAAATATACTAAGGTCAAAATAATTCACTAAGGTATGGAGTTTATCCCATATCTGGGCATGAAATTCCGCCATTAACGCCGCCCAGATGCTTACAGAGAGTTTGTACATTTTATACATAGTAATAAATATCGAAAAGTATTAAAGTCATAAAACATCAATTGGAATATAATTGAGGGTGAAAGCGCTGCCTGCTGGTCGTCAATCATAGGACATACGTAAATTACTCAGCATGGCTACTCCAATAAAATAATAATTATTGGCACGCATCAACGCACGTGCAGTGATCTATTCATATGACCAAATAGCGTGGATTAATAAGCGAATAGTCCTTTTATCGGTCCGTGAACAGGTGCTTTTTTGGTTTGACATTGACCAACCAAAAATAAGTAACACAGGGAAAGATTTCAAAACCAACAGACAGCGATGTCACCGCTACTAAATGACTTTCGGTAAAGAGCAAACTCAAAAGTATTACAGACGAAAACTGCATGATTGTCTACAAAATATGTTATCCAAAGATTGGTCCGTCGACGATGATAGGCTAGTTTAATTACATGCCAGCCATGGCCTATTATTGCAATGTCAAATATTGTGGAAGCAGTATATTGTAAGTACTTAAATAAAAAGAACCTAACATAAAATAATATATATAAACATTAAGCTTAGGCAATGACGAGTTAAAAAGACGGCTGTTTCGCACAGTCCGTCATTGGGGGAACTTAATATAAATTCGTTTCATTGCAATGTCAAATATTGTGGAAGCAGTATATTGTAAGTACTTAAATAAAAAAGAACCTAACATAAAAGACGATATATAAACATAAAGCTTAGGCAATGACGAGTTAAAAAGACGGCTGTTTCGCACAGTCCGTCATTGGGGAAACTTAATATAAAATAGTTTCATTGCTATGTCAAATATTGTGGAAGCGGTATATTGTAAGTACTTAAATAAAAAAGGACCTAATATAAAAAAAACAATATATACACATTAAGCTTAGGCAATGACGAGTTAAAAAGACGGCTGTTTCGCACAGTCCGTCATTGGTGGAACTTAATATGAATTCGTTTCAACGCACGTGTGTCGAATTCAACCGAGTTTTGTCACCGACTACCGTCTGTAAATTTGGGATCGTGAAACCAAACGTTAAAACAGGAAATACAATTCTTTACTCCGTAGGCACCGTGATGCCTAAATGTCTCATAACTGTATTTGCAAGATTAGCCGTATCTACGACACCATGCCCACAGCGAAAGTCGATTGTTGTAGAAACAAAGTTTAAGATGTAAGAAGTAATGTGATACGTTTTGTTTGAGTCGACATTAGAACGATGCCGACTAATCAGTGGTGAAATGTAAATATCGGCAAACATGTTTCCCCACACACATCTGTTGATGAAATCTGGTTAAAAATAAACATATTAAAAACATGGTGAGTCTGACACGATCCCGTCGAAAGGAAAATGTTCACGCATTAGGTAAATGTTAAACCGCGCATGTACCCATCAACAACTATAAAAGAGTAAGTTTAACGTAAAACATCCCAACTACGGCTGCTCAAGCAGTCTGCATGTTTGTTTAACGGTGAAAGGAACCGCGCTAAGCCAGCCGGCCAATTTACATCTGTCATATGATTGATGATAAACATGGCTGACCAGAGCGTAATCGAATTTATGACTCCCCGAACATGTTATCCAAGCTGAATCGCACCAGTTGTTATTTTAACAGCGAGATAACCAAGAATTTATTGTAGCAGAAAGAATGCGTCGTAATAATGTATAGTCCTTTTCAGTGAAGAGAACCATTACCATTACACAAACCGAAAATAATTCGACGAATTTCAAAATCATAACGACTTACTTTGTTGTTTTATAATTCGTTGAAGCCGTTGGACGGCAATTAGAAAATTAATGATATTAGGTCGTAAAACAGTATACTGTAACGTCTAAGATTAGCATAAACCTTTACATTTAACCTTTTGCAAAATAAGCCACTGAATGATGTGAGGAAACGCATTTAAATGAAAGTACTATTATGAGGACGCATATTCAGTCATAACGCTTAACAGAAAACCCCGATTTCAAAACCTGCAACTTAAAGTAATGTTTCGAACAGCCGCACTTACTAATGAATTTTATCATAAGTGAATTCCCAACCGGTAAAACGGTCGCGAAGGGTTTTAGAAAATGTAAAAAAAAAAAAAAAAAAAAAAAAAGAACCTAACTATGCTAGGAAAGGGTATTTACAATAAGACGTCCACTCGGGAAATGCATTCGATCACCAGTTTGACCTGCAAAAAAAATGAAAGTCCTTGGTAGGGTACAGATATAAAAATCAAATAGAGTGCCTTGCTGCATGACTGAAAAATGTATTTGCTGCGTGAATATGGCATTGAATCCCATATGCCTACTGCCTCATGTTAACCTGGTCAGATACAAATCTAAAATGTCGAGTGAATCGTCATTACCCATATGAGAAAATGAAAAGTAAAACATAACAAAAAACAAAATCAGCAAAAATAGCTTTGGTAAGCTCGTTCACTTAAACTAAAAAAAAAAAGTTTACTTGCTTTAGTACTCAAAAGGGTCAAATATAACCACACCTCGAGGAAAGAAAGCGTTGAACAAGATGGGCATGCTACATGTCAGCAATATTGCCTCTTATACAAGGCTTTCAAACCCTTCAAGCAACTGTGTTCCATACCCTTTCGAAGTTATCTACAACTCAAATTGAGCATGCATGATTGGGAAAGAGATGTGCCAGGCTGACATCTTACGTCAAAATTTATTTAGTCGAGGATAAAAAATGGAGTAAATAACTGATGTGTATAGAATTGAGATCACGGAATCCATGGGTCTGAAACAGACTACTGGTATAACCTATCCAGTTTTGAAAAACTCATAATACGCATAAGAGTAACGAAATTTAATACTAGACTTGTCCTAATAACGTATCAGGTAACGATATAAAGAATCGTGCAAGTATACACTTGTAATTATGATACAATCAATATTGTCAAAATGATATACATATCGCGGGATATCCAAATCCCATACCGTTCCCGTAGTATGCGTATCCATGTCTATCTTGTCCGAACTCATCCCGAACCTACCCCACATCGGTGGATCCAGAGATAGTCACGTTGTATACCGGGCACTAAAATGTCATAGCAAAAGCGAACATGATTCTAGGTATGTCTATGACGTACCATAGGAGACGCAAAACTGGCACTTGATTTCCTATAGCGGGGTCGTGACAAAATCCGTGGTAAGTCTATATTACAGTGGAAGTATCCAAAAGCACTAACACTTGTCTTTGTTGCTTTATCGTCAACTGTTTGAATTGTTTAGAAAGGTTACATTGCCTCAGAGATAGTGGCTATACGTCCGTTATGTGGGTAATAACCAAGTTGGTATATATAACACTTTTTTTGGAAATGCAGCATGTGTGCCTATATATATCTTTCAGAGTAGATAATACATCCGTAAGTAAAATGAATCATCCTCATTCGAAAACTCGTCTTCGCCGATTTGTCCGTAGCACCTGTGTAACTACCCGAATGCGAGATCCTGTGTGGTTCATCGGAAATGGTGCTCATGCCAGATCCCAAATTGACAATGTTTAAGCTGGCATCAGTTTGTACTGAAGCCGAGTAAGTCGTGTATTACGTGCCCCTGCGCCTGTGCTACTACCAAGTCGTCACCCCGATGTAGGAACGGCAGGCGTGTACACGGTTTGAGCTGCATCTGCGAAAAATTAACTGAAGTAAGAAATCGGCCTATTTAAATTGTTGCCAAAAAGTAGTCTGTCTCAAATTCGACCTTGTAATAAAATCAGGTAACTAAAATAGTAAGTCCAAACACCCAGAATTTAGGGTTGAAATATAAAAATTCATACAAAACAACGTCTTGCAGAAATAGTAATAAAGGCAAAGGCGATAAGTGTCGCCGCCAAAAGCTGGATCTACATACAACCCAAGTCAGACAAAAAAAATAAATAAAATTAAACAGATAATGTGGGCGCACCCCACCGTGTTTCAGCAATCTCCTTGTATACAACAGCATACTCGGGCATAATTTTGACAAAAAAAATGTTGGCCAGCCATTGGCCTATATAGAACGATATTTCATATGGTATGTAGGGGACCGACAAACTTAGAAAACGCTAAGTAGAAAAAGAGAAAAATGAATGGAACTAAAAATAAACAATCTGCTGTCAGATTCCAGAGAATAAGTCGAAATTTACGGCGATCAGACCCGTTCATATCAGCTGACAAGCATATTAATGAGGACAAGTCCGCATTCCTGTTCCCGGATGGAACGCGTGACCTGATTGACCGCGGACAGGCGATCGTTGGACACCCCGTTGTTTATGGGCACCAGATGTTAGGTTTGTCTACTTAGGACTCACGATTACCCATAAATTAACCATTAATCAACCGTCGGGTTGACTATGAATGGCATGTTGCTTGTTAAATACAAGATAAAGGGAAAGTGTGGATTTTAGAGGGATCGTCAGTGGGTGCTTTGTGGTTCCTGTTTTCCTAATATATACCCACACTTGTTTAAGAATAAGATAATTACGAGATATTAAAAAAAATCTTTCTCCTTTTGGTTGTAACTGTAACATTGAAAACGGTTCCTAAATAGTTTAGAATGAAGTGACATACCCATTTCACAGACCCTAAATATTTCGAGTAGGTTATGTTACATGTAGACTTGTATGCGCAAGATAAAGTTGTGTAATACGACAAGATCGGACAAAAACAGTCTTCCGCTCGGGACTCACGGTTGTTGATACATGTAGGTTAATAGAAACTTCGAAAAACCATATAAGAGAATGAATTGGAAATGGAAAATAAAACCGTGCGTACCTTAAAATGCCATAGTGAAAGACTAAAGTAACACAGAGGAAGTCTCCACTCTCGGGTTTAAAAGCAAAATAAGTAAAGTTACGAGGGAAATGAAATTATGATAAAACAAATAAAACTAAGAAAGTTAATATTTCCATCAATAAAGTAAAACCCGTGTGGAATGACAATTATAAATGCGTATGACGCCCTTTTAGTAAATAAAAATATTGCCAACAAAGGCTCAAAAAGTTGTAATGACACGCCAAATGGGAAAATGGCGTGAAGAAATAAATTCCACTCGAGTAAAATGTAAAACTAGTAAAGTTACGTCTGAAATGAATTTATAACTAAACAATCTCAAAGCTAAAAACGTTAATTTTTCCAACCGAAAAAGCATAACCCATGTGGAATTACAGTCATAATTGCTTTTGACGCCTTTCTTAGTAATTAATATTGACAACATGGGTCCCAATAGTTGTAAGGTCACGCCCTCAAATGGGTATGGCGTGAATAAGTAAAACACTCTCGAGTTTAAAAGTAAAACCAGTAAAGATACGTAAGAAATGAATTTATGATTATACAAACAATTAAATCTAAAAAAGTTAATATTTCCAATCGATAAAGTATAACCCATGTGGAATGGCTGTTATAATTGCGTTTGACGCCTGACAGTAAATAATATTGCCAAACTGGGTCCCAAAAATTGTAAGGACACCAGCTCAAATGGATAAAAAGCGTGACATAGTAAATCACTCTCACAAATGGTTGACCAAACTATAGCAAGTCAACAAATAAAAGCATCTGTAAGGCTAAATACAGTTACCAACAAATATATAAATAAGTGCCATGTATAGCACAGGTCGAAAATAGGCTCAAACTGGCCTTAAAACGATCGACATGTAAAAAAGCACAGGATAACCTTTATACAGGTATCAACTGGCATAAAATATATAATAATGTAAATAGTGCACAGCAAAACCTCTTTTTTTTTTTAAAAAAAAAGAGGCATGAACTGGCAAACATGTCGTCATATATATAAAAAGTTGTATAAATATACAACAAATAATAAATACTGTCGTATGATATATACGAAACAGCAACATGCATCAAAAATAGGACATTATACATATCTTTGAGTATTTCTTGCTCTATCTTTCATCACAGCCACAATCGCAGCCCGTATGATATATTAATGCCATTTTGCCTCATACAAACAGGTGGACACCATCACCAGCGTGCGTTCGGGCCCTGGAAGATTCGAACCTAAAGCCGTTTCGTTGCCAACAGTTGATAGACACATGACTTGCAATTTTAGCAATTAGGCGTCGATTCAGCTGCCCAACTCTTCCATTGAACCATAACGAATCAACCAGAAATCGTGTCCTAGTTCGAGAAGCACTTCTGTACATCACTGGAAACAATAAATCACGTCAGTAACATTCAACTCGTGCACTAAGACATGTTCGAGTTTCTCTTTTGTCTGTGACTCTTTGTCAACCGATAGCCAAAAATGCTAATATCATTGGTTCCAGCAAAACACATTACGTAATCAAGTATGAAGTCCATAGCTTCAATGAACCGAAAAGTCGGACAATAGTCGCCCCGGAAATCCACTGTAATGAACATAATTATTCCCGTGCTGATGCTAAGTTTAAATCGGATTTAAAGTCTAGGTCACACAATATAAAATCCTCCAAATGCGCACAAAACAGTGTCAAAATAGCTGTATTTAATGTACTCTGTCCGAAATAATAACATCGTTTTTAAATCAAATCCGGCAAAAGCATCAAAATAATAGATTATTTTGTCTCGAGCGCATATCGCAAACTAGACAGGTGGATGCATTGCAGCTAGTATATGATTGGTCAGTACCTCCCTTCTCCCTTTGCTACGCATCTCTTAGACACAATTCCTGCACACAAATCGTTTTATTTGCATAAAAATTCATAAATTCACTTTAAATTTTCGTCTGCAAAACCTTTGAATTTGGACAGGTCCAAAATTTTGTAAATCTGGAAAGGGTTAACTTAGTCAATTTTACGATGTTATAAAATGCATTTTTTCGAATCGGATGATATCCCAATCGTGCTCGTGTCCTAAAAACTCAGAATCAGTCACTATCTCAGATCTGTTCTGATAATCTGTATGTAACAACAAAATTTGGGTAAAATAATCACCTAGTGTCCGAAAACCTAGATATTAAATTGACATTGATGTATAGGATTCGTACTGTCGTTAGCATGAAAATAGCCATTGACCCTACTCTCTTCTATCTATATCACTCTAAGTTATTATTATCTGAGACTTGTCATAGACGTGTTAAATAACGGGTAAAACCTGTGTTATGCGACCACTAAGGGGACCACCGAAAACGGTCGCTTATTGGAATGGTCGCTTAATACAATATTTAATAATAAATGTGACAGGTCATTTTGAAACGAATCTATAGATTGTCGGATAAGTCGTATTGAAACCTATGATTTTCGAACCCATAAGAATCGTCTCATTGAGACGATTCTGATGGCCTCCAACAACATAGGATTCATTAATAAACAATTTTTCGTTTAGAATGTCCACTTTTTCAGGTAATTTACGTATGGTAATTGGGTTCTTTATGAAGGTCGCTTAATAAAATTGGTCGCTTAATAGATGTGGTCGATCGAGCAATATCGACTATTACTCTGAGAACACCGAGTGCAACTCATCATGGAAAACCTAAACTATGAAGTGTTAAACTTTAAGTTTTGACCATGATCCATACGCGTAACTAGGATTTTGAAATTTTTACGCACTCAGAAGGCGACCAACATGGAATATATAGGATAATGCAATTTCTGACTTTAGCAAAAAATAAATGTCCCCGTCTGCTCCCCCTTTTCTATGATTTGATATTTGGTAAATAATCAAAACATCGTAACTACAGCTTTAAAAAGCTGTAGTTTCGGTGTTATGATCATTCATCAACTATATACTTCGAAAGAGGATTTATTTCTATTTCGCACTTGCGCAATGTGCGTAATAATAGCACTTGTTGATCGGACAGTGCCCAATGCCATAAGATCGATCATTTTAGTTATCAGATAATTCCGTTTTACATTTACAACGACATTGTTGAGGCAAGTTTTAAGTAGTTTTTATTATTATTATTGTTGTTGTTGTTGTTGTTGATGATGATGATGATGATGATGTTTGTTTGTTAGTTTGTTTGTTTGAAGGACGAACCATGAACAATTTTTAATTTCACTCAATCAAATCATGATTTTATAAGCTGATCAGTATGGATTTTAGACACCAACACAAAGTATTTAGCTTTATATGAAAACAGGGGGGGGGGGGGGGGATGTTAAAGAATTTCGCTTATTTAGTCAAATTGGACTAAATTAGTGATAAGTATTACTTTCCTTTGATTTCATTCAAATCTCGCTCATTCCACTTATTCAAATCCTTTCCGAAACCTAGCCAAAATTACCCACTTGGATAGCTTCACTATGTTGTTTAGGTTACATTAAAGTTAAGACGGACCGAACATAGGGTAGAACAGAGAAATACTGATCTAATAATATGAATGATATAGAAGATGAGTACCATTTTGTCGTAGTCTGTCCAAGGTATTCAGATAAAAGAAATAGATATATTAAAAAATATCATTACACACGACTAAACATGTATAAATTTTTTGATCTTATGAGCACTGAAAACAGAACCATTGAAAAAAAACCTTTAGTAAGTTAGTTGTTGAAGAGTTTAATCTGCGTCGTCCCTTAATTGATTATACGTAAAACAATCTTATCATGGAACTGTAATTGAAAATTTAGTATTTTGGGTTCAAGCCCCAGTTATTTAAGATAAAACATACAATGCTTTACAATGGTATCTTTACCATTGCGTGTACGTGAAGATTGATGGGCCGTCGCAGCAACACATTCACGAAGATATTACTTCGAGGATGTGATGGTGGGGTTGTCGATCGACAATAGATAATATACAACAAATAGGTGAACTGTTTAAGCGGGGCTGGGAGGGGGCTTCTGTGGTAAGGAATGGGCAAACAAGATCAATAATGCCCGATAGTTGTTGCATCGCCCTCCTTTCAAATCAGATAAAAAATACGTAATTTTATCAACGATTATCAATTTTCATAATTGATATTATTTTTTGTCGTAAGGAGTTTAGTAAAACGGGCCAAGGGTATCGATCATATCTATCCGCATTTAAAATATGAGAATTGTATCTTGATTAGGTTTACTATTATTTCGCGGAAATTTGACTTAAAGAAATGTATAAAGTAAACATACAATCAACCTTGCTCCAGCGACCACGTCTATTCGGCGACCATTTTTATTTAGCGACCGTTTACAAAAACCCCTTCTTTTAATTGAGATATCTTAAAACGTGGGTATCACTGGTATAAAAATTCTTGGACATGAATCCTATGTTGTCAAAACTCTCCAGAATCGTCTCAATGAGACGATTCTATTGAGTTTTAACAGCATATGATTATTGAGAATTTCGCAATTGTATACATTTTCAATCAAAATAATGATTCTTACTTCTAAACAAAATGTGTATTTAGTGACCAATTTCTTAAAAGACCGCTTTTTTGGTGGCCCCGTTCGTGGTCGCTTAATACAAGTTGTGAGGTAGTTTACTACGATTTATTGCATACAGTTTTATCATGAAAAGTTTTTAAGAAATGAAATCGTCATATATTTTATGAATTCGTATAGAAAACGCCTTCTATCGAACCCTCCCAAAAGTTTTATATGGCCATACTATACGTGAATCAAACATACTTTCAGATTTATGGCGATGTCTGGACTTGGTGCAGCATTGTTGCAGTATTAACACATTAAATCTATGTTTTATAGCCGCACATGTTAATGGGACTCTTGTGTATTCTTTCTTACGTAAGTGTTGGTATAAAATATACGCGATGTCTTACTATCGTCACGTACGCGCTTCCTATTTGCAAAAGGTTTGTAATATGATGCAGTTATCAAGATCGTGAAATTAACAAGGTGACTGATTTTGGAATGACTTAAGAATGAAATCAATATTCTTCAAGAACATATTAGCCGCTTAAAATTTTAATAATGTCAGTGAAATCGTGAATGACGTTGGTTATTCTATATTTTTCAATGGGTTTGAGCGTTTTCAAATGGTTTGAGTGAGTGTTTTGATTGAAAGAATGGAGCGCTGAGTGGGCGATTCAGAATGGTTTTGATTGAGCGGAATGTCATTTTCACGACGTTGTTGACTGTTTATGGCCGCAAAATAAGAGAATCAAACATAATTTCAGATTTATATCGATGTCTGGACTTTAGTGGTGCAGCATTGTTGCAGTATTAACACATTAGATCTATGTTTTATGGCCGCACAAGTTAATGGGACTCTAGTGGATTCTTTCTTACGTAAGTGTCGGTAAAATATACGCGATGTCTTACTATCGTCAGGTACGCAAGTTATTTTTATACCCCAGCCTACGAAGTAGAGGGAGTAAATTGTTTTTATCGTGTCTGTCTGTCTGTCTGTCTTTCCGTCCGTCCTTTCGTCCATCCGTCCGTCCGTCCGTAGACCTTTTCGTTTCCGGACCCTTACTTCAGAACCAAGTGACTTCTTACAAATTTTGCAAGGAAGTGTCCTATTGTTTCTTGTTCACACAGATCAAAGGTCAAAAGGTTACAGTCAGCCTTTGTTCAATTTTCGTTTCCGGACTCTAACTCGAGGACCAAGCGACCTAGAATCACGAAACTTCATACAAATGCTGCTTATGACGCATGGAAGAGGCCTTTTCTTTTTATTATTATAGATCAAAGGACAAGGTCACAGTCAGCCTTTGTTCAATTTTCGTTTCCGGACTCTAACTCAAAAACCAAGCGACCTAGAATCATGAAACTTTATACAAATGATGCTTGACCAAAGGAAGTGTCCGATTATTTTTGTGTCACATAGGTCAAGGTCACATACTTTTTTGTTAATTTTTTGTTAGACCTTTTCGTTTCCAGACTCTAACTTTAGAACTAAGTGGGATAGAATCAATCACAGACATAAAACTTGAATTCTCAATATTTGTTACTATCAGATCCTGCACTAATAGCACTTATATTTGGACAAAGCGCTGTCGGGGGTATTAGTCCGCTTTTCGAGAGCTCTAGGTTTTTTAAGCTTGGTTGAAATGATCCTTGGGAGACCGTTTTCTTAAATTGTTAAGGATTTTTTATTTGCCCCAAAATATTGGCGTGACAGGTCGAAGCTTATTTTCACTTTAAAATCTTTTAAATTATTCTCCCAAACCATTGGTCCGATTTCAATGAAACCTGACATAGATGTTCCGTAGGTTAGCCTTTACCTGAATTGTACAATAAATTTTGATTAAACCAAAACACGTGGTTGTGTCAGGACAGGGGTTATTTTCATTCAATTTTTACTTTATTTTTTTTAAAAAATACATTTTTTCCTCTCAAACCATCAGGCCAATTTCGAAGAAACTTGGCGTGGATGATATTTGGGTGACCATATTACAATTGTTTAAGAAATTTTAAATTGACCTCCAATTATGGGCGTGGGGGGTCGGGGCTTTCTCCGCTTTGAAATCTTGAAAAATATCTTCTCTTCCCAAACAAGTGAGCCGATTTCAATGAAAATTGGTATGGATATACTTGGATGACCCTTTACCTAAACTGCTAAAGAAAACGTGATTGACCCCAAAAAATGTTCGTGGGCGTGTTTGCCTTGTCAAGAACTGACAAATTCTTCGATATGACTTGTTCAATGTCAAGTCTTATCTTTAGAAAATGACATCTTGAAGACAAGAAATCGTGAATAATAATAGAAATAGACCAAAGACCGCAACATTCCAAACGCTCACTCAAACCATTCAAAAACGCCCCAAAATCATTACATAATACGAACAAAAACTCCACTTAAGTGTAAAATCGCTGGTAGAAATCTAATGGATTGATCTTAGAAAACATCTTATTATGGATTCAGACAGTCTACCTACAGTTTACAGCATTGTGAAATTTACATGGTGAATGATTTTGGAACGATTTATAAATGATATCGAATCAGGGAGAGGAGCGAGTGCTGAGTGAAATGAAACGGAGGGAACTTATATCTCTAATTTTGTTCAGGATGAATAAAATAAGCGATATTAATTAGCTCCTTTAAACAAATATGCATACAAGTTCTGTAAATAGCTTCCTATTTCTCAAAGAACCAACCAAACTCTTACAATTTCAATCATGACAGTGAAATCGAGATTTTTTTCTAGCTCAATTCATTTTGTATGTAGTTGTTCATTTTTTCAGTCATTAGATCTTTTTGGGTGGTTTAAATGAGTTTTTGAAATGAATGAATAAATGGAGCGATGGGTGGGCGATTTGGAATGGTCTTGATTGAAATGAAAGTCAATTTCACGATGTTATATCTTACTTTAAGGCGTACAGTTGCCACCTTTATCCGCATGAGCCGCATGACTTGGGTCGATACTTTTCGTTTTTCCCATTTTGATCCCTTTTCTTGTGACAGGTGACGAATATACCATTTAATTGGCAAATTTTACGGCTTCTGTACTCAATTAATTGGAACATTTGTGGGACTATAATATATTTTATAATCTACTAACATAAAAAGAAAAGTGTGCCATTCTCGGAAGCGCGTGTCTATAATTTCCTTATTCCTGATATAATCCTTTAATTACTTTTCATTCCCATCAATAATTCACAACGAAGGCATTATCTTAGAACTGTAAATCGACGAATTCTGGCAAATTTCAATCTCCAGCATATTTGTTGTCTACGCTTTGTTCAGGTTTTTATAATTTGGATATACTTAATTTCCTCGTGAAATTGAAAAGGTAGATGATATTGGAATAACTTGAGAATAAAATTGAATGAGCGTGATGAGTGAGATTTGAGTGAAATTTAAGGGAATTATCCAATATCGCTAATTTTGTTCAGGATTATCAAAATTAGCAATTCTTATTACCTTTTTTATATAAAATATGCATACCAATTCTATAAATAGCTTCCTAAAGAACCACTTAGTCAAAGATTTCAATAATGTTTTATTTTTTAATGTAGTTCTTTTAATCTTATTATTTTAGCGATTTTGGAGCGTTTTTTGTTGGTTTGGGCTTTGAGTAGGTGATTATAATGAATGAATGGAGCGCTGAGTGAGAAATTTAGAACGGATTTGATCGGAATGGTTCCGATGTAAGTAACTGTAGCCATGTCTATGCCATCCATGACATATTTCTGTTGTATTCAAATCTTTGAAATAGCAATCACCTGTGTACATAAGTAATCATTCAAACAATAACAAAATTCATTCAAACAATAACAATATATATATATATATATATATATATAAATAAATAACGACGGAATTTAAGAATGGAATTCAATCGTTTTCACAAATCTGGTCGTGCAATTCAAAGAAACATCCTTATCAGATTTCAGCTTGGTTACCATAGTGGTTTTGGAGAAGAACTGATTGCCGTATGTTTGGCATAACCATTACTAAAGAGAAAACAACAACAGCAGCAGCAGCAACAACAACAACAACAACAAATATGTATCTTCGCGGACCAAACAGAAAATTTTTAAACCCACACCAATCAACAAAACAGTTCTACGATTCAATCGATATTGATGTTACGGTGATCGCTTCGAACGATTTTGAGACGTTACCACTGTATGGAAACACTGTACGTTAGTTTGCAACGGTATATTCAAAATGGCGGATAGGCGTTCGAGAAAAAGTAAGTGTTCTTTATTTTTGTTCGTTATTACTTTAATCTGTCATCCTGCAAAATAATGTCAACATTTACGTAATCAGCTTTGAACACATTATCCATCGTACCTAATGATTATACATCCTATAGCACCGTCTGTGTGTAATACAGCTTCAGACATTGTGTTTTGATGACATTTAAAATTGAAGCGCAAAACGAAAGTAGAAATGGCCATATTTTCCCTAAAATGACCGCACCAGCAAATTCAAATGTGGCGGTGGATGGGGACAAGGTATCTCCCTAAATATGACCCAAAATGTATTGGATCTAGCCCCTTGTCTAGGAAATATAGACACTTGAAAAATTCGATGGTGTACGCTACAGTTAAAACCGAAACCAAATCGCTGTACAGTGCAGTTTATGGATATATTTGTACTAACCGGTTCAAATTTCGAATGAAAATCTGTACGCAACGGTTTACGTAAATTATCATGTGAAAATCTTTCAATGGATTGAATAGCACGAAAAGGTGAAAGGTGACTTTGATGCTATTTTATCTTGCGTAATACTGCAGAAAGACAAATATTTTCTTTTTCTTATTTTAATTTGTTTTGCCTGGAAATGACGAAAACCTTCGAAAGAGTATCAGTAAACACAGTTTTAAATCTTATTTAATGTTTCTATTTAATTCTTCTGTCCTTCCCCAATAATTTTGTAAGACCCTGTACACATCGATAAGATTAAAGCGCTTAACAAAGGCATAAAACTTATCAATATTTCAGACATTCTTCTCGATGATGTTATAAGACTGAAAAATGTTAAAAGCGGCGTTAAACCTTTTTTAAATAAAAAGAAAATGAAATATGAAGCAAAATCGCTTATTTTGGGGCTATCTAAAGTTTTCTTTGGCCCAGTGGTTAAGGTGATAGCTGCTTGTTTTAAAATTTCATATTCTAATGGGCGATTTTAGGAGCTATCCTTTTCTTTAACGGGGGTGCTTTTATCGATGTCACGTGACAGTCAATAGCGCGGGTAAGGCTTGTGAAATCGATCATTCTTAATTGTGCTTTCGAACTACTTTATGAAAGAAAAAGTTGCACTTTTAACTGAAATTATTCAATAAGAAAAAAATAGCCGATGCACAACAATTGGACGAAATACTAGTCTCCCCTATGTGTGCGATAAATCAATCGTCCAAATAACATAAACCAGTTCCTTTTTCTAATAGAACACTTTTTTAAAAACATCCGTTGTGTTTAACACTTACGGTATAATGAATTCGAGAATAACTTATTTTCAAACTCATAAAACCTTTTCAATAACTTTGTTTCTGGAACTATGAAAATATATACTGGATTCCTTTGAAGGAGTTTATCAAGGAATTTAAGGCAAGGGCAAGGACTTTCTAGCAATAACTTTGGAAGATTGGAAGGGCGGAAAGACACGCAGCTTGGCAACTACTGTAAACGGCTTTATATTGGCTGTGTCCACGTTTGGCGGTTTTCCCGTATTGATTTATTGGCGGTGATTTATTTTGGCGCATTTTGCATGTACCGCAAAAAATAAACCATTAGTGTAATTTTCTTTTTCAGTAGTTTAAAACAACGGAAGTATTAGAAAGAAAATTTTCTCGAGTATTTCAACCGGTTTACAAACTAAACAATAGATTGTTTTCACACCTTTCGTGAAAGTTGTATTTTTTTACCGGTTTTTCACACATATTTGCCGGAATTTCATAAAAATAATTTGCTAAAAATACATCACGCGAGACTGCATTACCCTAATTAGAAAGGATTTTTTCAGATATTAGTGACTAATATTGGCGGTTGATTAATTTTGGCGCATCATAGCTTGACCGCCAATATAGCCAAAATAAAAACACCGTCAAAATTACCCCGTTTACAGTATATGCTTCCATGATTTTTTTCTAAACATTTAAAATTTCTTTTTAATCAAAAATGTTGTGGAAGGAAATTACAAGATATTTGTCTTAAAGAGATAACTAAAAGAAATAAAACTATTTTCTTATGTGTATCAGAACTATTGAGTATTAAATCATTTATTTTGATAAGATTTCTTCTAACTGTAAGCTTCCAAAGCTGAAAGTTAAAAAAACGAAAGCATTTCGTATGATATCAGAAACAACAATCTAGGTTCAAACTTCATTTTAATGCAAAACACACACACACACAAAAAAAAGAATGAATTAACATAACATCATCGAGAAGAATGTCTGAAATATACTCCGACAATTTTTAAGTTATGCCTTTGTTAAGCGCTTTAAACTAACGATTTGTACAGGGTCTTACAAGATTATTGAGGAAGAACAGAAGAATTAAATAGAAACATTAGATTAGATTTAAAACTGTGTTTACTGATACTCTTTCGAAGGTTTTCTTCATTTCCAGGAAAAAAAATTAAAATAAGAAAAAGAAAATATTCGACTTTCTGCAGTATTAAGCAAGATTAAATAGTATCAAAGTCACCTTTCACCTTTTCATGCTTTTCAATCCGTTGAAAGATTTTCACATAATAATTCATATAAACCGTTGCGTACAGATTTTCATTCGAAATTTAAACCGGTTAGTACAAATATATCCATATACCGCACTGTACAGCGATTTAGTTTCGGTTTTAACTGTAGCGTACACCAACGAATTTTTCAAGTGTCTATATTTCCTAGACAAGGGGCTAGATCCAATACATCTTGGGTCATATTTAGGGAGATACCTTGTCCCCATCCACCGCTACATTTGATTTTGCTGGTGCGGTCATTTTAGGGAAAATATGGCCATTTCTACTTTCGTTTTGCGCTTCAATTTTAAATGTCATCAAAACACAATATTTGAAGCTGTATTACACACAGACGGTGCTATAGGATGTTTAATCATTAGGTACGATGGATAATGTATTCAAAGCTGATTGCGTAAATGTTGTCATTAATTTACAGGATGATAGATTAAATCAAAATCGAACAAAAATTAAAAAACACTTACTTTTTCATGAACGCCTATCCGCCATTTTGAATATACCGTTGCAAACTACCGTACAGTGTTTCCATACAGTGGTTACTACGGTCCGACCGACCAACATTGCAAGTGACGTCATGATTTGTTTATCATTTTATTGCTGTGAGAAATATGTAAGGTTTAATGAATAGTAAAAACACCTGAAGTTAGCAAGTGGGAAAATAGCTCAGGTAATTAGTGAGTTCGGACACACGTCTGCGACCCTCGAAAGTAAAGAGATGTTTAATATCGAGGTTCGAACCTTTGTCATAGAACGTATTTTTTGCAATATTATGATCTCTTTTAATGTTTTATTTTTTACTAGAAAAAATAATTCCTTTTTTCCTTTTAAATTGACTCGTTTATTCATTACATGTGTAAGAATACTTTTCAATTTATGATATTTTTATTTCTTTTCTCTACTGATGTGTCAGATTTCCAAATTTTCCAGTTTCAACTCAAAGGCTACATATATGTATTCATGGATATCACAAAAAAAGAAAACGATCTTTTTTCATAAACGTTTGCTAATGCTAAATAATAAAATGTATCGTGCGTTTTGAATCTTGAATTTATGAAAAAGAAAAAAAAATCATTCTCTTGCGCCGATACGAACCCATGAAGCAATGTACATCGACTGGGTTGCGTTACCGTCTGCGCTATTTACGACAGTTGTTTTACTGTGAGTTGAATAACAATTTATTTTCAACTTTACCTTTAAAAAATAAACAAAAAATGACGTCACTTGCAATGTTGGGTGGTTGATTTGTAAACAATTAAGGAACGTTTTTATTGATAGCAGTAAATGTTTTGAATGTTAAGATTTAATGGAGCGCTGGCGTAATTTAAAATGGATTTGATCGGAAGGAGTGTTTATTACACGATACTGTTAACTGTATGTTCGCAATAAAATTTGAAAGGATAAATCCAAGAAACAATTGTTTCTCAGAAATTAAACAGACAACAGTAACTATAAATGATGGTAAACGATACAATGGTGCAGTTGCAAACATATTTATCAAACTATTCTCTCGACATAAGCCTGGCTTTAGAACTTCATATTCTATCTTATGATTCGTGTAACGATGTGTAATCTAATTTTAAGACATTTCACTCGCACAAAAGCAGTATACCCAGCCATATGACAAACATGAACACAAGCGTTTGGACAAATTAACGGACATCTATCCATAACCGTTAAATAAAAAAAAAATGTGGAAAAATGATCATTTAGATCAGAACTAGGATAAGCAAATTTTCCAACAAAATTGGTCTAAGTTCTGACTAGATGGTACTACATCTTATATAAATATAAATAAAGTAATATAACTTATCAAAATGTCGAAACGAATTTATAACAGCCGAACACAGATTAGATGATTAGAAAGCTAATTCAAAACGCTCGTCTCACAATTGTCCCAAACATCCGATAATTGCATTGGCTAGAGTAAATTTGGATATGATTACTTCACGAATTTATATACATCTATGAGTATTTGTACATGTATCGTGAAAATACAAATATCTTGTTTTTTTTATCAGAATGAATACTAGATTCTGAGGAAAAACATAGTCCATTTCGTTCAATTACAACCTCATATTTATCCTATTGGTAAAGGATGGCGGCATAATGTTAAGCTAAACGGCACTGTCTCGATATGCTTTAATGCTTTAACATATTTGACCCGTCACGCAAAAAGGGACCATTTTGGAACTTTGTAAAATAAGTATTTGAGATTGGGTCGAGCATTGGTCAACCAGAGGTCGCATTTCAAAAATTCTTTCACTGGACGGTAGATTGAACATGTTAGATTCAGAAAATAAGCCCATTGCGAAAAGTTTCGACCCTAGTCAGTCTGCGCAAACCGTGCAGTCTGACTAGGGTCGATACGTAACGTACTATCTAGATGGTCCTTTTTCGCGTGACGGGTCACATATCTTTGAAAACTTGCATTTTTATGCCCCGTCGTTTTCGGCGAGGGGGATATAGAAATGGTCTCCCTCCGTCATTCCGTCATTTCGAAGTTCCACCACTAAATTTGTCCGCAGCATATCTCCTAAAGTATAATAGCTATCAACTTGAAACAGGACTCATGGAGGAGAAGTGCGGTGCCCAAGGACTACATGTACAACTCTTCCTTGCATAATTTTGGAGTAATTGCCCTTTGTTATTTTAAATACTTAGATTTTTTTCCGGAGCATATCTCCTTAAATATAAAAGCTGCAAACTTGAAACTTTATGGATGGATAGATCTCATGGAGGAAAAGTGCAGTGTAGAAGAACTACAACCCTTGCTTGCATAATTTTGGAGTTATTGTCCTTTGTTATTTTAAATACTTAGATTTTGTCCAGAGCATATCTCCTAGAGTATAGAAGCTATCAACTTGAAACTTTATGGGTGGATAAATCTCATAGATGAGAAGTGCAGTGCACAATAACAATAACTCTTTCTTGCATAATTTTGGAGTTATTGCCCTTTGTTATTTTAAAGACTAAGATTTTGTAGGGGGTAAATATCTTTAAGTCAAAAGAATCCTTAATCTACTAGACTTCAGTTTACTATCAAGCTTTCGAGGAGGGGGATGGTCATGTCCGACATGGCTCTTGTTCTATTAGCATTATAACTAACTTGTTAAGATTGGCAGGCGTCAGATGTTTTAAATTTACATAATACATTTCCCTTTTCTTTGACGTAATGAAGCGAACAACACGAGTTCTCCGGTTGCAAAAGTAGGGCTTCATCATATTCAAATAATATCACCAGACGTCATAGACAAAATAATTAGAGAGTTGGATATACGGAAAATGTACTTTCTCATGTTTCCATTCGTTGTATACTCTCGCTAATGTGAATTAATTAAGTGTTGGTTACGCATGTGAATGTTCTTTATCACGCTAAAAGAAAGATATTTCAACGTTTCTGAAAAAAAAAATAATGAAACAATTACTAAATTCACGTCATCCGATGTGTTATTTCACTCCCTCGATGTCCTTTCAAGTGCTCAGGCCATGTTAGGTTTGACGAAATACAAACAGAAACCTATAAAAGTATATAAACTGCGGCATATTCTTAATGGATGCCGTCAAGCCATATCAAGTCATATGAAAAGATATAGTTTGCGTAGGTCCCTAAATAACGTTCTTGCGCGAAACTCTACACGCGTGGTTTTGGATCTGAAGCTGATTTCGCATTTAAATGGAGTCTTTGAATAATCTTCTAAATGTAAAGAATGCTTTTATAAAACCATTTTGAAAATGCACAATTATCTGACGTAAACAAGTCCTGAAGAAAAGAAAATCGAATCCTAATTGGAACTTCTTTTTTAAAGCTAGTATCACCTGGCCGGTTATTTCTCACACACTTACACTGGTATACGTAAAAATGGTAACAATTTTTTTTCTTCTTGATTTCATTAAGGTTAACGGATGAAGAAAAACACTCTACAATTAGCTCAGTCGGTTAGGGATTCCAGACTTAGTTCGTTAGATCGATCATACCTCGTCTAACTTTCAAGGTCAAAGATATGGACAATTTCAACGATACAATGAATTTCGGTTAGCTGGTTGTATTCCAGTAGTATCGGAGTACGCTTTCTTAAAGAAGAAAAGAAACAGACAGTGTGAATATCAATGGTGTTATACAAAATATCTTCTTTCTCTTCAATACCAATTTTGATGTTTGTTTGTTTGAATAAGGTTTTACGTCGCTTTCAACAACCTTTCAGTTATCTCTCGACAACTGGAGCTATGAAATCCTGGTATTTCTCACACCAGTATTATCATTACATCCACCCTTACCTCCAGCTGCAAACCCATATAGTCCTACGATTGTCAACCCATATGAGGAAGACAAATAGTCGGACAGGATGAGTGCCACCGTCGGGAATCTACTCTTTAGAATGATAGTCCGACGCACTACCACTGCGCTATGATAATTTTGATGTGGTGTTATAATTTCTAAACAAAACAAAAATGAAAAAAGAACACTTTTCTGTAAAAGAGTAAGCACTCAGATTTTCCTATTAATACAAAATTTTCTATATTGGGATTCTGATTTATAACGTCTGCTTTATTTCAAATTGTCCCTTGTGAAGGTAAATAAATTTCCTTCTCCATATTTTATGAGACTGTGGGATCTTAATACTCATGAAAAAGTAGGTGTTTACAATTTCCTGTCAACCAAAAATAGTAAAAACATATCAAATGGCAATAGTCACGTCGAGTTAGAATAGGAAGACTTGTTTTATACTGCTTTACAGTTAACAACATCGTGAAATGGACAAGGTGAATGATTATGGAACGATTTAGGAATGAAATTGAATGAGTGTGTGGAGCGACTTTTGAGTGTGTTTAATGGGAGGTAATCCAGTATTGCAAATTTTGTTCAGGATGAACAAAATTAGCAATATTGATTACCTCCCTTTAATAAAAATTGTATACAAGTTCTATAGATAGCTCCCTATTTTTTAAAGAACCTATCACACGCTTACAATTTCAATTAAATAAGTGAAATCCCGATTTTTTCCCCAGCTTTTTTTATTTTGAACGATGTTGTTGTTATATGTTTTTCGGTGAGTTTGGAGCGTTTTTGAATGGTTTGAGTGAGTGTCTGGAATGAATGAATGGAGCGCTGAGTGAACGATTTAGAATGGTTTTGATTGAGTTCAGTGTCAATTTCACGATGTAACTAACTGTAGTGATTGTGCTAATCTACATCTTTATTTGATACATAATATAAAACAGACACGCTGCTCCTCGTTAGCAAATTAAGCACCCTTAAAATTGGACCACATCCCTTTACTTGAACCGTAATCTTTCGTCACAATCAAACCGAAAAAAAAATATTTTAAGTATCCTTTGATCTAGGGGCAGAAATTGATTTTTTGAATCCTAGACAAGCAGGGCTCCAATAGTTCAGTAAGCATTTGTTTTAATATCTGTACATGTACTACTCTGCACAGGTTTCCATATGAACCGCATACAGTTCATTTTCATTTTCTGCTCCTTTTGTAATCCTTAAGCATTAAACGGTTTCTATTGTTATATCAGTCATGTATTCTTACAAATAGACCCAGTTCGAGCACGCTGTTGAACGAAAGAAAATTTTTCGAAAAATGTGTGTAACATTTTAAAGAAAACATATATATATAAAATGGTGTGAAAAATTAAGCATGCGGAGACGATGATTCGTGAACAAGATACTCTACTCCAACATGCAACACCCCAAAAGTAATCAACGTTACAAAAAAAGAAGATTCCTACGACGATTTAGATAAAATGATTTGAGAGTATAAAGAATTATATACGCTACGAAATGGAAAATCAACGTAACTGGGGATAAAACTGATATTACTCGTGTTTCTCTGCAGAAACATTATCCCTTTCCGTTTGTAGTAAATTGAAATGAGTCTAGAATAATGTTTTTCGAGCATTTGAACAAAATAGATATCTGTTATACTTGTATACTAAAATAAAATGACCAAACAATGTAATGTATTCAACGTAATAAAGTTTAAGTAATTGTATGGGAGTTTTATAGTATATACGGTTGTACATTAAAATGGATTTAAGGATGGTTTATGCTACTTGGGTACATGTTATTATCAATCAATCAGCAGACTTGCGAAGTAACGTATATCACCTCCTTAATTAAGGATTTTTAGTTTCGAATGAAGTTAAGCGCCTGAAATGATTGTAAGCGTTTATGCTAAATTGAACTCTTCATTTTGAACAAAGTCAATTTAAGCGAATAAAAATTACGTCTATTCTAAACCAGTTTTCAATTTCAAGCAGAAGAAAAAAAAAACGTTAAAGACCAAAATCAGTGTTTGAAAGTTGGAAACTAAGGTAGGCCTTTCAGAAAAGTAATACTCTTTACGCCATCTGTTGTAGCTAAACATTTATCCTAAGGTGACAACAATCCATCAATAAAGGCCTCTCTTGTGTAAATGGATGAGCACTATCGTATAATAAAGTCAAAAGTGATTGTTTTTGTGCTCCATTTCTAAGGATAAGTTGATAGACAACCCGAATACCTTTTTGGCAAATTGGTTACTCAAAAAAATGATAGAAGCATATGTGCTATTTGTGAAGACTTTTTTAGGGATAAAATCCGTTTCCATTTCTATTAAATGATCATTTTCATTTTGCCAAAATGTAATATTTCCATTATCATATGTCTGGATTTAGTCGAATGTACTTTTTTAAAGATTATCCTTTACATAGATAGATAGATAATTCATAATCGGGTTATCTTAACTGGGAATGTATGAGAACTATCGCATATTAAAGTCACATTTACCTGGATAAGTTGAGAGCCAATCTGAATACCTTCTGGCAAAATTGTTACTTACATAAGGATAGAAGAATATATTTTTGTGATGATTGCATTTTTTAGGAATAAAATCCAATCCAATTCCATTTCTATTATATGACCATTTTATTTGCCAAAAGACAATATTTCCATTATCATATGTCTGGATTTGGACCAATGTACAATGTACATTCTTATGGATTATCCTTTATGTTGCCATTTTTTTCTCTATCTTCATTATCATATATCCTGCTCTTTTGTTATCTCATGTTCACAATTGACCAGGATTAAATCAGTATCGTAGTTAAATTGACTCTAAAGTGGCTTGATTAATATGTGTTATTATAGAGTTAATACAGTTAAGAACATCGTGAAATTGATAAGATAAATGATTTTAGAATTGTTTCCTAATTAAATTGAATTAATATGTGGAGCGAATGTCGCTTATTTCGTCAAAGTTGGTCAAAATAAGCGATCTTTATTACCCCCCTTAAAAATTCTACGAACTTTCCCCTTTGTGTGTATGCAGTTAAAGATAAAACACTTTAAAACCAATACTTGCCAAAAAAATGTGAAAAAAGTAATGACATTTTAATGAACAAACGTTACGTCCAGATCAAGCAACTGCATGACGGTTGCATAGAATTGCCCCGTATTTTAACAAGGTACAGTCTGAAGTACCATCCAGGTAGTGCTACAACCTTAGATATAAAACTCAGTCTCAAAAGGCTCTTTTGAAACAATCAATTTCCATTTATTTCGTTAACATACATGTCAAACCGGATTGGTCTGTTTTCAAAATAGATGTAAGGTATGGTGCAACATCACATCATAATATTGTGAAATATTTTCTGCGATTTATTTCAAATTATAGTTTTTTTTAATTCAATGATCTACAATATTACTATATATTTATCATTCTGTGAAATAAAAATTGATATATTGCTAAACAACCTTACAGGTATATAAACAATTAATGTCTTTTTATGTTGTGATAACACACCATACCCTAAAAAGATCTACACGTTTTCAAAATTAGAATGACATATATGACATATGTGTGTATAAAATAAGTCAAAATAAATTGCTTGTATAACTACGTTTTGGGGCTGAGTTTTATACCAATGTTTGTAGCACTACCTGGATGGTACTTTAGGCTAGACTTTGTTAAAATATGAGCCAATTTTATCCAACAGTCATGCAGTTGCTTGTTCTGTACAAAATGACCATTTTCTACAATGTTTTGGCTATACCGCTATAGTTATAACAGTCTTATGTTTTTCAACTGTATGTGCTCATAAATAGCTTCATTTTGATATATAATATTCCTGGACATACTGCTTTTTCTAGGCAAATGAATGACCTTAAAATTGGGTCTCAAACACTTTACATGAATCTTAAAGATTTCAGGCATAAAATAAGCCCCGCCCTGCCACGCCCATATTTTTCGGCCAATGATTTTTTTTAGAAATTTTTTTAGAAAACATTTCTACCAAGTTTTATTGAATTTATCCCAACGATTTGGGAGGAAAAGATTTAAAGATTTCAAGGTGAAAAAATGCCACGCCCTGCCACGCCCATATTTGGGGGTCAATCAATTTTTTTAACAATTTTAGAAGAGGGACACCCAATGAACATTTCTATCAAGTTTAATTGAAATTGGCGCACTTGTTAAGGAGGAGAAGATTTTTAAAGATTTCAAAGTGAAAAAATGCCACGACCTGCCACGTCCATATTTGGGGGTCAATCATTTTTTTAACAATTGTAGAAGAGGGTCACCCAAGGAACATTTCTACCAAGTTTCATTGAAGGTGGCCCAATTGTTAAGGAGGAGAAGATTTTAAAGATTTCAAAGTGAAAAATTGCCACGCCCATATTAGGGGGTCAATCATTTTTTTTAAAGAATTTAAGAAGAGGGTCACCCAAGGAACATTTCTACCAAGTTCGTAAAAATCCGTCCATTGGTTCGGGATAAGAAGATGTTTAAAGAAAAAGTATACGCACGCACGGACGGGCGGTCGCACGGACGGACGCACGACGGACACACCGCCATGACAATAGCTCGCTGGCCTTCGGCAAGTGGAGATAAAAATAAAGCTAGAAAGAAATTGCAAGTTTACTAAAATAATTGAAAGGGTAAGAATCTGGTAGGTCCTCGAAGCAATATGAAGTCATTTCTAGAACTTGTTTGCATATTTTATTGAAGGGGGAGGAGTCATTATTTTTTAATCATGAACAAAATAAGCGATATTGGGTTACCTCCTTTTAATTTCACTCAAAGCTCACCCAGCGCACTCGTTTAATTTCATTCCATAATCGTTCCAAGATCATTTACATTGTCAATTTCACGATGTTGTTAACTGTAGGTGTTCCCATCCTAAGCTGATGGTCATGTTTTCATGGTGTTAATACCCTAGAGGTCGATCCTTGCGCAACGTTTCTGAGTAATTTAACCGGCTTATAATATTACAAAAATAGCATTAGCTAGCGATAAAGATGATTTCACAGCCTCCCGCCTTTAAGGAGATCAAAGAATTTCAAGCCAAATGATCAACCGCTTATTAATACTTTAGCTTGACTCTTTCGCGACAATAAATTCTGTTATTTCGATCATCCTTGTAAAATCGACGCTATACGCGCACGTGGTACCCAAAATTCACTTTCGTTTGCAGTGATTACAATTTATTTCTATCCAAATCACAGACCGAATACAGTTAAGAACACCGTGAAATGACAAGATGAAAGAATTTGGAGTGATTTTGGAATGATTGTGTGGAGCAAGTTTTGAGAGAAATTAAACGGATAAAATCAATTATAGCTAATTTTGTTCAAGATGAACAAAATTAGCGATATCAATCACCTCTCTTTAATGAAATATCCTTGCTTCTCTTATTTTGTGTATCTTCATGGACCAATCAGACACTTTAAAATCCATACGAGCCGAAAAATTCCAAAATAATTTGATCGATTTGAATCAAATGTTGATTATCTTGGCCGTTTCGCAACGTTTTCTAAAGATTTCGGAGCGTTTATGATCGATTTGAGTGAATGTTTTGAATTAATGAATGGAGCGCTGATTGAGCGATTTGGTTTGGAATGAGTATCAGTTTCACGATGTTTTTAAAAATAAGCGATTTGGGTTAAATAACCAGATTTCGCATTGGAGACCAATGGTTGAAGTACAGTCCGACCGCCCAACATTGCAAGTGACGTCATGATTTGTTTATTTCTTAGTTGCTGTGTGAAATATGTAAGTTTTAATAAATAGTAAAAACACTAGAATATGACAAGTAGAAAATAGCTCAGGTGGTTAGAGAGTTCGGACATACGTGTCCGCCCCTCAAAAGAAAGGTGATTGAGGTTCGAATCTCTGTCAAATTACATTTTTTTTTGTAATGTTATGATCTTTTTTAATTAATTTTCAATCAAGAAAATAACCAATTCCATTAATCTTAAATTGACTCGTTTATTCATTACATATGTAAGAAAACTTCATTTTTTAATGTTTTTTTTTTTTATCTTTTCTCTACTGATGTGTCAGTATTTCCATATTTTCTTTTATCAACTCATAAGTATGTATACATAAATATCGCAAAAATGAAAAAAACGATTTTATTTCAAAGTTTTGTGTAGAATTGCTAATACTAATACAATGCATCCATGTTAGAATCTTGAATTTATAAAAAAAGAAAAAAAAATCATTCTTTGCGCCGATTCGAACCCATGAACCACGTTAATTGGGCTAGGGTACGTTACCGATTGCGCTAATTACGACAGTTGTATTTATGTGAGTTGAATAACAATTTATTTTGAACTTTGCTTTTGAAAAGTAAACAAAAACTGACGTCACTTGCAATGTTGGGTGGTTCAATTGTACATTTGTATACGAAACACAGAACGAATAAGCGATTTTAAGTTTTTTAACAGAATTCGCTTTAGTAAGTAGTGATTACCTTACATTTATATACAAAAAAAAGCCGAATACGTGTTTTTGGATTATATAACCTGAATTCGGTTTCGTTAATTGTGATTAAAGTAGATTTGTACATAAACCACCGGCCGAATATTAGGGAAATATAGCACTAACTGATAGTGGAACAATAATCTCATAAATATGAACTAGTAAGGTACTAGAGTCCTAGTCTCACTTTTTATTGGATGACCCATGTACAGTTAACAACATCGTGAAATTGACAAGGTGAATGATTTTGGAATGATTTTGGAATGAAATTGAATGAGTGTGTTGAGCGAGTTTTGAGTGAATTTAATGGGAGGTAATCCTTTATCGCAAATTTTGTTCAGGTTGAACAAAATTGGCGATATTGATTACTTCCCTTTAATAAAATATGCATACAAGTTCTATATAATAGCTTCCTTTTTTCTTTAAAAACCTATAAGACGCTGACAATTTGAATTATGTCCGTGAAATCGCAATTTTTCTGTATCAAAATTCATTTTGAATGACGTTATTGATTATATATTTTTCAGTGGGTTTGAACGTTTTTGAATGGTTTGAGTGAGTGTTTGGAATAAGTAAATGGAGCGCTGAGTGAGCGATTTAGAATGGTTTTGATTTAGATGAATGTCAATTTCACGATGTAACTAACTGTACCACAAGATTTCGGAGTATTTTTGGGTGATTCGGGTGCGTAAATGCATTTAATGGGGGCGCTGAGCTAAATTTAGAATGGTAATGAAGGAGGTCAGTTTCAGTTCCACGAGGTTACTAAATGTATAAATGTACTGTTATCACTACTCACGAAAGCAAGTTCTTGTTAAATGTGATTGATAAGGAGGCATGGCAAAGATAACCTAGTGTGTCCGTGCTCTAAAGGTAGAGCGTCAGCCTCTTGACCCGTATATCCCGAGTTCTATTTTCTTTATTTAACATTTAAGGTTCATGTTAAGTGTTTGAGACCCAATATTTAGGGCACTTCATTAGCCAAGAAAAAGCAGTATGTCCAGGTATATTATATATCAAAATGAAGCTATTCGTGAGCACAAGCAGTTAGGCTACATAAGACCGCCATAGCTATAGCGGTATAGCAAAAACATTGTGGAAAAGGGTCATTTTGTACAGAACAAGCAACTGCATGGCGGTTGCATAAAATTGCCCCGTATTTTAACAAAGTACAGTCTGAAGTACCATACACACACCCTAAGAACTGTTACAACGGACAAATACCTCTGCATGAAAACATGTTAAGGATTCGCAATGAAAACTGTTAAGGTGTCTGCTAATTTGTTTGAATACATGTCGGTTTCGACATTATTTGTACAACCAGAAGACACGTTAGACTTTTTATATATTCCCATTCCATTCCTTAGATAATGAATAATCCTGATCGAAATATTTTTGATATTGATATTTCGGTAAAAAAGAGTTTTGAGGGAAATTTGATCGAAAAACAGTGTTTTGTCTACTTCTTTTGGATTTTTGGAACAGAAAAAAGAAATATTAAAACTTTTTATCTTTTTGGTGTTAAAACCCCTCAGTCTCCTCCATTATACCCGTTATCTAAAAAGAATGTCTTCTGTTTCGAAACGTATGCATAATTTCAATTTTATGCGTATGTTACGAACTCTGCCTAATTCTTTTGGCATGTTACAGTATCTTCCCTACAGCGTTACAAACTCTGCCATTGATATTGCATACAAAAATCCCAGTTTTCTTGACGCCAGGATTTTCAAAAACACACAAAAAAGCGCAACGAAATCCGAGTTAAATACGAGGTAGATGGGAGTAAAGTCCCAAAACTTCATTTAATGCGATATATCTAAAAGTAACACTCTGATCTCCATTTTAATTTATGAAAAACAGTATGCCTTCCTTCTTTTCATTTATATCTGTCTTACTTTCAAGATAAGAAAGCACTTTCAAATGTTAATCATACGAATGCCATGGTAGTCTAATCAGCATCGTAAAACATTCATCTGCTGTAAATGAAAGGGATCAAGAAAGTGTAAGCTTAAAATCTCCAAATTCAAATGGATTGAATATTAAAATTTAAATCTCTTCTACAAATGACGTTGTTACGATTGTCGCTCAATCTTTCTCAAATATGAAACTTTTGTTCAAATAAATCTACATTTGCTGTTTTTAAAAATGTTATAAATGGGGCCGTGGTGCTTATTTTATAACTAGACATGTTTGCAAATGGCATCAGTCAAGTGTGTTGTTAAATTTACTTTTGAAATTCTAAGGAATATATAACCCTGAGGTCAAATTATCTAAAAATATAAATCTAAGCACAAAAAGGTCCTGTTTCACATTTTGATTGAGAATGGACACTGATTTGCATTGAAGTAAATACGAGAATTGCAGGGAAAAGAATCTTTTTTCGGTCTATATAAAAAGCCAATCAAACCTTCTGAACTATCTCCGAGATTTGTATAAAAAGGTCAAAACAGCTAGCCGTGCTCTGATCTAAAATATTTTCTGAGAGGATAGACCCGCCGAATTACTGGATGTTTTTAAGTTTTTCGAAATCACAGGGCGTCCACGAGAGCCTGGGATGCTCTAATGCCTTCTTCTCTGCGAAAAAGTTCAAGAACTGGTTCTAGAACTTGAATGGCAATTCAAGAACAGTCGAACTAGCTCTTGAACCAGTTCTTGAACTAGATCTTGAATTTCTTGTACTAGATAGTAAACCAGTTCTTAAATTTGAGTTCAAGGGTTGAGATAATTCACTAATTATCATAAGGCCCTTTTTGCATTAATACTTCACCGCCCTGACTCTTATGCTACAACGAGTATATTGTAATCAAAATTCCTTAAATTCCATTTTCCTTTGATGTTTTTCAAACTAATTTCGAACAAAAATATTCTGATGTTGGTATAATCATTATGTGAGAATTTGAAGTAAATCGGATAGAGATTGTGGACTCTTTTGGGAAAAAAAGTGTAAGTTAACAAACGGGCGGACGGATAAACATACGGACAGACAGGAAATCATGGTTAGAATAGCTAATGAATCCCATTCAATTAAATAAAACATAAGAAATGTTTTCCATAAGAATCTGTAACCTATATTAATGATGTAGTTACTATACTGTAACACTCTCTGTCATGCACCGTAACATATATTTTATCATATATTTTCTATTTTTTTTATTTTCAGTTGTGATTATAGGGAGGAAAATTATTACCAATTATTTCAATTGATATTATTGTTTGAGATTGCATGAATTTCCAATATGAAACGCAATCTAAAAGCTTTAAATGCCTTTTCTTTGAAAAATGACACACATTACTTTTAATTTCCCTTTAATCTTCAAATTTCTAGTTATTTGCAGGATAAGATATGAAAGTAAATGATAATGCGAAGTATCAGACTGTAAAAGCTACACTTGTCTTTTTTTAAATTAGATGGATAAAAGATATTATTTTGAAAGGCGTAGCGTTTTTGTTTTCCGTAAGTACAGAAACCGTGACTGTTTTCATTGCGAATCCTTAACATGTTTTCATGCAGAGGTATTTGTCCGTTGTAACAGTTCTTAGGGTGTGATACAGGTAGTGCTACAACCTTAGATATAAAACTCTGTCTCAAAAGGCTCTTTTGAAACAATCAATTTCTATTTATTTTGTCAACATACATTCTAACCGGATTGGTCTGTTTTAAAAATAGATGTAAGGTATGGTGCAACATCACACCATAATATTGTAAAACATTTTCTGCGATTTATTTCAAATTATAGTTTTTTTTTAATTCAATGATCTACAATATTACTATATATTTATCATCCTGTGAAATAGAAATTGATATATTGCTAAACAACCTTACAGGTATATAAACAATTAATGTCTATTTATGTTGTGATAACACACCATACCCTAAAAAGATCTACACGTTTACAAAATTAGAATGACATATATGACATATGTATTTATAAAATAGGTCAAAATAAATTGCTTGCATAACTACGTTTTGGGGCTGAGTTTTATACCAACGGCTGTAGCACTACCTGGATGGTACTTTAGGCTAGACTTTGTTAAAATATGAGCCAATTCTATCCAACAGTCATGCAGTTGCTTGTTCTGTACAAAATGACCCTTTTCCATAATGTTTTGGCTATACCGCTATAGTTATAACAGTCTTATGTTTTTCAACTGCTTGTGCTCATAAATAGCTTCATTTTGATTTATAATATTCCTGGACATACTGCTTTTTCTTGGCAATTGAATGCCCTTAAAATTGGGTCGCAAACACTTTACATGAACCTTAACTGTACATGTGTATATATGCTAGAGTCATCGAAAATAGAACTCGGGATATATGGACTACTTAAAATCGCTTAATCGGCCAGTGGTCTTTACAAATGTACTTTAACCAAAGCAAACTTTTTTTTTATAAATAAATTTGGATCGAAAATGTCTACATGTTTATACCTTACTGACATCAACGATGTACTTTGGCACCTTTGATCCCATGTGCACGACAGAATAATCTTGATGGATAAAAAAAGTATGCTCTTAATAAAGAATTTAATTAAAAGAAAATCTATATTTAAGGCTGATAATTATATTCGGGAAATTGGCTGGGAAAGCGGTTGGACCGCTGGTTAACCTTTCTCGAATAAAGAACACGAAACCATTAGTTTATAAAACATAATTCATTTATCCGTAATCCGGAGCAAAGTTAAAAAAGGACGAGACTGTATAACCGTCAAGCGAAAAGGAACCATCTGAGTAAAGCTGATTGCGTAGACCTACTTAGATCGAATCTTTTCGCACCTTACACATTTTCTGAATCTAGAATGATTAATCTAACTTCATATGAAAGAATTCTGAAATGCGACCTCAAGTAAATTTAAGAACATCGTAAAAATTGACAACATGAATGATTTTGAATGATTTAGGATAGGAATTGAATGAGTTTTGGAGTCCCCAACCGGATTTATACATATTCACCCCTAGAGCAGTATCTGTTTTGGGTGGTAAAGGGATTACTACTCTTCAAAATATTACAGTTGTATCAGATTTTATGTATCAGCTTAGAATCTCTGAGGATTAAGAAAATAATTTCGGAAAACTGAAAATTCCTGGTATTTTTCTAAGTCCAGCATCCATATCTTCCTCAAATATCAATTGACCGGAACCCAACTCGAACTTGTTCTGTAACTCATAAATGCAGACTCACAGTCCAAAAATCAGCTAAATTTATCTCTGAGGGCTAGGAAAACAAGAGGGCGAGAATGGCCATAAACTGCTCACCTGAATTTTATTGGTTCAGTTGATCTCAACCAAGAAACTTTCTCACATAGCTTCATTCCCATTTGCCTAGTTGTTGCGGAGATGTTATACCAAGAATTCATAGAGAAAATTACGAAAGACCGGTGGTGACTTCTATTATTCACACTTCACGCTTCAAACTTCAAACATATGATATTGAAAAGTGAAGTGTGAAGAGTGAACTATGAAATGTAAAGTGTGAAGTTTGAAGTGTGAACTGTGAAGTGTGAACTTTGAAGTGTGAAGTATGAAGTGTGAACTTTGAAGAGTGAATTGTGAAGTGCGAACTTTGAAGAGTGAAGTGTGAAGTATGAACTTTGAAGTTTGAAGTGTTAACTTTGGAGTGTGAACTTTGTAGTGTGAATTGTGAAGTGTGAACTGTGAAGTGAGAAGTAAGAAGTTTGAAATGTGAACTTTGAAGTGTGAAGTATGAAGTATGAACTTTGAAGAGTGAAGTGTGAAGTTTGAAAAGTGAACTGTAAACTGGGAAGTTTATATATAGATGGCAACTTTGAAAAATTTCAACTTCAGAGTTCACACTTCACACTTCAAAGTTCATTCAAGGTTTATTTGATAAATTGATCTGAAAATGATGATTACAATTTCCTGTTTTTCTTTGCTTATGGCTGATATTTGGGGTTTTTTTGTTAACAGATTTTTTTTCTAAAATCAGTTATTTAAATTCCCTGAAAGTTCACATGTGATAAGAAAAGAGAACATATAAGCCTCTATCAAAATGCATGATAAATAGAGAATAGATGGCTGGTGACTTGAGATGGAAAAGTTTATCCGGCAAAGCGTAGGAATTTATCTATTCTCTATTTATCATGTATTTTGATAGAGGCTTAAGTCATCTCCATTCACCTATCATCTTTTCTATTTATCCTGTTACAATCTTTTTTTGGGGGGGGGGGTCTATTCGTTATTCCTTTACGAAAATTCAATCCGATCCCGATTTACAACTCCGATACTCGACGAATCCTCACCATAAGGGTGAAGGGGTGGAATGGGTGGGGTGATTGCTTAGGACTAAAGAACACGATAATTCAAAGGATTTCTAATGCTGTAGCAAGAAAATATTAAACAAAAGAAAATAAGTAGTAATACGCACATAATTAAGAAGATACGAATCGAGTGATTTTCGCCATCTCAAACGTCCTTTTTTCTCCGAAGTTTTGTTGTCATGCAGCTAAAAGCTAAAAGCAAATCTCAATTCAATTCCTTCCTTACTCTTAATCAGAGGATGGACATAGATTAAGATCAGATGCACAGCTACTATCTCCGAAATCCTTCTCGATCGAATAATTCTGCGTTGAATCCATTCAGATAAATATTTTAAAATTCTGACAGTTTATGAGATCGAATGTAAACACCTAGATGAGCTTCGTCCAAATTTTAAAGATTACGTCATCAGTCATGGACTACGTCATCGAAATGGTCGCGATTTGATTTAAAATCATATCAGAATCGAGTGGAATATTTTTTTTATCAAAAATCGACACTCAAATTCAAAAGAAAAAATGTTAGAGAGGACTGTTTTTGGACCTAAGAGCCGCAAAAAAGAAGATCCGGCAGGCGACGTGACTAAGTGACATAATAAAGCCGTCACGTGATCAAGTGACCTGATATTAACAAGTTTATCATACCCCCTTTTATCAGGCAATATTTATAGCTAGTGACATGATAAAAGAACATAAATGTAATAGTTGCCATGGTAATTTGTCGATACAACCAAATTTAAGCATTTTTGGGTTTATTTTGCAGGCTTTTTCCTAAAGTCATGAAACTAGTTTACACAACTATTTTGATATACTAGTTAGAGGAAAGTTTGAACTTTATTCTTTTTTATAAGATTAAGAAATATTCCGGTTACTTAGCGTTGGATACCCGTATCCAAGGACATAAATTGTTTTCATAGCAAAAGGCTATTTCCTGCAAGTTTTTGAAGAAAAATCTTATTAGTCCTAAAAGGTCTTTTTGAGCAGTTTTATTAATAATCACACCATTGGAGTTCAATTATCTAGTCATTTGAGGACTTTTAATGTGTTCTGAAATTGCCTTCATTTAAGGGATATGAATTCACTTTGCCATAGCAACGAACACAAAAGTTATTATTTTGTGAATTTTAATGTGGTATTTCCTTGTTAAACGGAAAACAATGTCTGTATTTTGTCATTACATTTGAAAAAATGCAAAAATAAATATTTTTGTCGGGTATGTGTGTTGTTGCTATGGAAACTTGAGAAAACAACGTATACCCAAAAATATTAATTCATTTGTGAGAACCATGATGGGGTTCTTATATCTTGTGTGCTTTTATTTTAGTTTGTGCTACATAAATGATATATTTGACTTTAAAAACTCGCAAAATGACTTCTATGACAGTATTAACCAGTCATTGTGGGCGCTTGAAAACCAGAAGTGTCAATATGTTGGTGAGCTACTCAAAGAGCTTTGTGAAAGTATAAGGAAGAGAAATAAGCACGTGCGTATTGCGGACACATCCGATGGGTAGTGGGAAACTGTCGCATGTATGAACTCAATCCCGTGGCCAGTGATTCGGAGAACGAGTCTAGAATTAATAGAGCCGAAGAGCGTGCGGTCAAATGGAAGAAGTCTCGTGTTTCCAGGAAATCTAAAGCTGTTGCTACTGCCCCTTATGATTCTAGGTTTGTTCCTCCCGGAACAGGGACTTCATTTCAGAACCAGTGCGTGCGACAGCAGCAGCCCTTTCGTTCCTTTCCGGCCCAGGGAGGGCCGAGGGGATCTTATGGACCCTGTTTCTCGCGTGGAGAAACCAGTCATCTCCGTAGAAACTGTCCCTACAGTAGAGGCTCGGGGCAGCAAGAGTTTACCAAAAAGTGAGCAGCCTGATTATTGACAGTTACCAAATTTGAATTTAGAAGATGAGTATTGTAGCTTATTTAATTTTGACAATAATAAGTTTACGAAAAAATTTTACGAGTATGAACAAGGTCAAAAACAAATAATTGTAAATAATAAATTGAAAGAGCACATTCTATTTTGGAGAAATATCAATGCTAATGAGTTTGTGATAGATACAATCATTAATGGTTACAAAATTCCTTTTTATTCCCCTCCCCTGTCATCGTTTTCTAGTAGTAATAAGTCTGCTATGGCAGTAGTGCTATGGCAGTAGAAAAATTCTTAGTGAGGCAATTCAGGATCTTTTAGACAGGGGTTTGATTACAGAATGCATTGATATGCCTACAGTTGTAAATCCTCTTACTGTGTCAGTTCAGAGTAATGATGGATTTTAGATTTTAGATTAGTAAATATCCACCTAATTCAGTCGGTCGACAGTCCAACTGTTATACTAAAAAAATATAATATATTTTGTGTTTGTTGTCAGAGGAGTGTGAGTTTGCAAGGGAAGGAACATTTCTGTCAAGTTTGGTTGAAATTGGCCCAATGGTTACCGAGGAGAAGATGTTTAAAGAATTGTCGACGACTTCCGACGCACGACGGACGACGCACGGTGGACAAAAGGTGATCACAAAAGGTCATCTTGAGCACATTTTGCTCAGGTGAGCTAAAACGTCCGGAAACTGAAATTTCTTGGTAATTTCTATATTCAGCATCCGTATCTTCCACAAAAATCAATGGACCGGAACCAAACTCGAACTGGTTCTGTTACTCATTGACGCGGACTCACATACCAAAAATCAGCTCAATATCTATGAGGATTAAGAAAAAAAAGTCCGGAAAACTGAAATTTCCTGGTAATTTTCTAAGTCCAGCAACCGAATCTTCCACAAAAATCAATTAACCGGAACAAACCTCGAACTTGTTCTGTTACTCATTCATGCAGACTCACATATCAAAAATAACCGCAATATCTTTGAGGGTTAAGAAAAAAGTGCGCAATAATGAAATTTTCTGATAATTATTAAGCGCAAACCTATAGTCCCCTTCGTCTTTCGCCGGTAGGGGGCTAATTAAAGGGATGTTATCAAATATTGTTCATTTTGTTCAAAATGAACAACATTAACTATATTTATTGCCCCCCGTCAAAGAAATATCTTTACTTTTCTCTTCGTTCGTCTTCATAGACCAATCAGACACTTAAATATCCACTAAAGCCAATAAAATTGCAGAATAATTTGATCGATTCGAATTAAATGTTGATTGTCTTGGTCGATTTGGAAATATTCAAAAAATTTCGGAGCGTTTTTGACCGACTGGAGTGAGCGTTTCGGAATGAATGAAAAGAGCGCTGAGTGAACGATTTTGAATAGTTTTGATCGGAATGAGAGTCAATTTCACATTGTTTTTAACTGTACAATCTTATTTTCAACATTTACTTTACGACGTAAGCTTCTGAGATTATTTTCATATAAGGCTTCAGTAGCATAACTACCTTCATTTAAACTCAAAACAAAATCTGTTTTTACTTAACTTTCATTCTTCACCCTGTATGTGTGTATTTCCGTTTATTTATCGTCGCTACCGTAGCACATGCCCATATGAGCGACGCCCCCCAGAATACGGTTAGTTGTTACGGGGGATAGTGCAAGGTTACATGACGAAACTACTGCTGAGATCCGCCATGGTTCTTTAACGTTCTCGGTGTAAAGTACCGTCTCACGGGGCCTCGGTTTAACGTCTCATCCGAAAGACAATTAGTTTTGTTAGTGTACCAGCCCGGGAATCGAACCCACGCGGTCAACTTAAATGGTTTTGAAGTCCCAAGCTCTACCAACACCCTGTTTTGAATTGGGGTTTTACGTCGATTTCAACAATCTCTCTGTTATATCGCGACGACTGGAGCACCTAACGATGGATTCCTGGTATTTCTCACACCAGCACTACCACCACATCCCTTTCCTAGCCTCCAGTTGCTATTCCACATAGGTTAACGATTATCTACCCATTGATGGAAGACAAATGTCGGAAAGGATAAGTGCCGCGGCCGGGGATCGAACCCGTGCGAATTTAGACCCCTGGATTAGAAGACCGGCGCGCTACCAACTGCGCTATTGCCGCGGCTACCAACACCCTGTAGCTCAGTTTCTTTCTTTTGAATTGCGAGCATCTGTCCCCTACCGCTCACCCCGTCGTGTGTAAAAGATAACAATTGGTTTAGTTGATTCTAGCTAATCAGGACTGCTGGGTCAATTGGTATAATTTCACCAACAAACTTGATTTACTGAAGTTAACTTTGGGTCAAAATATAACCAGTGGTTACATTTAACAACATCGTTAAATTCACAATGTGAATGATTTTGGAATGGTTTTGGAATGAAATTGATTGAGTGTGTGGTACGAATGTCGCTTATTTCGTGAATAGTTTTGATCGAAATTAATTGGGGGTAATCCAATATTGCTAATTCTGTTCCGGATTGAACAACTAAGTAATATCAATTACCTCCCTTTAATAAATTTTGCATACAAGTTCTGTTAATAGCTGTCTATTTCTCCACTTTTTTATTTTTTCTATTTCTTTATTTCAGACACTTACGAGTATATTTTCAATTATTTCAGTCAAATCGCGGTTTTTCTAGCTATACCTATTTTGAATGTCTACTGAAAAAAAGTTAGGGATCAAAAATTCAAAATTCATTTTTTTCGGCAGGAAATTATTTGTGATTTTTTTTTCTGTGTATCTGGATGTTCTGGTGTAGCTTCTTCTAATTTGAGGCATAAAAAAGCACATGCGATTCAATATCAACCAGGAATGAGGATAACTGTAATATAATCGCCTATAATAAAGTGAATATAGAATTTTTCTCTTTTCTTTTTTTTTTTTTTTTTTTTGCTTTGATGTGGAATACCATATGATTTTCTTTTGTTTACTTTCTGCATATTTGTGTTTTCAACTTTATTTTCGTAAAACACTGAAAGAAGCACCATTTTTTTTTTCTGCATGGCAAGCTCTAAGTGCTGGTAGCATGTTTTCAGACGAACCAAACCAAGGAAATGTGGTCTGTCAGTTAAATATTGCAAATGGGTCGGTGCTAGACCCTGGAGTCGCTTCAACCGGATTGATTCTGTGCGCCAAAGGCAACAATTGCGTGTATAGCGGGCTATTTCTAATGATAACGATCATTGGAGTGGTAACTTTTGATGGTTCAACATGTTTCAGACGGCTGTAAGACTTTTGACATGTACCTGAAAGTCATGTGTAGACCTAGACATTCAAGAACATTTCCTTGACTTCTCATATGTTCAATAAAAGACTAGCAGTACAGTCACTTTGATGAGACGCATGAAATGCCAAGTCTACTCTGAGCAAGTAACCATGTGGATTTTAAGCTGGGTATCTCACTGCTTTTCTTTTCATAGACAAGTCCAGATTTTCTATAGATTTCAAACGTGTTAAGAGAAAAGTGACATACCGAGTGTGTGCTACTTTGAGAATTTGTTTCCATCAATCGGACAGTCTTTCAATTGCATTATTCGAGGTTTTGTCTGGCATCAACATCGTTTGCCTCTGGGACATCGTCATCATCGATAAAGTTGCGCCAAGTAGTGTGTACTATAGAATTGAAGATTCTCTTCCATAGTAAGACCTTTTACAACTGCTATTGTGGATGGTTTCTTTTAAATGGATGAAAATGAGCGCACTCATAGGAATTTTGTTGCTAATCAGTAACATGCAATTGAAAATATTGTTAGAACAGTTTGGAAAAATGTTGGAATGATGATGAATGGGTGTATAAAGCGAGTTTATTTATGAAATTTGAGGGAAATAATAAAAACGAATAATAAATTCTCTTCTTGAGATAAATATTTCTAATCATAATATTATATTCATACACTAGCTTTGAGTGGCACAGCCGCCTTCATCAGGTGAATCCTATTAATTCTTAGGATTAACCTGATGAAGGCGGCTGTGTCGCTGAAAGCTAGTGTATGAATATAATATTATTATTAGAAATAATAAAGGGTAGCTAAATTTTGTCCAAATTAGAAGAAATCAACGATATTTATGACCGCTCTTTAAGTAATGCGTGCTTTCTGTCTGTATGTCATTAAGGACAAACCCGATAATTTAATGCGCACACTAGCTATTACAATCGTGGAATAATTTGATAAATTTATGAAATGAAGATCCTTTTGAACAGTTTCGGAGCTATTTTTTTTAAATGATTGTGGGCGTTTTTGAGTGATTGTAGGGAGCGGCTTGAAAGCATTGAACGGAGCGCTGATTGCCCGATTAAAATGGTTTACCGAGGTGAACGTAAATTTTACGTTACTTACTGTACAGTAAATAGCATCGTGAAATAAACAAGGTAAATGATTTTGGAATGATGTTGGAATGGAGTTGATTGAATGCGACGAGCGAGTTTTCAGTCAAATTGCAGGAAGGTAATCCAATACCGCTAATTTTTTCAAGGATGAACAAAATAAGCTATATGTATTACATGTTCTTCTCTCTGATAAAATATTCATTCAATTTTACCTTCTCTTTCCTCCAAAAAACCAATGAGACACTTCCAATTTCAATTATTTAAGTGAAATTGTGACTTTTTTTCTGGCTTTTTATGCCCCCGTATCGAGAGATCGGGGGCATATTGTTTTACTCATGTCTGTCTGTCTGTCTGTCTGTCTGTCCGTCCGTCCGTCTGTCCGTCCGTCTGTCCGAAAACTTAACCTTTGCCTTTTCTCCAAAAGTATTTTGACATACAAAGCTGTACACCAAAGTCAAGGTCATGTGACAAGGTCAAGGTCATGTGACAAGGTCAAGGTCATCTGTCAAGGTCAAACTTTAAAAACATACTGTTCCGGGGGCATTCGTGTTTCACAAACACATCTTGTTTCATATTAAATTAAGTGAAATATTTTTCAATACAACAAGTCAAGGTTATGTGACAAGGTCAAGGTCATGTGACAAGGTCAAGGTCATCTGTCAAGGTCAAACTTTAAAAAAATGCTGTTCCGGGGGCATTCGTGTTTCACAAACACATGTTGTTTATCTCGTCCCATCCTTTTTAGTGACTTTGGAACGTTTTTAATCGTTTGAGTGACTGATTGGAATGAATGGACTGGGTGTTGAATGTGTGATATAGATTGAACGAATTTGGAGTCAATTTTGCAATTTGCTTTTTTGTATCCATAAAGTACACTTTAAATGATAAACATCTCCTCAAAAGATGAATATATTTACATACAATTACTCAATGGAATCATTTAGTGCATAGAGAAATCAGAAATATGACAGAGTTAATGTCTTATTTAAAATTCAAATTCAGGCGAAATTAGTCCATTTTTGGTCAAAATCTAGGTCGATGATTTTCCTAGAACAACACTTTTAGAAACCCTAGTTGCCACAGACTTTGCTCAATGTCAAAATATCACGTAACAATTTTCTTCCATACATGTTACAAATAGAGGATATTGAATGAATGCTCATGGAATACCGAATTTATTAAATGAGTCATTTATAAACAGATAAAAACGAGGCTGCGCCAAGTTTTTATCTGTTTAAGATGACGAGTTTAATAATTTCAGTATTTTTTTAGTACAAGTTTCATATTTTATTTATAATATGACCCGATTTTTTTGAAAAATCATCAAATTCTGAAGTTCAACATTTCAATTTTCCGCGAAACATATACTAAAAACGCCGTTTAAAACTGACGTCACAATATACACATAATGACGTCATTTTTGCGGTTACAAAATAGAGTTGCTATTCGTTCTTGGCTAATTTGCAGAGTTATTCCACTAGTGTAATAACACCTGTGTAATATCAAAAATATTCAACGAAGTTATTTCACTCCCGCGACGTAGGTGATATTTTAAAGAATAATATGAAATTCTCGCAGCTTCAAGAAAGCTGAATGGTACAGTTTAGGATATCCTGATATTGACAATAAGAATGATTTTGGAATATTTTCGAAAAGTTTTTTTTTTATATGAAATGCATTTGGGTTAAATATGATAATAATGATTTCGTTCGAAAGGACTAAAATTAGCGACATTATATTACCGCCCTTTAAAAATAAACACACAGGTTGTTGTTCTACATACTAAACTTTGATTCTTCGGGGCCTAATTCGACGCTTCGAAGTGAACACGTTCAAATAAATCATTGATTGAATGGGGTTTTACGCCGCTTTCAACAGTATGACAGTTATATCAAGGCGGCTAGAGCACCTAACAATGAATTTCTGGTATTTCGCAAACCAGTACTACCATTAAATCCTTTTCTAGCCTCCAGCTGCGATCCCACAAAGGTCTATGATTATCGACCCATTGGTAGGAGACAAACAGTCGGAAAGAACGTGTGCCGCCGTCGGGAGGAATGGGTTGAAATACAAAATGTATGAGCCTTTGCATTACATTTCCAAAAATTTCAAAAGTCCCCGCTGGAGATACATTGTGCAGCCTAGATAACCATATAAGGCAATAAAAGTATTTCTTGGGCACTTTGTGATGTATTTGAGGCATTATCTATCTACAAAGCGTACAGTTAGTTACATCGTAAAATTGACATTCATTTCAATCAAAACCATTCAAAATCGCTCACTCAGCGCTCCATTCATTTATTCCAAAAATTCTCTCAAACCATTCAAAAATGTTCAAACCCATTGAAAAATATTCAATCAACAACGTCATTCAAAATAAATATTGATAGAGAAAAATCGCGATTTCACTGATATTATTCAAATTGTAAATTTCTCATATGTTTTTGAAGAAATAGGAAGCTATGTATAGAGCTTGTTTGCATATTTTATTAAAGGGATGTAATCAATATCGTCAATTTTGTTCATCCCGAACAAAATTTGCGATATAGGATTACCTCCCATCAAATTCACTCAAAACTCGCTCCACACACTCATTCAATCTCATTCCAAAATCATTTACCTTGTCAATTTCACGATGTTGTTAACTCTTAAGCAAAGAGGACTGTGCAAATGCACAGGCTGGCGAGAGGTTTTGTTGTGAGCATGTAAAATTGTTGGAAATGTCAAGCACAGGCTCATATTTGAATAAACACATGGAGCATTATGACGATCTCGGAACGTTTTGATCGTATTCGGAACGTTTTTGAACACTTTACGAGAGTGGCTTGAATTGTACGAATGCATGTCTGGGCGACCGCTTAAGACTGTTTAGGATCTAGGCGTTGTCAATTTCTCGACCTTCTTTGCATGGATATTAAATGGTCACATTTTAGATTTCGTTCATTCATAATCTCGATTTTGATACCCAATCCTTCGAAATTATGTCACAGTTCAATGTCTCAAAAATATTCTTATGTTTGCAATTACTTTACAGTTTTGACTCTAAAAGACCATACCTTTTGGCAGAATTGTTACTTTCAAAAAGATGATACAATGCACTACACTCAAACCTACAGTTAACAACGTCGTGGAATTGACAAGATGAATGATTTTTGAATGATCTAGGATAAAATTGAATCTTGAATTGACTGTGTAATGCAAGTTTTGAGTGAAATTAAAGGAAGATAATCAAAAACCGCTAAGGTTCAGGGGTAACAAAATTAGCTATATCTATTTTCTCCATTTTATAGAATATTCATACACGTTCTGTAAATAGCTTCCTATTTCTTAAAGAACCAACCAGGCACTTTCAATTTTGTCATTGAAATCGCTATTTTTTTCTTTTCTTTCTACATGTTTTGAATGTAGCTGTTTTTTTTTGGTTTTTTTTGGGGGGGGGGGGTTGTTGTTTATATCTGTTAAGTCACTTAGAGCGTTATTACTGGTCTGAGTGAATGGTTTGAGTGAGTGTTTGGATTGAAAGAATGGAGCGCCAAGTTAGCGATTTAGAATGGTTTCGAATGCGATGAATGTAAATTTCACGATGTCACTTACTGTATTGCTATTTTTCGTAATTTTGACTGAACTATATTACGGTATCTATTTCTATATAAAATAATTTCTAGGTTGCCTTAAGACAAAAACTCCATTATTACGTGTCTGGAAATGGAATAATATACATTCTAAAATTATCTGACCCTTGAAAAGAAGAATTATGTTACGTGATTTCTGAAATCTAAAAGGAAGTATAATGTTATTAATTTGTTATTGACATGTTAAGAAGGGATTTACAATCACACGTTCCCACTTAACTCCACGTGTCTATTACAGTAACAAATTGTGAAATGACATTCATCTCGATCGAAACCATTCTAAATCGCTCATTCAGCGATCCATTTATTCATTCCAAACTCTCACTCAAACCTATCAAAACGTCACAAATCGTTCAAAAACATCGTTCAAAATGAACACCATTTCATTCCTTTCGATTAAATCATTGCACAGTTGTTTATCGAATATGATTTTCAAAGCAATGGATGAGCCCGAAAAGTCACATAAGAGAAAAAAAACGTTGTTTTTTTTTCAAAAGGGAGGTAATGAATCATCGCTTATTTCGTCCAATTTGGAAAAAAAGTAGTGATTTGTATTACCTCCCCTATGTATCATTCAAAATTCGCCTCACAAACTCATTCATTAGCATTCTAAAATCGTTCCAAAATCATTTACCTTGTCAAGTTCTCGATGCTCATACAGTAACGTGATAATTACACGTACAGTTAGTTATATCGTGAAATTCACCTTAATCAAAATCATTCTAAATCGCTCACTCAGCGCTCCATTCATTGATCCAAAAACTCACTCAAACCATTCAAAAACGTTCAAACCCATTGAAATATATCGAATCAATAAAGGCATTCAAAAGATTTTTTTAAAGGAAAACTGCGGTTTCACTGACATAATTCAAATTGTTAGGTTCGCTTAGGTTCTTGAAGAAAAAAGAAGCTGTGTATAAAACTTGTAGTCATATTTTATTAAAGGTAGATAATCATTATCGCTAATTGCGATAAAGGCTTTGATCCCATTCAATTCACTAAAAACTCGCTCCACGCACTCATTGAATTTCATTCCTAGATCATTCAAAATCATTCACCTTGTCAATTTCGCGACGTTGTTAACTGTAAGAACATCGTTCAACATTGTGTAACCGATACTCAACCCGATTAAATACCATTCTAAACCGCTCTCTCATAACTCTATTATCTTCCCACAAAGCAAACCGTTCAAAACACTTCTTAATCATTCCAAACGCTCCAAAAATTATTTCAAATCGAACGGATTTTCCTCGGATTTAGGCTTGCATGGATTTTGAACCTTCGATAAGTCCGTATAAACACTCATATCTATTAACTCTTTCTTCAAAGATGCTTAAAGTCTTTCTCTATGGTATATAGAGGATTCGACGACATAGAGGCTATTACGTACAATACAAAAAATAGTTATACTGTGAATTGTTTTGGAAGATCAATGTGAAACAATGCCAACACTTATGAAAGAAATGTATGTCTTAAGCTTTAGAACAATTTTTTTTCAGAAATTTTGTTCAAAATATCTTATGTCCTATATCAAGTACATGTTCAAATGTGGCCCTACAAGGTAGGGTCTATTTTGATTTTATGGTTATACATTAGTTACATCATCAAACTTACATTTCAATGAAAAACTGTTCTACAAGCTCACTCATTCGTTATAAACACTCACCCACACTATTCAAAAATCGCTAAAAATCACTGAAAAGAGATAAAATCAACACAAACATTCAAAGTAAATTTAGATAGAAAAAATCGCGATTTCAATTAGATAATTTAGATTATAAGCGTTTAATTCCTTTGAGAAGAAATATAAAGCTGTTTAGAGACCTTGTGTGCGTTTTCCCTTTTATTTCACTAAAAATTCACTCCACACACTCATTCAATTTAACTCAAAAATCATTTCAATATTTTTCACCTTGTCAATTTCAAGATGTTGTTACCTGTAATTTCAACCATTTTGTAAGAAACATAGATTACAGATGAAAATTGAAGTACCAGGCCTTACAATTTGCGAGCAAAGTATATCTTTAGATTTCCCTCTTGAAATCTGTATTAAGGAAATCCTCTCAACAACACAGGCTGAATTTAAATCCGAAAGCAATTTAAGGCAGTTACTGTACAGTTAACAAAATCGAGAAATTGACAAGATGAATGAGTTTGGAAAGCTTTTGGTCTAGAATAGAATGAGTGTGTTGTGCGATTTTTGAGTGAATTTAATGGCAGGTAATCCTATATCACAAATTTTGTCCAGGATGAACAAAATTAGCGATATTGATTACCTCCCTTTAATAAAATATGCATACAATGTACAAGTTCTATTCATAGCTTCCTATTTCTTCAAGAACCTATGAGACGCTAATGTTTTGAATAATGTCAGTGAAATTGCGATTTTCTCTATCAAAAATTATTTTGAATGACGTTGTTGATTCTATATTTTTCAATGGGTTTGAGCCTTTTTGAATGATTTGAGCGAGTGTTTGGCATGAATGAATGGAGCGCTGAGTGAGCGATTTAGAAAGGTTTTGATTGAGATGAATGTCAAATCACGATGTTGTTATTGTATTTAGTTCGGAAGCATGTGTATTTTTTACCTGATCATTCCCTATCTTCCTAACAATGCGTATACGTACCGTAAAAGAAATTTTATTTATTAACGAGTTTGCAAAAAACGCTTTTGCAAGAGGTTTTAAGAGAAAGCAATGCATCCCGCTTGCTGTTGTCTGTGTTCAAAGATTCATACATTTTTGAACAAAAGAGGATATCATACTTGTAATACTTGTCTTGAAACTGGGATAGTTCAGACAGATAGAATTAGAGAACAAGAGCACCGCCTACGGGTGCCTACGCTCGGCTGTCGAGTGCTGGATGGTGGGAAAATCTAAGTCGAAAAAGGGGCATAATTTGCACAAAATGCATCTAGAGTTATCCCCCTTGATAGTATAGGTTGCTCTTTTGATGGTGAACATGTGTGCCAAGTTTCAAGTGAATGTTTTCAGTAGAACCAGACATATAACAAAATGTCAAAGTTTTCGCATGACGACGACGACGACGACAACGACGACGACGACAACGACACGGAGGCTATAGCAATACCTCGGGTTTTCTCCGAAAACAGCCGAGCTAAAAATGGTAAAAGCACAGTAAATATCTTGTATATACTATTTTTTAATGAGATAATTAGATCATAACATGATGTTATTTATACCAATGATACATGTTTACAGTGAACAACATCGTGAAATTAACAAGGTGGATGATTTTGGAATGATTTAGAAATGAAATTGAATGAGCGTGTGGAGCGATGATGAGTTTTGAATGAATTTAATGGGATGTAATCCTATATCGCAAATTTTGTTCATGATGAACAAAATTAGCGATATGGATAACCTCCCTTTAATAAAGAATGCATTAAAGTTCACGATGTAACTGACTGCAAACGATAATGTACGAGAGTTCAAATATTACGCAAATTTTCTGGGGGATTAAAACTGCTTTTGAACTGCCCAGCATGTGACGAATAAAGATGATTTCACATCTTTAACAGCATTTAAGGGGATTATGACCCCCGCATGAAATCAGATCGATATTACAGAAACAATTTTAGAGGAAAAAGAACGAGAAGGTGGTTGGACTGTTTAATTATAGATCTTGAAATGAAGAACAATTTCTAAAACCTTACACAAATATTAACTAGGAAAATTTGTAAATGCAATAACCCTCGTCGTGGATAGTTTCCTAAACCTAGTAAATGCAGTGGACACTCGGTAGTTCGTTCGTTCATTAAGAGTTGACTCTACATGAATGAATGCTCATAGGTGATAAAGTGACTCTATTTAAGTCAATCATACTTCCCTCATGCCGTGTTCCAATGGGTAGATAATCGTAAACCTATGTGAGATAGCAGTCGGAGGCTAGGAAAGGGTGTTATGGTAGTACAGGTGAAATAAATACCAGGTATTCATTGGTAGGTGCTCCGGCCGCTGCGATATAACTGCAAAATTGTTGAAAGCGGCGTAAAACCCATTCAAACAAACAAAATCATGCCGTGTTAGTTATAATCAATGAAACATTCTGTTCAAGGTATCAGTCGTTTTCATGTCCATACGAGCAAATATGAAAAAGAAAAACTTTAAACAATTCGATTAATTTGAATGAATTTGAATTCAGTCGGCAGAGTACTCGCCCTTTTAACGTGAGTCCCGGGCTCCAGCCCCGGACTCGCTGCCTGTCCTTCCACGTGTGACATTTGGTGCAGGTGCAGGCCGTTGACGTTGACTGCGTTAGTTACATGACAAAAGGTGAACGAAAGGTGAATAAATTGTTTAAAAGGTGTGAATGATATTGGATTTATAAAGTTCGAGAACAAAAATCTTGTAAAAAGGGGTGTACAGTATGTCGAGGGTGACTCTTCAATTCACACAGATGTTGATCGGTTTGAACGATTAAAACCGATTTTGAGGAATTACTAAGTGCTTTTGAAAGATTTTGGGGCGTTTTTTGAGTGATTGGTCTGAGAGTTTCGAATGCATTGAATGGTGCGCTCAGCGAGCGATTGAGAATGATTTCGATCGAGATGAATTTCAATTTTAACTTTGATGTTGACTGTATTCCATTTCTCTGGGACAAATATATTCTAGAAATTACTTCCTATGTCATTTATTATTCACCACAGAGGTATTGTATTGCTTTTGTTGATGCATCCTAAAATGGATAGAAATCAATAAAAAGTTATTTTGATTATCAAACCTACATGTATTTTAATTTTTCAACAATATTCAAAGTAATGTAAGTATGTTGTGCATGAATCGTAACTTTGTTCAAAGTTTACACATGTATATTATTTACAATTTTGAAGGCATACGATATAGTGAAGACCTTTGCATCATTTCTAGACGTCTCTGGCAAAACAATTTCAGAGTTAAAGATAAGAGGGTGTCATATCATTCTAAAATCTTTGTTTCTCAATGAAACCTTTTGTTGTGGGTACTCATTTGAATCGTCTTGAAAAGACGATTCCAATGAGTACGAACAATATATGTTTTGTTTAAGTATTGATGAAAAATTTAAATGTGAACTCAAAAATACCACCTTTGTATTTTGCTCAGAAACTGTTCATTGTTATTTATATACCAAAGATTCAAGAAATTAAATCAGAGTTCTACAAATCGATATACTATTCTTTAATGATCCCTGATACTATGCGATAGAAATTTACATTGCATTTTTTGACAATATTTTTTTCTTTCAATAAATATTAGATGAAGTTAGTTCCCGTATATTATGTAAAAACTATGCAATCGAAGGTATTTCACATGTACATGTACACTCAGTCTAGCTAACTGATTGCCTGCTTCTATTTCTATAGCCCTTAATTCGTGTCAATAATCAAATCTCACTTGACCGAACAAGTGTACAAAAGAGGTCCTCAGCTTTAATAGAGTCAGGAATTACAGACCTTTCAGCTAGCCTCTTGTGGCGTGACTTTGAGCAAGGTTATTGTGTCATCCGATTATCTTGTGTTTCGTTGAGCAAAAATTGGTTTTCTATGTAGCGCGTAAAGTGTCGACTACTGACAGCCTGAGCGGCTTGCGCAGGCTGACTAGGACCGAAACTGTTCGTACTTGACCGGAATTCTGATTCTAGAAAGATTTTTTAAACATAACTCTAAAATAAACTTTGAATTGCAACATTGATTTAACATACACGTATACTGGAACTGATCTCTCTTTCAAATGTTTTTACGTGGTAACCAAGTGGAACTTTTGCGTGTTTTGAGTCACATATGGTCAAATAAAATTCACCCAACGTAAGCACGGCTTGTTATTAAAAACAAACACAAAAACAAACAAACACAAAAACAAAACAAAAAAAAAAAAACACCACCACCAAATTTGATAGATATTTCCAGATATGTTTACACGAAAAGCGACACGTTTTGTACACGTGAGCCATTTATACCCCGCCAAACAAGCAGCATTGTGTTAATTTCTCATGGCATTTCCGGCATAAATGACGTAAAAATGATCGTGCGGAATGAACCGCGTGCAAAAATAGGTATTCTCCATAAGATAAATGTAGCATGTGACGTCAATATCCAGCTAATTAGCTTGACAAGTAAACAGAGAAATGTACTATTTCATTATTTCCATTAATAGTCTCTTGTTAGGGAATGGTAGAGTTAATAACATCATGAAATGGATACTTTCTTCCCATGGAACTACCCAAAGCGCTTACTAACCGCCCCGTTCCCCTATTCCAAACACCACCTTAACCCATTATAGAAAAAATAAATCAATAAAAATATCAAGGATTTGACTCAGATCGCTGGAAAAAGCCGATGAATTCATAGACTTGCTTGAATTTAGTTGCGTCTGATAGTTCGTAAAGACATTGGGATATATAAATAAATATTTTGGTGTATATGGCGTATATTGTATATAGGGAAGGTAAGCATATCACTAATTTCGTTCATCTTGAACGAAACTAGCGATATTGGCTTCCCTACCTTTATTTTCATTCAAAATTAATTCATCACGTTCATTCTATTTCATTCCGAGTTCAATCCAAAATCATTCACCACGTCAATTTCACGATGATCTTAACTGTATCTGTTTGTCAAAACGTAAAACTAGGAAGCTTTGATCATGTTCAGTCATCTCATTTTCGAATTTTCACGTCACTTTACAGGACTTTTACGTTCTTCTAAATACACATGCACATTTCATTTGTCTAACACAAGTTTACTGTTTTTGTACTTCTGTAACCGCCGCAATCAAAACCATTTTAAAAATTTATAAGTATAAAATTCCATTTAGACAATCAAGCTCAGTATGGTTTAAAGATGTGACCCAATGAACATGTTTTATTACCTGAACTCGACCAAGATCCAAGACTTTTCAAGCCCAAAAGTGGATTCCACAGTGCTCACGCTGTTTTAAAGATTTTACCCCGTGACATACATGTAGGTTCTAACCACAATTCCACGATTTCAAACTCGTTTGTTTTTTTAAGATTTGATATGGCAGTTTTAACCTTACATGACACATTTCCAAACTTGTTCTAGATATAATGTAGACAAAACCACCGACCAAATTTGCAGACATTTGAGCCAAAATTGTTGCCTAATCTTACCAAGATGTTGACACACGATGCACGATGGACACATGTGAATCTGAAAAGCTCACCGCGAGCGCTTCGTTTTCGCGTGAGCTATAAAGCAGGCTAATACATGTAAGAGAATCGCTTATTTCGTTGAATTTGACCGAAATTGTCGCTGTTTTATTTTCACACATTAAATCAATCAAAGAATTGCTCATTTAACTTCATTCATAAATCGTTTCAATATACGTGTAATTCTCTTTTTCGAAGCAGTTTGAACGACTTTTAAGTGGTTGGTGATTTGAACAGAACGTTTAGAGAGCAATTTAGAATTGGTTCTGATCAGTATAAGTATTACATTGGTTGTAGACAAAATATTACGCTATCTTTACTTTACGCCTCATTTACATTCATGAGAATTATCTACTCTATTTGTTGTGTCAGATCTGAAGACAATTTGTAAATTGCAATCAGTCGGCTGAAAAGAAAATTGGGATTTCTCGCAGACAAATTAAAGACGGCATACCCCGAGTATAAGCTGTTATGTCTTTCCTTGACTTGATAGTTGTATCAGGGTGTCCGACGAATTATTTTTATCTTGGGGATACGGAGAGAGTTTGTAATGTCAATGAAATTAATTTGATTTTTAAAAACTGCAACAATAACAAGCAAACACAATAACAACTTTAACCAAACAGCAAGAGCAATATGTTTCCGAATTATTTTACATAGATGATTTAATAAGAGTTTTGACTGCCACTACAGTTGGGAACATCGTGAAATTGACAAGGTGAATGCTTTTGGAGTGATTTCGGAATGAAATTGAATGAGTGTGTGGAGCGAGTTTTGAGTGAAATTAAAGGGAGGTAATCCAATATTGCTAATTTTGTTCAAGATGAACAAAATTAGCCATATTTATTACCTCCCGTTAATAAGACATACGTTATTTCCTATCTGTACGTCTTGGTGGACCAATCAGACACTTGAAAATCCCCAGCAGCTAAAAAAATCGTAAAACAAATAGATCGATTTGAATTTATTGTGAAAAGCTCTTCAACGATTTTTAAATGTTTTTAGATATTTTCGGAGCTTTTTTGATCGATTTGAGTGAGTGTTTGGAATGAATGAATTGAGCGCTGAGTGAATGATTAAGAATGACTTTCATCGGAATAAGTGTCAATTTCACGATGTTTTTAACTGTAGTCCCTTAGTTTTGCAGGGAACGCGATTCTACTGCGATCAAAAGTTGTAAGGAAATCACTGCCAATCGTAGGGAGAAAAACAAACACTGCATCATTCATAGATTTAGTGTAATTTAGAGTCATTCATGCTTTTGTCACAGTGTAAAATTAATCAATCTTTTATCGAGTGAACAACAAATTTGTATTCTCAGTGGTAGTGGAGCTGAGACGAAAAATAAACGATGAAATGAAAAAAAAAAAAATAAGCAAAATTGTTTTTCAATGATCAATTAATGAACGTGCATAATTTCAACGTTATAAAATCATTGATACACAGTTGAGAAAATCGTAAAACTGACACTCAATCCGATCAAAATCATTTTAAAGCTCTCTCTCTGTGCTCTATTCATTTATACGTAACACTCGCTAACACCATTCAAAAGCGTCCCAAATTGTTTAAAACACTTCGAAATTGTACAAAACGAAAACTTATCAGACGCTTTCAAACCATTCTACGAATTTATTTGGCTGATGTGGATTTGAAAGCGTCTGATTCGAACGAAAATCAAACTGTATTATTATCAAGTCGCTAATGCCCTATACCAACACTCTCTAGAAGGAAGGCAAATACTAAAACTGTTACCTTCCATTTTTTTCAGACTTTTTTCGTCAACAACGACCTTTTAAAATAATAATCGATATAGTTTTTTTAAAAAATCCGCGATTTAACTGGCATAATTCATTTTTGTAAGCGGCTTACTGGTTTGTGAAGACATGGTACGTTATTTATAGAACTTGTATGCACATTTTGTTAAAGGGGTAATAAATATCGCCAATTTACTCAAATTCAACAAAGTAAGCGAAATAGGACTTCATTCCTTTATTTTCACTCAAAACTCACTAATCGGACTCATTCACTTTCATAATTAAATCATTCAAAAATCGTCCACTTTGTCAATTTCTCGATTTTACAACTGTAAACAGAACAACGGGCCCTTTTAAAATGAATTGAATAGTTGTACAGATTTACGCGATATATGTTTTTGTTGTTGGTTTTTATTTGTTTAAAATTTTGTTATGTTTTCAAATTTTGTTAAAAAGAATTTTGTAAATAGGAAAGTGCTTCTATTGCTTCTGCAACCCATTAATTTTTGGGCTTGTTGAAATCATAGGTGTCTGGGATTTTTCATGGCAACACGGGGATTAATATGTTTGTCGACGGGATTTTCGCGTCAGAAATGAATGTGTTCAGACGTCTAGCTTTTAATCTTACAATTTCCAGAATTCATTCAATACAGATTTCTGAAATCATTTTTCCTGTGTGAAAGATATAGAGGATAATCGTTTGTTTCAGTGTAAGATCGATTTATATTTTATTGAGTGAACAACAAAAGCGATATTTTCACGAGTGGCAGAGCCACGAGTGAAAATATAGCTTTTGTTGTTCACGAAATGAAATATTAATCGATCTTACTCGAAAAACAAACGATTATTCTATTTCTTTAATGCAAAAATGAGACAAATGCGAAATTGCCATGACATATTTTCGTAAAGCGCGTCATTTTGCGCGTGATTGCTATGCAACGTTCATTGTGACGTCACTTATTTCGCCCCGCATAGATGACGTCAGATAGGGTAAAATGCACAAAAGCAGGGTATAAGTTTTTGATAATTTCACTGCTTTTGCGGTGAGATTATCGAGTGATAATCTACCATTATTTCTCGATAAACCACCGAAGAGCATTAAAGAAATGGAGGATAATAACTTGTGTCAGTGTAAGATCGTTTTATATTTGATTGAGTGAACAACAAAAGCTTTATTTTCAATTTTTATAACGTCTGAGATAGCTTATAGAACGTATTACTTAAGATTAGAGCGTTTATTGATAATAAATCACATGAGACATAGTAACCAAAATAGATCAATAAAAGTAGTACATAAATATTTTGAGCACATGGTCGACCTACAAACGGATTGCTCAGCCAAAGCGCACATACGCCGTGTGTGAACATCCTTAAAATGGCACCTTTGCTTGCTGTTTTGACACTCTTTACCTTGAACGAGAGACTCGAAACTCGGAAAGTTGCAAGGTGGGCGCGTCCCATAGGTACATGTGCAAGCCTGGGTCAGATCAAAAAGCCGAAGCACAAAAACGACACACAAGAAACCCTCCCACACACACAAAATTGCATGTTGGTTTACAGTGTTGCCTCTGATGACCTTGGCCCCTTACTTCTGACGTGAATTACCTACAAATATTATATTAATGTCATCAGAATATTTGGTCAAGCATAAAATTGAGAAGACCGTGAAGTTCGCATTTTGAATGAATTGGGGATGATATTGAATAGGTTAAACCATGGAAAGCATGTAAAGGCAAGTAGTTTCATATGAGTGAATAAGATCATTTCTACATTGAAAAAGATAGGAGTTAACTGTTTCTCGAGCACTACAGTTTCTTCCGGATCTATAGTTGATTATCTATCCAGTGATTCTGAGAGTTTTAAAATGAATTGAATGATAAAGTTGAATACGTGAATGGAACATTTGGTGAGCGCTTTGAGCATACTATTTCGATGAATTCATTGGTTTGTCCGTGAATTGGCCAAGAGGAATTTCCATGATCCAGCGAAAAGCATAAGACAAATAACCAAGAATTCAAAAGCTGTTTTTGAAGACATGTTTACATTACAAACGACACGTGTTGCACACGTGAGTCCATAATAGTACACAGGACAAGCACGTTGGGTGAATTTCCAGTGATTGTGATATTCCGGCATGAATGACGTAAAAATGACCGCAAAGGAATGAACCGCGTGCACAAATAGGGCGTCTGTTTTACAGAATTATAACTTGTGACGTCAAAATCCAACTAATTAGTATGATAAGTAAACAAAGCAATGCACTCTCCTTTTTTATCCATTATGTTCATGGTCATTTTCTGTCTTTCCATTATAGCAATTTTTCACCTTACTTGACAGGACTATAGTTAACAATATCGTGAAATTGACAAGGTGAATGATTTTGTAATGATTTTGGAATGGAATGAGCTTGATGAGTGAGTTTTGAGTGAAATGAAAGGGAGGTAATATAATATCGTTTATATGTTCAGGATGAACAAATTAGCTATATTTATTACCTCACTTTAATAAAAGAATCATTTACAAACCTCTATGAATAAGTGTTTTTTTTTACTCCTCGAACCAATCAGCCTTTTACAGAATTCAATCAAGTCAGCGACATCGTTGAATTTTTATGTGAGTTTAATTTTAAATGTAGTTGTTGATCAATTCGTTCTAGAGATTTTGGAGTGTTATTGGATGGTTTGGAATAAATGAGTCAACCCACTGAGTCATTTTCATTCAGAAATTATTTCCGTCAGCCAGATTAGCACTGTCGGTAGAGCACCGGACTTCTGAACTGCATTTGAAGGATGATCGCGTGGGTTCGATTCCCGGGCTGGTACACTAACAAACTAATAATCTTCGGATGAGACATTAGACCGAGATTCCGTGAGACGGCGCTTAACTGTTTATTTTATATGCCCTTTATTCGAAGGTTTCGAAAGATCCTCAAAAAAAATAGTATAACTCGGTTATTTATTTAATTGAACAATCGCGACTTTATGCCTCATTACACGAAATGTTTGAAGACAATTTGTAAAGTGGCATCAATCGGCTGTAAGAACATTGCGATTTCCCGTAGACAAATTAAAGACGTCGTGTCCCGAGTATAAGTTATTGTGTCCTAAATTGACTTGATAGTTGAATCAGGATGTTACACGAAGACTAAATGTTCTTATTTTGAGATGAGATTAACGTTTAGACCTCAGAAATAAAAATTTGCTTGACAAGTCAGAAAAAAAGAACATAATTGAATAAAATATGTATTTCGTTATCTGAATAGAAAACAGCGAACCTTGTTAAATTAGGTTATTCATTTGATACTTTTGATATAAACGGGTGTCATTGCATAGTCGACTTTTCCTATTTTGAATAGACCAAACGAAAGAAATGTTGAAAATTCTTTAAAACATAACCTGGCAAGCTAATGTAAAGCCACGATACCTCGTAAATGTATTTAATTTATTTATTTCAATGCTATGTACAGTTGATAACATAGTGAAATTGACAAGGTGAACGATTTTTGAATGAATTCGGAATGATGTTGAATGAGTCAGAGGAGCGAGATTTGAGTGCAAATTAAGGGGGGAAATCCAATATTGCTAATTTTGTTCAGGATGAACAAAACTAGCAACATGCATTACCCCCATTTAATAAAGATGTGCATAAAAAGGTCTATAAATAGCTTCCTTTTTCTTCAAGACCCAGTCTGCCACTTTATTCATTTTAAAGGTTCTTGTTGATTTTATATTTTTTAGTCATTTTTAGCGTTTTAGAATGAATGAATAGAGCGCTGAGTGAGCGATTTAGAATGGTTATAATTGAGGTGAATGTCAGCATTACTCGGGTAACGTATGCATCATGCATCATTTTCTTACAAGATTTTGTTATTCTAGGTTAATTTCATTATTGCATTTCTAGAATAGCTAGTTAAGATCAAGGAAAGAAACGCTTTACACTTCGAAAGGAATTTTTTTCTTTTTTTTTTTTCATCCATTATCGCTAAAATCGGTTCAAGATAAAACAATAGCAATAACTGTTACCTCCCTTTAAAACAAGAGACATTAACGTTCATTAAATAGCTTTCCTTTCCCTTTAATTTCACCCAAAACTCGCTCCACACACTCACTAAATTACATCCAAAATCTTTCCAAAATCATTCAACTCGTCAATATGACAATGTTCTTGATCGACCCCGATTGACGATTTGTATTACATAGACTGGGTTTCTGCACTAACAATAGTTGTAATGTTATAGTTCGAAACTTTTTTGCATTTCGTTTGATTTGAAATTTATGTCACATACTTCTGTTTCCTTCTAAGTACCACATATTCGCTAGCCAAGGGTTATACTAGCGAAGATGAAGTACCACGACTTGCTTAATAATGCGCCATTTATTTTATTTTTTTTTTACAATTGTTCAAATAATCTTTGTCATATTTATCGTCATGCTATAAAAGGCTACAAAGAAACAATTTTGGTGTATCCTTTAAAGTGAAACCTATTTCTAACTTAGGGTTGGTTCTTCCAAAATACTCTAGTCTCTTTTGTCTCTCAAGGATCACTATATATCTTTTTAAGGTACGTTCTTTCGTTAGCCAGCATACTTCGTGTCTGAAAGCTAAACAGTTAATTTAGGGTATTGATGTAATACAGTAACTTATTGCAAAGGAAAATAATCAAATAACCATACATCATACAAATTGTTTTAGGTATTCCTGAAAAAATTATATGTTGACAGCAGCTTAAGCAGACAATATTGCGATTATTTTCAAAATGAAAATTCGAAATTGTTAGATTGCAGGATATGTTGTCGTTATTAAATACTTCTTGTACGCAATGTGATATTCTTGATATAAAATTGTTATACGGCAAAGTGAAATGTGTTTCGACGCAACGCTATGAATACATGTATCTCATCAAAATGAAAAAAAGGTCCCTGTTAAATAAAAAAACAACAACAACAACAAAAACAACAACAACTCGTTGTGATTTAAACAAGGGTTTTTTGTATGTTTATCCAGTCTTTAAATTACGAAATTGTTATTTATCATGTATAATGTTTCTTTTTTCGCATGTATCGATATGAAGTTTCCAAATTACAAATACATTGTTCTTCGACATCGATCTTTGATAGATTGGGACAAATACAGTTAGTTACATCGTGAAATTGACATTCATCTCAATCAAAACCATTCTAAATCAATCACTCAGCGCTCCATTCATTCATTCCAAACACTCACTCAAACCATTCAAAAAACGCTCAAACCTATTGAAAAATATAGAATAACCAACGACTTTCAAAATAAATTTTGATTGAGAATAATAGCGATTTCACTGACATAATTCAAATTGTTAGCGTCTCCTGGTTCTTGAAGAAATAGGAAGCCATGTATAAAACTTTGATGTATTTTTTATTAAAGCGAGGTAATCTATATCGCAAATTTTGTTCATCCTGAACAAAATTTACGATATAGGATTGCGTCCCATTAAATTCACTCAAAACACGCTCCACACACTTATTCAATTTTATTCCTAAATCATTCCGAAATCACTCATCTTGTCCATTTCACGATGTTGTTAACTGTATGCGGAATCGCAGGCGTGAAAATTAGGCTCATTTTTAAGAATAATCTGATAGGCGTTAGCAGTTGCTTAAGGGGTTTTTTCAGAATGGAAATCAGCTAAATTCAGGAATATCTGTTTTCTTTTCCTTGCCTTACCAGATCGAATCTTATTATTGTAGAGGTTTTAACAGGATAATATCATATTCCGATTAATTTTACAAAAAAAAAGCCAAAAATCCCTTTCTTCCAATCTGTGAAAGAGCAGCTTTAAGGCAACACGGGGATTAATAAGCGGATGTTTTGATCCTGTTTGAGTGTACACAAGGGACTGCTTTAGAGAATTTTCTTCTAAGATAATAAATCTGTACCATTTTGGCTATAACTTTAATGCGAAGGAAAATTTGTAAATGAAGAAGAAAATCTTAATGGTTCATTTATAGCTAGCAGAAAGGAGAAAGATGTAATAAATCTTTGCTGTTCGTTTTATTAACTTAAACACCAATAAATCTTTGCAATACTCGTAATATATTTTGACATGTTTTCGAAAATTTCTCAGCGATCCTTTTTGAAAAATTACTGAAAATATCAAGGTTATAAAACAACGGTTTTTTTTTATCATCTTCATTTACTTGCGTGAATATACTGAATCTCAAAAGACACGTCGCAATATATAAATTAGTAGAAACTAATGAAATAGCGGAGACATTTGATGTTCTCTGGGGACTGCAACAGACCTCGGACGTATATAAGGTGGATGGGTATGTAACAGAATTGTGTATTTTTTTAGGCGCAAACAGTGTTAAAAAACTAGCGCGGAAACAACCGGCGCTATCTTTAGATTTATATTTTTTACAGTAAACAACGGCTCACTCAAAGTTTCGAGGGCTTACACCATTTAAACGACGTCATCGAGTTTTCTTTCTTCATGAGATGCCGCGTTGTATCTTTGATAAAGTATTTGGGATCGTTTGCTAAAATGCAAGTACATTCTTCGAAAAAAAAAAAAGTCGTGTATACGAAAGCCCCTAAATGAAGATGTATGTGTGTGTGTTTTCACTTTTTGCAAAAGATAAAAAAGATATGCGGTAGAATGAGGAAGTTTGATATAACTGCATAATTTTGCCATACGCCATTATGTTTATTCCTTCAAAGGCAGTAAATTCCTGGAATTTACCCACTCAAAAAGAAAAAAAAAATAACGCTTTTAATTTGTTATTTTTCATGGTTATCATCATAACATAAGCTTTGTGACGTCATCTCTACCACGCTTGCATAATACTAGAGGAATGAAGAAAACAATAGAGTGAAATTCATAATACGTGTATAGTCCGTTTGACTTCTATATGGACCAACCTTTTCATCAATTACATAAAATTGTGTTTGAATAAAGGATTTGTATATAGTAAAATCTTAATTTCAGCTTAATACCATTCCAAAAAATATTTTTTGAAATTAAAATGATTTCAAAATAATGATTTTGTCTATCTAGTCAATGTTAATATTTTTGCATTATCCGTTCTTAAACACGAGGGGTGATGGAGGCTGTTCAATAGTAAGAAAATGTCAACATATATAGTAAAAACACGTGTTTTTATACTAAACTTTTGACAGATGAAATGTCCATTATTCCTTATTTGGACATGCTAATTAGCATATCGACGGTCATGTCATCTTAAACTTAAATAGCACGTGCTTTTTACCGTTAGTACTCGCCTTTTCATCAAGTTTTCCTCGTGAAATTCCCAACTACTTCGTTTAATAATGCTTTTTGATTGGTCTTAACATGTAAATATAGGGTTCATCTCAGAATGAATAAAATAAATAATCAATTATCTGGTCAAACAGTTTTTGAAGAAAGAGAGAATATACACTGATTTGATATCAAACGGTAGCAAAAATTTTAGACAAACTTAATTATATTGAAAAACTCGATTTTATAGTAATACAGTTCACTTAAAATCTTACTCTTTTGACTCGGCCCCTATGCAAATCATTACTATTTCTGGTTATACAATTCGCTGTTCCGTTTAATACAGTAACACGTAGGTATGAAATGCTGAAAGTTAACATGTAGACGGACGGACAAAATCATTATTTTACAATAAAAAATTCTGAAAAACAAAATTCGTCCTGGTATTAGCTGGAAAAAATGATATGACAAGAAAAATATGCGTTTCATTAATTGATTTCTGAGATTTTCGGCGAAATGTTGGTCCATATAGAAGTCAAACGGACTATACACTTTTTTGTTTTGTTTTGTAATGAAGTTAAATACAAGAAAATAAGTTATTCAAAGGCACGGAAATATAAAAGAAAACAAAAAACAAAGCAGTATCTTCTATTAAGGCTATAAGGCTTAGTATTGTATTATTCATCCAAGACATTCTTTTACAAACTACAAATCATTTGGAATTACAGAATTTTCAACTACGGTAATTGCGCTAAAAAAGCTCGAAGGCGTAAAATACAACTATTATGAGCCGAAAGTCGGTCGCGTCATGTATATTCAGGCGGTGATTGCTTAGATTAATATTCCTAAATTCTTGCTACATATACATTTTATCATCGTGAAATTGACAAGTTGAATATTTGTAGAATTATTTCGGAACGGAGTTCAATGAGTGGGTAGGGCGACTTTTGAGTGAATTTATAGGGAGGTAATATATCAATACTTTTGTCCTTCTGTTCTATTTTGACAAAATTATCGACAAACATGTACACTTAGTTACATCTTGAAATTGACATTTATCTCAATCAATCCCATTCTTAATCGCTCACTCAGTGCATTCATTCCAAACACTCCAAACCATTGAATAACACTCAAAATGACTAAGAGATAAAAGATCAACACCTACCTTCAAAATGAATAAAGTAAGTACGAAATCTCGATTTTGGATAATTGTAGAATGCAAATTAATGAGTGCAGTAAGTAGATTTTCTATAAAATTTAAGAAAGTAAATATGATATCGCAAATTTCGAAACAAACGAAAATTTAGTAAAGCCCTTACTTAAATAATCTACGAACATGTGATATAGATCTACAAATCTATATTCTAATTTGTGTGTCTTTGCACACTTAATCAAAATTCACGCCATTTAATGAGGATATGGAAGAAAATGATATATTTAAATAAATATCTCAGTGATCATTTTGAATGTTTTCTAGCCTTTTGGAATGATATTCGAGCGTTTTGAACGGTTTGATTTAGTTTTTTGAATGGTTCAACAGAGCGCTGAGCAGTTGATTTGGAATGGTTGTGATAGAGATGAATGTCACTGTCACAACATAATGTTACTTACTGTATGAGGGGAACAAGCGCCTGAAACATGGTACCCTACATTGCCAAGAAGAATGTATTTCATGTGGGTTCGAACGTGGATGCGCCCGAGAGCGCTTCGTTTTTTTCTTAACACAGTTTTGAGTGCATCATCATATTTGCAACATCATGAAATTGACACTTTCCTCGACCCTGACCATTCTAAACCGCTAGAATTACAAAGAATTTATTTGTAATAAAATGCATATGTCAGGTGTCACTGTGTACCAAGTAAGCTCTGCCTATTTATGACGCCCCGGCCTCGGATTTTACCTTTTGCATATAACTTCTATTCTACCAGACTTTATTTTCGTAGCTCTAAATCCTTTAAAACGCTCGCCTGTGTAGTCGATCAAATCATTTCATGATTTAATAGATATGTCTTCATTTCAATAGGTCTGATTGTCTGATTGGAATATCGTGAAATTGACACTCATTCCGATCAAAAACGTTCTCAATTACTCACATAGCGTTCCATTTACTCATTAAAAAAATCTATTAAACCTCTCAAAAACGCTCCAAAATCACTGTAAAAAGAATAAACAACTGCATTCAAAATAAAAACTGCTAGAAAAAATCTACGATTTCACCGCCTTAAATAAATTTGAAAGCGTCTGATTGGTTCATGAAGACAACGACTTTTTATATAACTTAAATGAATCTTTTAATAAATGGAGGTAGTAAATATAGCTAATTTTGATCATCATGAACACAATAAGCTATATTGGATTACCTCCCTTTACTTTCACTCAAAACACATTCATCGCACTCATTCAATTTAATTCAAAAATCACTCCATACTCAATCATCTTGTCAATTTCACGATGTTCTTCACCGTACTTGAAGATACACACAGAGAAAAAAGACGTGTATTCTATTACCGGCAGTACATGTTCGTACGAATAAGAAGGAACTAGAGCCTGTGCGTGACATTTCCAACAATTTGAAATATTGGCGAGTTGCAAACATTGAGTAGCGTTGACAGCCACATAATATAAATATAAAATTACCTGATGATCTAAAGATACTTTGAGACCTTATCTATCTAGTAAACGCATAGTGAAGACTCCGGTCAGACTGTGCGGATGCACAGGTTGGCCAGAGTCTTTGCTCTATGGCTATTTGAAATTGTTGGAAATCTCATGCACAGGCTCATTTTATACTTATTGTAAGTTGTCTTTTAATTCCATTCAAAATTCGCTCGTCCCACTCATCCATTTAATTCTAAATTCATTCCAAAAGCATAATCATGCCGATTGAACGCTGAAACGCATGTCGATTATTTAACTGAAATATAAAAAAAAAAAAAAAAAAAAAAAAAAAAAAAAAAACAGAAAATAAAATATTCCGAGACGTGTTAAATTCAACGATTGTTTATTTCAATAGGTTTGATTGACTGACTGGTACAGTTAACAACATCGTGAAAGTGACATTCATTCCGATCGCATGACGATTATTTAACTGAAAAAAAAAGGAATAAAAGAAAATAAAATATTCAGAGACATGTCAATGTACAAAATATATCTTAGAGTAATCGGCCTCAGGGACTTATATGATACATATCATATGGTCATTTTGATCCAAAACTCTTTGAGGACATTTGCACCGTTTTTCTTGGATCTAATTAGACTAATTTTGACAAGAAACGAACTTCTTAGAAAAGTCCAAGAAGCTTTATAACTTCTTAAAGATTATTTAGAAAATTTTTGTAACTCCTCGTTCAACCGTCTTTGTGCAAACAAAAAAAAAAAACAATTAATATGCAAAACATGCTCTTATTCTACAATCCTTACTATTTTGTGAAACCAATGTAATACTATTGGGCCAACTTATTAATGACCCGAAACCTAACCGAGTTGAGACTGCTCCCACTTTCAACTTTCAGAATAGCCTATTCTAGGCCATTCTGATAGTCGATACTGGGACCAGTCTAGAGCTGGTAACCCGGTGTCTGAGAGATACTATGATATAGCTGGCAACAATGCCCGCTCGGGGCAAGAAATAAGTTGGCCAACTAATACATTGAATAACATCGCTAAAAGTGTACACTAATCCGAATCAGAAATTTACCAAAAGCGCTCGCACAGCGGCGCGCCATTTATGGCAATCCAAAAACACATATTCTTTTCAAATTATTCAAAACTCTCTGATATCATGCAAAATATGTGAAATTATATATAAGATTCTGATTGGTTCTTGAAGCAGTATGAAGCTAATTATAGAACTTTTATGTCCATCTTATTAAAGGGGAATATTTCATATCGCAAATTTTGTTAATCACGATCAAACTCAGCTATATTGCATGACCTCCCTTTAATTTCACTCAAAACTCGCTCCACACACTCATTCCGAAATCATTACAAAATCGTCCATCTTGTCAATTTCTCGATGTAATAAACTGTACAAAACATTATAAGTGTCAACACCTTTGTTACTATGTATGTCTACACGGGACTAATCTCTATTTTCTAAAGTCTTTGAGCGTCTCTGAATCGTTTGAATGAGTGTTTGGCATAAATGATTTGAGCGCTGAGCGAATGATATAGATCGAGATGAATGTCAATTCCACGATGTTGTTAACTGTACAACGACGACAAGATACGCTAAATCTCCATAGTTTTTTCGCCATTTTTTCGACATTCCTGTACTTTCCGGTGGTTTTGATAAACAAGGTTATGTAAATGCATATTTGTTCACGTACAGTAAAATTCATCGTGCAATCGACAATAATTAATATCAAAACCTTTCTGAATCATTCACTCAGCGCTCCATTCATTCATTCATTCCAAACACTCACTCAATTCGATCAAAACCGCTCTAAAATCATTAGAAAGCATTTCGAAATCGTTCAAAACTATCAACCTTTTACTCAAATCGATCAAATTATTCTTTTTATTGGCTGGTTGGGAAATTAAAGTGTCTGATTAGTCCACGAAGACCACAAACAAAAACAGTGCGTATATTTTATTTAAGGGGGGTAATAAGAATAGCTAATTTTGTTCATCTTGAACAAAATTAGCGATACTGGATTACCTCCCTTGAATTTCACTCAAAACTCGCTCCACACACCCATTCGATGTCAATCCATAATCAATCCAAATTCATACAGTTTGTCAATTTCACGATGTTGTTAACTGTACATACACGTCTTAATACAACTAGAAATTGTCCTAATTTTTATTTATATTCTTAAGATTTTCAATTGACGTTATTCCAACCAGAAGTTGGAAAAGATTGAAAATATTTTGCGTCTTTTTAATTAAAGCAACATCAGATTTGAAAGCGGGAAGTAAATCAATCATGTAAACTTTATTTAGTCAGAAACTAATAAATCATTTGAATGCTCGTAAAACATTTTGACACGTTTTCACAATTTCCCTTGCAACAAATATTAGCTTTATTATTTTCTAGGTCTTAAAAGCTGTCGTATAATGAATGTGCGCTGCGCATTTTCAACATGTAAATTACCAATTTTTCTTCATGATACAGTGAAATGGACAAGATGAAAGATCTTGAATGATTATCGAGTGAAATGAAATGAGTGTGTGGAGCAAGTTTTGAATGGAATTTTCTTGAGATAATACTTTATCAGTATTTGCGTCCAAATTGGACGAAATTAGTTATATAGAGGATTATCGTTTGTTTCAGTGTAAGATCGATTTATATTTCATTGAGTGAACAACAAAAGCTATATTTTCACGAGTGGCAGAGCAATGCAAAAATGAGACAAAATGTGAAATTTCTATGACACATTTTCGTAAAGCGCGTCATTTTGCACGTGATTGCTACGCAACGTTCATTGTGACGTCACTTATTTCGCCCCGCATAGATGACGTCAGATAGGATGCAATGCACAAAAGCAGGGTATAAGTTTTTGATAATTTCACTGCTTTTGCAGTGAGATTATCAGGTGATAATCTACCGTTATTTCTCGATAAACCACCGAAAAGCATTAAAGAAAAATTCTTTAACACCCTCAGAAAAAAAACGTCATCTTCTATCTGTGTTGTAACAAGGACCAGTCAGACAATTTAAAACACACTAGCCAATAAAATGGTGAAGTCAGTGGAGTGAGTGTTTAGAATGAATGAATAAAGCGATGAAAGAGCGTTTGAAAAATGGTTTTTGATCGAGATGAATGTAAATTTAACGGTGTTACTATCTGTATGTGACCAAACAAAGTACTCGTTTGACTGAAAAAAGGTTCAACGGTTACTTGGGTACAATTCGTAGAATAGTGATATTGAAACTCACTCCCATGAAAACCTTTCAACCAATGTGTTGATAACCGTAGACATGTGTAAAATAAGCAGCTGGGGATCGAAAGGAATGCGTTGGTACTATTTGTGAGAGCCTGACAAGAAATCCATGGTTAGGTGCTCGATCCGCCGCGATATGACTTTGAATCGCCCGTAAGATTTCATTTAAAAAGTAGATTTACTTTAATTTCGATTGATTGGAAGTTCCTCTCCCGCCGCCGTCATAGTGAAGATGTAAGCGCATCTTCAATGATTGGATGTCGTGGGCTCGATCCCCGGCGGCGGCATAGATCCTTTTCGAAATTTGTCTCCCACCTATGTTGATAATGATGAGCCTACAGTTAATAACTTTGTGAAATCGACATTCATCACAATCAAAATCATTCCAAATCGCTCACTCATTGCTCCATTCATTCATTTCAAAAGCTCAATCAAACCGTTCACAAACGCTTAAAAAGACTTGAAAAATAAGATCAGCAACCACATTCAATATGATTCATCATTTTAAATGTATTTAGCTAGAAAAAAAATCGCGATTTCTCTGCCATAATGTAAATTGTGAAGAATCTGATTGGTTCTTGAAGAATTTTGGAATTATTTCGGAATGATACTGAATGTGTGAGAAGAGCGATATTTTGAGTGAAATTAAATGGAGGTATTTCAATATCGTTAATTTGGCTCTGGATGAACAAAATAAGGGATATTTGTTATCTCCCTTTAATAAAATATGCATACAAGCTTTAATACAAGTTTAAATAAATTGTTAACTTATTGCAAAAAATCGGGCCTAGAAGTAAACACTGCTAAAACAAAAGTCATGGTCTTCAGGAAAAAGGGTACACTTTAAGCAAATGAAGTTTGGTTTTACAACGGCGAAAAAATCGAAACCGTCAATACCTTCCCTTATCTTGGAACAACATTTAGTTACACGGGGAACTTTGAAGTTAACACCAGAATATTACCCGATAAAGCGTTAAAGGCCTTAAATATACTACTTGCCAAAACAAAAAAATGACTTTGAAACTACGACACTATTGCAGTTGTTCGATGCTTTTGTTGGGTCAACCCTTTCATATTCTTGTGAAATCAATGGTTTCTACAAATCGACGAATCTTGAGAGGATTCATCTTAAATATTGTAAGAAATTGCTTAATGTTAAAACTTCCACTGCTAATGCAGCTGTCTATCATGTACTGGGTAGGTATCCCTTGTACATTAACAAACATTCTAGAATTATAAAATACTGGGGGAAAATCATATCCTCAAACAACATTTTAATAAAAACATCTTATGATGCTTTACTTGCCTGCAGTGGTAAAGACAATAATTGGTGTACTAGTGTTAAAAAACTATTAAACGATCATGATTTTAGTTACGTGTGGAATGACCTATTAAGCGTTAATCATAATAACTTCCACAAAATCTTTAAACAACAGTTGCTAGACGAATTCAGACAAACTTTATACAACGGTTTAAATAGCAGTCCTGTGTTATGTACGTACAGAAATTTAAAAGTCGATTATAATATATCTTTCTATCTAAATACACTCCCTCGTAAGTGGAGACTGTACTTATCCAAATTTAGATTGTCGTCTCACACCCTGCGGATAATAACTGGAAGACATGGTCATAATAGGGTCGAAAGAAATCAGCGTTTGTGCTTAGCATGCGACTTGAATGAAATAGAGGACGAATTTCACTTTTTGCAAAATGTCCCTTTTTTGCTGACATAAGAAAAACTTATTTGAAGAAACATTTCTATTCTCGTCCGAATATGTTGAAATTTGTTTATTTGGTTAATTCAAATGATAAAAAAATACTCTTTTGAATCTTTGTAAATTTTTAAAGGAAGTTTTTTTGCATAGTATGACACAGAATTCAATACTTAATTCTGTTATTTTATCTCTTTTTCAGCTACTCTTCCAGACATTCATGAAAATCATTGTAATCTGTTCGTATATATGTCATGTGTTATATTATGTAAAACGTTTATATATGACAAGAAACTGTAAAGGTTTACGTCAAATAAACTATCTATCTATCTTGTAAATGGTATCGCGGTTTTGTCTAGCTATATTCATTTCGAATGCAGTCGTTGATCATATCATTTTTAAGTGATTTTGGAACGTTTCTGAATGGTTTGAGCGAGTGCTTGGAGTGAATGATTGGAGTGCTGAGCGAGATATTTTGAATGGTTTTGATCGAGATGAATGTCGATGTTACTAACTGTAGAGTACACTTTACTTTCGAATTAAGAAACCGTCAACATAGAGCCTCTACATGAATGACGACCGCACGATTGGCATTCCAAATCATGTTTAAGAAATCGCAGATAGGTAGGTTTCAGACAGTTTCTCCTTTACCGAAGATTTGAACTAAATAAGTATGATCCATTTCTGGTTTGCGGGGAATCTAGATCTAGTAAAAACTCTATTTTTAGACGTGTTTGGTCGTGTACTTTCCCCCCAAAAGAGTGTTCGTATCCGTATTCGTTGTTCATTCCTTGTTAACGGGATTAGTGACGGTATACCGCGATTTATTTGAGATGAACTTGACCCCCGTTCTTTAAATTAATAAAAACCTTTTAAATAATATTGGACTTTGCACGTGTTTTCATATGATAAAATTACAATTGGTGTTGTATTTAAAACATGTTTTGAAAATTTACAAAATATGTCAGGCAATTGACATTTTATCGAGTTTTCGTAGGGATCGAGTTCGGGCCAAATTAAACAAGGTATACATGCAAGTATGGGTATGGAGTGCAATGAAAACGCCCTATAAATTGTCTAAAAAGGTACAGTGGTTTATTCCTGACAAACTAATGGCACCTTAGACATATTCGTCCTCCTCTGGAATTGTTTCCTGTGTTTTGATTTCATTAAGCCCAATTATTTATCCGTCCAAAGAAGACAGGGGATCAACAAAGTGTAAGAGTGGACTTCATTTTAACCCTTTGCTGTTTAATCCCTGCTTTTTACGCGTCTGTGATTTTATGATTGAGAAAACATTGTGAAAAAAGAAGAAATTGCTTCTGACAAGCAATTTCTTCTTTTTGCACACTATTTTCTACCCTACTGAATGGTTATATTTCAAATTAAACCCACTTTAAATTTTCGTCTGCAAAACCTTTGAATTTGGACAGGTCCAAAATTTTGTAAAGCAGGAAAGTTGTAGGAGGAGAAGGACTGTACAGTCCACAGACCTTTATATGCATGCAGATGTCTTGTAACAGGATGTGATATTTCCTGCATAGTAAAGCCAACCACAATTCTGAATGTATGTGGCATACAACTATGGGTTGGTTATTGAAGACAAAGGAATCTATTCGTAGAACTTGTGTGTATATTTAATTGAACGAGGGGGAGGCGGGGGGGGGGGTGTTAAAATAAAATCGATAACTTCGTTCAAGTCTCATCCTTAAATCGTTCTAAATTCATTTACAATGTCAATTTAGCGATGCGCTTAACTATGAAAGATACAGGCTAGGTTACCCATCTGGAACAAACAGCATTTATTTCTGTTGTCTGACAAAACAGATTTGTTTGCGTGGTAGGAATCGGTTTATGAATATAATAGGATTAAAATAAGACAAATTGGAGACAGCATGATGTGTTTATAAGACATCATATTGGGATAGTTATTGCCTTAAAAGGCGGACACACACCGCTATTAGTTATGCGTCGATTCAATCTTTTGGTCTGCAAATGATGTGTCTGGTAGTTATAGATGTACGAAAAAAAGTGAGTGATCAATAGTCACTTTTTCTAAACCTATATAGACAAACTTGACATTTGATATCTAACAAAAACGTGTACATCTCTACATCTATATAAGTAATGAGCCGACAGAGCAGTCAATATCATGGACAATATTAATAAAGCCAAGCCTCAAAAGCTTCAATACGCTACAGTTAGTGACGTCTTGAAATTGACATTCATCTCAATCAAAACTATTCTATTTCACTCACCCATCGCTACTTTCATTAATTCCAAACACTCACTCAAATCATTCAAAACGCTTCAAATTCTCTTAAAAAAAGATAAGATCAACAACTACATTCAAAACAAATATAGGTAGGAAAAACCGCGTTTAAACTGACATAATTCAAATAATAAGCGTCTGATTTGTCCTTGAAAAAATATAAAGTTATCAATAGAACTCATGGGCCCATTTCTATTAAAGAGTTGCAATAAATATCGCCAACGTTGTTCATCCTGACCAAAATTGGCGATATTGGTTTACCCCCCTTTCATTTCGCCCGAAACTCATTCATCGCACACGTTGAAATTCCATTTAATTCAAATATCATTCCAAAATCATTTACATCATCAATTTCATTATGCTGTTATCTCTTTTACTAAAGAAATACTGGATAGCTTTTTAAATGCGAAATGCGTATTTTACAAAATCTCACATAAAAAAACGGATGAAATTTGGCGATTTTAAAATCAGTCTTCCAACCTCTCCCATGACAGAAATAAGATATGGGTAAATACAGTAAAATTACATCGTGAAATTGTCATTCACATCTATCATAACCATTCTAAATCGCTCACTCAGCGCTCCATTCATTCATTTCAAACACTCACTCAAACCATTCAAAAACGCCCAAACCCATTGAAAAATATATAATAACCAACGTCATTCAAAATAAATTTTGATTTAGAAAAATCGCGATTTCACTAACATAATTTGAATTGTTAGCGTCTCATAGGCTCTTGAAGAAATAGGAAGCCATATATAAAACTTGAATGTAAGTTTTATTAAAGGGAGGTAATCAATATCGCAAATATTGTTCATCCTGAACAAAATTTACGATATAGGATTACCCCCCCCCCCCCATTAAATTCACTCAAAACTCGCTTTACACACTCATTTAATTTCATTCCCAAATCATTCCCAAATCATTCATCTTGTCAATTTCACGATGTTGTTAACTGTATCTTACCAAATTAATTTACAGGAGAGGTTCTCATTGTGTGAAAATGTTTTATAAATCTAAAGATTACGCAAAAGTAATCGTTTGAATTTTCATTAAGACCCAGAATATATTACTCAGTTTTTTATGTATGTGTGTAAATCAAAACATCATTTTTAAGACAAGACAAGAAACGTTTTGAACCGGTCATTTTCCGATTTTCATATTAATTAATCTGAAAAGGGATCTAAATTTTAGTCAAGGATATTTTGTGACGTTTCACATATAGTAAAAAGAATGCGAATTTATCTAGTACATTCGATATTTCTTTATACAACGCTAAAACAATGGAACTATCTGTGCTTAACCGAACATGAACGATTTGGGGCGTAAGAAAGGACATTTTATAGACAAAAATGATCTTCAGGAGCGGCATTTAAAATGTTCTTTTCGTCAAGCGTAAATAAGGATATTTTTGTTTTCATTGCTGTGTGAAAATAAAAATGAAATTGCGATATATGAACACGAGGGTAGTGTTAATTATTGAAGCGAGAGCTATTTTCCAAAATATGTGAAAATAAATGTAAGAACAAAAATAGAAAAAAATATATCAAAAATTATGTTTCATAATCGATTTTATACAGTTAACAACAAATAGACTAAGTGAATGATTTTGGAATTAACTCAAATGAGTGTGTGGTGCGAGTTTTGAGTGAAATGAAAGGGGGGTAATCCAATGTCGCTAATTTTGTTCAAGATGAAAAAAATAGCTTTTCTGTTTGAGTGTCTTAATGGACCAATCAGACACTTTAAAATCCACACGAGCCAATAAAATGAGAGAAAATATCTAATTAGATCGCTTTAAATAAAATGTTGATCGTCTTGAAAGTTTTCGGAGCGTTTTTGAACGATTGAGTGAGTGTTATGAATGAATGAATGAATGAATGAATGAATGAACGGAGTGCTAAGTCAGCGAATTAGAATGGTTTTGGTCGGATCTAGTGTCAATTTCACAATCTTTCTAACTGTAACAGAATTTATCTCAGAGATGCATTCGTGTCTTTGTTGCAACAAATCCAACAGAAAGATGTTCCCCCCCCCCTATATCATCAATGTAGTGATCAAGTTTTTTTCTGAATTTAAATAACTTTGGAGGACGTGACAGCTTAATTGCCCTACAATCGAACGGTTAGATTAGATCATTAGCCATCCTGTAAGGCTAAGGCTTTGTATGTCCTGGATAATTTTTCCCGAAGATTTCCCGAATCTTTCAGGACATTATATCTGATAAATCGCTCTCTCAGCGCTCCAGTCATGCATTCCAATCACTCACTCAAACCATTCAAAAACGTTCAAACCCTTTGAAAATTATAGAATAAATAACATCATCTAAATAAATTTTGATAGAGAAAAATTGCGAATTCACTGACGTTTTTCAAATTTTAAGCGTCTCATAGGTTATTGAAGAAATAGAACGCTATGTATAGAACCTGTATGCATATTTTATTAAAGGGGGTAATCAATATCGCTAATTTTGTTCATCCTGAACAACATTTGCGATATAGGATTACCTCCCATGAAATTCACTCAAAACTCGCTCCACACACTCACTCAATTTCATTCACAAATAATTCTAAAATCATTCACTTTGTCAATTTTACAATGTTGTTAACTGTAGGGCTTATATACGCATTTTAGTTCACTTTAAATCTCCCTTTATGTCCCCCAATATTTTGTCTAATGGTGTGAATCAGTCGAAAGTTATTCTTTGCTTAACAACGTAGGGTAAACTGCTTTGATTTGAGACACGAAATGAATATGTCTAAATTGAATCATGTTTTGCTTTTTGTATATCCCAGGATTTAATTAGTTTCTTATTGGAAGTATTCTGTAATATACTAAGGTGGGTCTGCACACAGTTACTGCACTATCAATATTGTTTTCTATGGTATAATAGTTAATCATATCGAAAAATTGATATTTATCTCGATCAAATCCGTTCAAAATACAGTGGTCTCGCGATAGCTCGAACACACACGGGATTGAGTAATTTTCTCGAGTCTTCGCATGATTCGAGTAAATGCCAGTAAGCAAAACTGTCCTCTATGAATACTTTTCGGCGTCAATGTAAGGGGTGTTTGTTCTCTGTTTATAGGTCATTGGAAGGACAAAAGTTCAGATTTGTCAATTTTAATGAGAGGCATTACTAAAAGCATATTTTCTCTTTCTTTCTTGCAATATTTTCGTAAAAAAGACTAAACATATTCATGTGACTTCAGACATTTTTAAGTGACAATGTTTGTATTTGGCATGAATGTTCCTCTCAATAAAACGTACCTTTTACTCGGCAATGCCAATAATCAAGGTCAAACTTCTTTAAATAGCTATATTTGGGGCATAAGTGTTTAAGAACACATGTTGTTAATTTGAGAAAAATTTCAGTTGACGGCGGAAAGTGGTATAACCACAAACCACGTAAGGATAAGAATAATTGTGGTTAGCTGAATTGTGTTTTACTCGCTATTAGCAATCTAACAGTCATGTCGAAACAGCTGGAGCACCTAAAAATGGATTCCGTGTATTCCTCTCACCATTACTACAATTACATTCTTCTCTAGCCTCCGACTCATATCACACATAAGTCAACGATGTTCAGATATTCAATCCATTTGTTGAAGTGAAACACGTGTAGTCGGATGGATGAGTATCGCCGTCGTGGGTTGAACTCGACTGTAAGACCAACTTAGCTATGACGACGGTTCGGATGAGAAAGAAAATTACTGTTTGTTTCGGAATTGTTTCCGATGTTCAGACTAAACTAATAGAGGATTTACTAGAACTTCCTATATCGTCGGTATTCTGCTAAAATTTCGTAACTACAGCTTGTCTAAAGCTGTAGTTACGAGGTTTTGGTAAAATATCGACGATATGTAGCTACTTACGGTAACTAAGTAAACTGAACACTGTTTAAACTATGCTGCCCTTTTTGTATGGCATGTCACCTTTTATTTGGAAGAATGGGATCAAAATTAATTATACATTCATTGTTTACGAGCAATATTTGTAATGTCTGATGAAATATTGATAGGATTCAAGTGCTTAAGGATGAGCACACGCAAGAATAATCTTCAATTCTATCTTCTTGTCCGGACTCGGAGAATAAATTAATCATAACGCACTAATTGAATCTATTAAACTTGACCTAGACAGTGCATAATAAACTGCTTAACCATAAATAAGAGACGTTTTTTGACAGGACTTCAAATATTTCATAAATCATAAATTGATGCTAAAGTATTGGAACCGTAATAGTTACGAATCGTTTCGGAATGCATGAACTTTCACAATGTTGACCGAGGTTTCCTAATGAAAATCATTAGGAAACCACGGTTAACACTGTTAAAGTTCATTACTTCTGAAAAATTGTGGGACTATTACGGGTCCACTACCTTAAAGTATGTTTTTGTTATATGAATATATCAGGGCTCAGCGCATTACTATTGTAAGTATAAATATATATATATAGGCACTTACATTGGTATTCCACTGACCGCTCGATATGTCTGTTTTACACAAACGCTGTACATTAAGTAACACCGTCAAATTAGCATTTATCAAACCATTCCTTATTACTCAGCACTCCATTAATTCATTCCAAACACTGATTCAAACCATTCAAAAATGCTTCAGACATCTTCAAAAAACATTGGACATTTTATTTTAAAAAAGATCATTAATTCAATCGAATCGATCAAATAATTGCATTATTTAATATTAAAATTGGCCCTGTTGTTCAGGAGAAGATGTCAGTCAAAGATTTCGGGCTCAAAATAAGTCCCGCTCTACCACGCCCATGCATGTATTTATTGGCCAATCAAAATTTCACATTTTTTTCTTTTCTTTTTTTTTTTTTTTTTTTTTTTTTTTTGAAAGGGTCATCAAAGGATCAATCTGGTAAAGTTCCATTGAAATCGGCCAATTGGTTCAGGAGAAGATGTCGTTCAAAAAATCTTGGCTCAAAATAAGCCCCGCCCTGCCACGCCCATGTTTATTGGCCGATCAAAATTTCGCGAACAATTGTTTAAAAGGGTCATCAAAGGAACATTCTGGTACAGTTTCATTGAAATCGGTCCAGTGGATCAGGAGGAGATGTCGTTTAAAGGTTTTGGGCTCAAAATAAGGCCCGCCCTGCCACGCCCATATTTATGGGCAAATAAGAATTTATACGGACGACGTAGTCAGGGCGATCCTAAAAGCTCCCCTTGAGCAGGTTGTGATCAGGTGAGCAAAAAAAGTGATTCGTTGGTGAGAAGATATAGGATCTTGTTTTTTAAGTTCACGTATAGTAGATAGATGTACCTACATTTTTTATTAGTAAGATTACGAAATAAGCAATCATTGCGACCGAAACTATTCAAATAACTAGCTCAGCGTACAAGTCATTCGAAGACTCATGCCAATCACCAAGAAGTATTCCAAAATAGTTAGAAAACGCTTCGAAATAGTAAAAGAAAATAAACATTAAATCATATCGATAGAAATTTGTATGGTTGTATTGGCTGGCGTTGACTCGTAAGCGTCTGATTTGATTGTTAATTCACAAAATAAGAAAATATACGGATTTTAGTAAAAAGAGGGGGGGGGGGGGCGGGGTGTTACAAAAATTATCCTCGATTGCACGAAATTATCGATTTTGTTTTACCTCCCTTGAGAATCATACAAAACTAGCTCATAACACTCATTCAATTTCATTCAATTGAATATTTAAAAAAGGTATGCACATTATCCGTATACGCCGTCATAGCACAGGGTAGGCGCGTCGGACTATCATTCAAAGCTCTTGGGTTCGACTCTCGACATCAGCTGTCATTTTGACCGACAATTTGTTTTCCACCAAATGGTTGATAATCGTAGATCTATGCGGGATAGTAGCTTGAGGCTAGGAATGAATTAAATGGTATTACTCGTGTGAGGAAAAAATGTTAGGTGTAAAGTTACTTTCCTTAATCTTGTTTTGATACAAATTTCCATCAAATAAACACTTTTTCAGAATGGCAGTATTTTTGTGATTTCTCATATTCACACAAGAAAAATAGTATATTCTAATAGTTAATGCTTCTAACAGTTAACAAAATCGTGAAATTGCTATAATTCAGATCAAATCCGTTCTAAATCGCTCACTCAGCGTTCAGTAAACTCATTCCAAGACAAAGAAAGCTATTCATAGAACTTGTATGTACATTATATCAAAAGGAGGTAATAGGTATCGCTAATTTTGTTCATCTTGAACAAAATATGAGATACTGGATTACCTCTCTTGAATTTCACTCAAAACTCGCTTAACACACTCAATCAATTTCATTCCAAAATCATTCATCTTGTCAATTTCACGATGTTTTTTTTTTTAAAAAAGTAATAGTTTACAAGAGAGCTCGGATACAGAATAGATCTATTTTTCGTGCAAACCGAGATACCATTTCTTTAACTTATCTTAAACGTTTCCTACATGGCCGTAAGGCAGGGCTGATACCAGCACTATTTAGCTTTCAATTAGCGTTCTCAAGATTACATTTTATCACTGAAAAGAAGAAACATAATTGATCTTTTTGTTTAAGAAAATTGCTCTGATCATGCTTCGTGATATTGTTTTTGTGTGCATGTCGATAACAGAGTAATCTTCACACATAACATGCTCTTGTTTCAGCAATTTCTGTTTAATTCAGTGGGGAATGTCTGACGCGATTGACGAGCTGACAGGAAAAACACTAAAAACTACCTTTCGGGGGGAAAATGCAATAATCCCTTAACTTACTTAAGGCTATAAATTATTGAAAAAAAATCGCGAAATTGACACTCATTCCGATCAAAACAAATGTAATTTGCTCACTCAACGCTCCCTTAATTCAATCCAAACACCCACTCAAACCATTCAAAAAACGCCCCAAATCGCTAAACATTACAACATATATACGTAGCATTAGTTATTCTTGTAAAGTCAAAGTTATATGTTTGTAAGTAATTTCCAAGTCAAAAGAATATCGAAAACCTTATCTAATCAATTTTATTGATGGCCGGGAGTTATATTTTCATCTTTGACTTCCGTATTAATTATTTCATTGGACCGTGATGGAATTGCGTTGCAAGAACAAATCACATTGAAATAAAATACACAAAAGTTTTCAAGGACCCAAAGCAAGTGTAACAAAAAAAGGATTTCAGAATTTTGGGATGTATTCATTGCCCTAATCATAATATGAATTAGAAAATCATTATTTGTATAATTCCTATGAATGCGGTTCTGTCATCAATTGGTTTTAACGAAGTTCTGAAAGCAGAACTGTGAGGCCATTGAAAAATGCTACCACCATAAGAACTTTATTAGATACAAGATTCACTTATTAAAGTCTAGAATGATTGTATTTTTTTCGCCATTTCATTAACATGAATTGTCAATTTCGCTGAAACTTGGTAGATTGAATTGGGGAAAACTATATTACTGTGAGGAGAATATAGTTAGTTTCATCGTGAAAATGACATTCACCTCAATCAAAACCATTCTAAATCGCTCACCCAGGGAGCCATTCATTCATTCCAAATATTTCTTTCAAAAACGCTCAAACCCATTTAAAAATTAAGAATCAATAACCTCATTCAAAATAAATTTTGATGGAGAAAAGTCGCCATTTCACTGACATGATTCAAACTGTTAGCGTGCCATAGGTTCTTGAATAAATAAGAAGCTATGCATAGAAGTTTTATGCATTTTTCATGAAAGGGAGTTAATCAAATCGCTAATTTTGTTCATCCTGAATTAAAGTCACTCATAAATCTCTGCATAAACTCATTCAATTCCATTCCAAAATCATTCCAAAATCATTTAGCTTGTCAATTTCACGATGTATTTAACTGTCCCTTGTTTTATTTTCAGAAATGTCGGGTGCACTGAATGTAGACGAACTTAAGGAGGAATTCCTGGTTTGTGACGTATGTAGCGAGGAGTACGACGAGGAGTTCCGCGCACCTAGAGTGTTACCATGCCTACATACGTTCTGTAACCGATGTTTAGAGGGAATGGTCCGGGATTGGACCTTGATTTGTCCGACATGCAGGATCAAACATGACGTACCAGGAGACAGGTTAGTATTTTTTATTTATTTATTTATTTATTTCTGACTGGTCATACATTTTTGTCTTGGCTTGTTGCCAAAACTTCTTTTCTTTAAATAGAGACGCAAAGGTGGATTATCACTTAATAAACTAAACGCCTAATGAGTGAAATTATCAAAAAAAGCTGTACCCTGCTTTCGTTCATTTCACCCTATTGACGTTAGCTACAGTTAATTAGATCGTGAAATTGACATTCACCTCGATCAAAATCATTCTTAATCGCTCACTCAGCGTTCCATTCATTGGTTCCAAACACTCACTCAAACCATTCATAAACGCTCAAACCAATTGAAAGATATAGAATCAACAACGTCATACAAAATAAATTTTGATAGAGAAAAATCGCGATTTCACTAACATAATTTGAATTGTTAGCGTCTCATTGGTTCTGGAAGAAATAAGAAGCTATAGAACTTGTATGCATATTTTATTAAAGGGAAGTAATCAATATTGCTAATTTTGTTCATCCTGAACAAAATTTGCAATACTGGATTACCTCCCATTAAATTCACTCAAAAGTCGCTCCACACATTCATTCAATTACATTCCTAAATCGTTCCAAAAATCATTCACCTTGTCAATTTCACGATGAAGTTAACAGTAAGCAAAGTCAAATCAGTGACGTCATCGTGAACGTTGCGTAGCAATCACATGCACACTGAGGCGTTTTAATAAAGTTTGGCTTCTTTGTTATTTGTCTAATTTTTTGCATTAAAGGAATAAAATAATTGTATGTTTTTCTAGTAAGATCGATCGATATATCATTTCTTTAACAACGGCGGCTATATTTTCACCCCTGGCTTCGCGACTTTTGAAAATATAGCTTTTGTTGATCACCAAATGAAATATATCGATCTTACGCTGAAACAAACGAATATCCTTGATATCCTTCGGGTTTTATTTATTTTTTTTTGCTCGGCTGTACATCTAAGAAAACCCGAGGTACATGTATTGCTGTATAGACTTGGCGTCATCGTTTGTCCTCTCAAATTATTTGAGCTTGTGCGTGACATTTCCAACAATTTGAAATATGCGTGAGGGACAAACATTAAGCAGCCTAGAAAGCCACATACTGTATATAAAGTTACCTGATGGTCTACATATACTATGAGATATTAAATATCTACAAAACGCAAAGTGAAGACTCTGGTCAGACTGTACGGATGCACAGGCTGGTCAGAGTCTTTGCTTTGCGGTTATTTGAAATTGTTGGAAATCCCACGCACAGGCTCATTTGGTAAAAAGCATCTTCAGATTGAAGACAAAAATAATGTGCTTGTTTTATAACCGATATCTATTTTGAGCATAGTAGTGTTCTGGGGAAAATTCGTTGAAAAATTACATATCTGTGTATATGATAAACATGTTTCATTCAATTTCCCAGTCTGCGAATTCTAATTAGGTTGAATTGACAGAACAAGAATAATCTTGATGGATAACGTGTTTTCTTTATGCATTCTTTATGCATTGATTAATGAGGGCTTTGGGAACAAAGTAAAAAAAAGTCGGAAGGAAATGCGTTATAAAATGACGCTGAATATAATTAGTGTAGGTGTTCATTCTCTCTAAAAAAAAAAGCAAATATGTGTATTAATAAGCGATTGATGTATAATTTTTTTTCTTCCTTCCTTATATGAATGGTTTTTCAAAATATCGATGGCAGAAACATTTTAAATGGCGAAAGATATTGTAATTTGGCAAGTCCATGATAAGGCGGAAGATTCCCAGTTTTAAATCCCAACCACTCGATTTTTTAAATCGCTAAAAACGGAAAAAAAATTCTCTTCCATTAAACCCTGCGCTTTTAACCAAAGGTCCCATGTAAGGATAATATGTATAAACTAAAATGGTGTGGATTTTCTGTCAATAGACTAAGTTAAAAGATTGGCTATCCTGTATTAATCATGATATTATATTACAGTAAGTACAGTAAAGAACATCGTGAAATTTACAAGATGATTGATTTTGGAATGAAATTGAATGAGTGTGTGAAGCGAGTTTTGAATGAAATTTAAGTAAGGTAATCCAAAATCGCTAATTTTGTTCAATATGGACAAAATTAGCGACATTTGTTACCTCCCTTTCAAAAAATTTGGATACAAAATCTATAAATAGCTGACCAATCAGACGCTTATAATTTCAATTATATCAGTATAATCACGATTCTTCTCGAGCTATATCTTTATTGAATGTAGTTGTTGACCATATCTTTTTATGGATTTTGGAGCGTTTCTGAAAGGTTTGATTGAATGTTCGGAATGAATGAATGGAGCGGTGAGTGAATGATTTAGAACGATTTTGATCGGAATGGGTGTCAATTTCACGATAGTTTTAACTGTAACATCGGTAAATTAACATTCTAAATCGCTTCAATCATTCCAAGCACTCCTTGAAAACACAAAAACGCTCTAAATTCGTTAAAAACTCGAAAGAGTTTAAAACTATCAATATTGCACGGAAAATGTTCAAATTATTCCGGGATTTTATGTATGGTATGAATTTTAAAGGGTCTCTTCGGTATGAGGAGACACACATATTCGAAAGTCGGTAGACTTTTTTTCAAAGGGGGGTAATAAATATCGCTCATTTCGCTCGACTTGAACGAACTCAGCGATATCAAGTTATTTCTCCTGAAATTCATTCAAAACTCGGTCCACACAGTTCTTCAATATTTTTCTAAAGTCGTTCAGAAATAATTCATTTTTTGTCAATTCCTCGTTGTTATAACCTGCATATACCATTTATCGAACTTTGCCTTGAAGACAAACTAAAGAATGTAATGTACTTTGCAGAATAATGAAACTCTGGAAATGGTTTCTCGAATAGGTTTCGACTGCAACGTGCACATGTGCCACTGTCGCACTAAAAGACGTCTTTACGTATTTCATGGGTTGAACTTTTCCTATATAAACAGATAATAGTATGACATTCACTTATTTCAATGTTAAAAAGCTCGCAAGTCATCCCAAGATTTTTCTTTTCGGGAAACAAACAGCAGACAAACATCTCTACTTTGTGTGTTTCCAGACAGTATTTATTGTTATATAAGCTATAATGACGTCTTTGCTCATCTACCGTAAACTCTTCAGGCCTCAATTGATAAAAAGTCCGGAGATTGGTCTATTTCTGTCATAGCATGGAAATAATTGCGTAACGCTTTTATTTTGTACAACGCTTGCTGTTATCTGAGTACATGTAATGGAATGTTTTTAGACTTTCCTGTCGGACTTTTACTGCACAATATGTTTTTACAATGGGTTTTGTTGTTGTTATTGTTGTTGTTGTTGTTGTTGTTGTATGATTTGGTAAATTTTCCCCTTTTTTGTCGGACACGATGAAGTAAACTGCCTATAATTTCAATTATGTCAGTGATATTTCGATTTTGGCTAGATATATAAATATATTTATTCTGAAGGCAGTTGTTGATCTTATCTTTTTTGGAGCGTTTTTAATTGTTTGAGTGAGGGTTTGGAATGAATGAATGGAATGCCGGGTGAGCGATTAAGAACGGTTTAATGTAAAATTCACGATGTTACTAACTGTATTTATGCTAGCTCTACACGATTGGATATTTTTCTTGTACAAATCATGCTTTTTGAAGCAATTCAAAACAAAATTATATATCACTCACACCAAATCATTTAAAAATGCAAGAATCCGTAACCGATCCAAAATCTCACCAATTTCAATTGATTCGGTCAAATCATGAAAAAATATTTTATTTGGAGGTATAGATTTTGTAAACGTCTGATTTATTCTAAAAAACACCCATTCTTTTTCAATAAAGAGGGTAGATTTTGATTAATTAGAAAATATGATAAATTTCGTTCTCTTTTTTTTTATTCAAAAGTCGCTTATATTTCTAATCCACTAGTTTGTCAAGTTCAATAAAAACCCATTCAACTTATTATAGTATTATTCACTTTATAAAGTATTCAAAATAAATAAAAAATGAACCACCAACTAAACTAAACTTAATAGATTCCACATTCGAGCAACGAAGGCTGACGAAAGTGCAACAGCAGAAACAAAAATATTACTCATTCATACTATTATTATTATTCGATAAAAGGATGGAACATTTCAGATCCTACATTTACGAGGACCTTGATAGAGCGATTGTCCCAGAAATTTCCATAACAAAACATTTGATCTTGTTTTTCGATCCTAATCAAAGGCGAAAAATCGGGTCTGTCACGAGAAAGAATATATTTATCTGTCTGTAGCAGACGACCTCATCCTTTGCCCCTCTTTCACAAAACTTTGACAGTCTGTATGGCTAAGACCAGCCTGCACTGACGTGTTGTCTGATCTTAGCCTATACTCGTTGTATTTTACTCTACTCATTCAGTTTGATGAAAGCTTGAGCTTAAATGTTCGAAAACTCGTTTGTTTGTTTGTTTGTTTGTTTGTTTGTTTTTTGGTAGATTGATTGAATGGAGTTAAACGCCGCTTTCAACATTTATTTAGTTATTATCAAGGCGGCTGGAGCACATAACAATGGATTCCTAGTGTTTCTCGCACCAGTACAACAATCACATCCTTTCCTAGCCTCCAGCTGCTATCTCACATAGGTCTACGATTATCAACCCACTGGTGAGAGACAAATAGTCGGAAAGAATGAGTGCCGCCGTCGGGAATCGAACCCAGGACCTCTAGATTGACAGTCCGATGCGCTATGACGGCGACTGTTTTGTTTTTGGAGGGAGGTTACGCATAAGTGTCGGAGGGAGGTGGATATGGAAAATCAAAGAACTGATAGTACTGAAGGCCAGAAAATGTTTAAATGTGTAAGATTAGAACTTAAAGAAGTGGCCAATTTAAGCCTGTGAAACAAATTTGACCTGAAGTTTCCTGTTTCTTTGCTAAACATAGTTAAAGAAGGAATTAAATTATCTTTATCAAGTCCTAACTTCTTTTCCACATTTATTTGTACAATACTAACCTAGTCCTGTCTTCGTGTTAAGAAGGCGCATACGACCCATTCCCTCTTTGGACACTCGCTGGGTAGACTTCAAAAGACGATTTAAAATAAAATTACTGTTAAGAAGATAGTGAAATTGACACCGTTAATTATTTGGAAATTATTTTCGAGTGAAATTGAGTTCGATGAGTAAGTGTTGAATGAAATTAAAGGATAGTAATCCATTATCGCTGATTTTCAATATAACCAAAATTAGCGATATTTATTACCCCCTCCCTGTACTGAGCAAAATATGCATATAAGATCTATGAAAAGTGTTATTTGTCTTCACAAACCAATCAGCCGTTTAAAAAAAATAATTTAGTCAGTGAAATCGGGATTTTTATTTTGAAAGAGGTGTTTGCTCTTATCCTTTTTAGTGATTTTGAATCAGTTTTGAATGGTTTAAATGAGTGTTTAGAATGCATAAATTGAGTGATGAGTGAGAGATTTAGAATGGTTTTGACCGTGGTGAATGTTGATTTAATAAGTGATGAATAGTAACGAGGCACCGCCAGTACTTTATAATTCTGATTTGCGACATTGGCGTTTATTGTATGCGCCAATCGCTTTACTTACTAAACATCGTTTTTACAGCTGTAAAGCTGAGTATGTTCGTGCTAATGTGTTATATGATATAGCCCCCAGATTTACTTGAACATCTTTTGATGCCTTGAATGGGCATTTCGTTCTGCTACATTTTGTCATTTTCTGATTTTTGTTTAAATATCCTTTATGCTTAGAATTTACATCTCATTGTAGAACTTTTGAATGGTGTGATTCCGATGTGCAGGCAAAAACCTGTAAATATACAACCTTCTCACGTTGTGGTAATGGAACCCGAGTGTATATAGGTATACAGCTTAAATAAAGTCGTAGGTACGACCTTCCGGTCATAAACCAACATTTTTCTTTAGATGTGACTAATGACATTCTAATTTGAACAACTGAAAGCCGCAATTCAAATATAATGGTAGAACATCGAAATCAAATAGCATTCACATTTTATCGTTCTTCGAACTAAACGTCGTACCTAGAGAATAAATAAAATCTGTAAAATCGACATTTTGGTTATCCATTAACAACTTGATTTTTTTCTAACCCCCCCCCCCCTCCTCCAATCTCCATAAAGTCTGCATACTCTGCTTTATTTTGATAAATGAATTTGACTCGATGATATTCTGTGATTATCACTTGATGATGTCTTCTTTTAGTATCGATGCTCGTAGACTATGCGAGATAGCAAATGGATGTTAGAAAAAGATGTGATGGTAGTCCTTGTGAGAGAACACTAGGAATCCATTGTTAGGTGCTCCAGCCTTCGAGCAGAGTTTGTTCCATATATAGAAAATATTCATTCAATATTTTAATGAAAGGTTACTTTTATTTTTTAACTTTTGTTTTTAACTTGCACGACAATAAAAATTTGATTGATTGGAATACCTTATCGGTTGGATATATTTCCATACAATGCCTTCATACATTGAGTATTTTGACTATCTCTGTCAACTTACTATGCGAGGGACGTTCACCATCAGCACTTTCAGCGCTTTCTAGAAATCAGACAACAATTTATGGCCTAGTTAAGGTACATGTAGCCTAAAAACTATCAACATTGCGTTGATATCAGGACGTTGGTAAGATATGATAATCATTTTATTATTATCATTATAACTATTATAATTATTATTATCATTATTATTATTATTATTATTATTATTATTATTATTATTATTATTATTATTATTATTATTATTATTATTATTATTATTATTATTATTATTATTATTATTATTATTATTATTACATGTATTATTATTATTATTATCATTATTATTATTATTACATGTATTATTATTATTACTACCATTATTATTATTAATAATATTATCATTATTATTATAATTATTTAGGCCTATGTGCTTTTAAATATAGACAGGTATCTCGATTTGTTTCAGAATTTATGTGTGTTGTACAAACAGTGAAAGATTCTAGATCTTCTCAATTTAAATTTATGACACTAAATTGGGTTAAAAGTTTTAGGTCGGAATCTTGTCTCCAAAAAATATCACATTTATGACTTTCATTGTCCTAGAGGGTTGTTATCCTTATAATGTACTGCCAATTTAGTATTCCAGGACATGTTTTACGGTTTTTATGACAAATATATTTAATAGAATTTCAGTAAGTCGCCTTTTTAATAAGACGATTTTTTTTTTAAAATATCTTATTAAAATCGTTAAATATTACTAAACATATCAAACATGATCTTGATGGCATGTTTTCTTAAAAAAATCGACAAATGTTCGTTTATTTACCCGCTTATGGAAAAAAACAGTTTCTTTCGTGGAAAACTAAAAGATTCGCCTTTTCATTTTGAATGTAACGAAGAAATCAATTGGATTTGGTAACTAAAGAAATGCGACACAATCGACACAGGATAAGGCTGTGGACTATGACTTTTGTATTAAATGTACATTTACGTTCTTTTTTTCATTTATATATAAGTGTTCCATTTATTCCAATCCATTAACTCTAAAACGCCATACTTATTGCTCCGAAGAAAATACTACCTAATAGTGTAGCCTCTGTTAGCGCAATTTGCAATTTGCTCTAAAAATTACAATAGAAAAGAAAAGAAGGCATATAACATGTAACTAAAACTTTTGGTACAAAGTTTACCACATTTATTCGACCTAAATTATTACAGTAAAACTTTTGTTGAGCGACCACTTAAGAGAACACCAAAAAGCGGTCGATTATGGGAATGGTCGATTACTACGAAATACTATAATAAATGTGACAGTTGATTTTGATACCATTTATAGATTGTCGGTCAAGTCGAACTTAATCCTATGATGTTCGAACCCATTAGAATCGTCTTATTGAAACGATTCTAATTGGTTCCAACAACATAAGAATCAACAATAACCAAGAATGTAATCTTTTTCGGAGATTTTGCTTACGATGAAGGGGCGTTATATGGTGGTCGCTTGATAAAATTGGTCGCTTAGTAGACGTGGTCGCTCAAACAATATCTACTGTAGATCGGTTTGTGGCAAAATGGCTACATGAACAGGTACATGTATAAAGGATCCTTATTCCTTTTGAAGATAAAATCTCATTTTATGAATAATGAAAATTAAAGAATAGAAGTTAAAGTCAATCATAAATGTACATGTATTTGTCATTTAGACAGTTTCTAGGAGAATGGAAGCTATATATTCGCAAAAACGCTGTTTCTTTAGTTTCCTTTACTTTTACCTGAAACAAAGCTAAGCGAATAAGAAGTATCTTGTGAAGAAAACTGTCGTTGCATGGTCAAAACTCAAGCAACAAGAGCCCTTATCTTGCTGAATTTATTTCATTTACAAAAAAAAAATCGGTCATACTACAGTTAACGACCTCGTGAAATTGGCAAGGTGAATGATTTTGGAATGATTTAGGAATGATTTAGGAATGAGTGTATGGAGCGAGTTTTGAGTGACATTAATGGGCGGTAATCCTATCCTCAGGATGAACAAAATTGGCGGAATTGATTACCTCCCTTTATAAAATATGCATACAAATTCTATACACAGCTTCCTATTTTTTCAAGAACCTATAGCTAACAATTTTGAATTAATGTCAGTGAAATCGGGATTTTTGTCGTTCAAAATCTATTTTGAATGACGTTGTTGATTCTATATTTTTCAATGGGTTTGAGCATTTTTGAATGGTTTGAGTGAGTGTTTGGTATGAATGAATGGAGCGCTGAGTGAGCGATTTAGAATGGTTTTGATTGAGGTGAATGTCAATTTCGCGATGTAACTAACTGTAACAAGTCCGTCCAACTTTTTTACACTGTAATAAACTAGAAAGCAGACCTGCGTTCCGGATGACAGAACGGTGCAAGCATTTTTTTTCTTATTATACCCCGCTTTGCATGTGCGCTTGCTGTTTGTATACGCTAAGACCATCCGTCGAAGCTTTTTTATACAGCTGCAATATGCCGAGAACAGCATATTAACAAAATCGAGAAATTGACAATCTGAATGACATTGGAATGGTTTCGGGATGAAAGTTGATAAGTGCGAGGAGTGAGTTTTGAGAAAAATTAAAGGCAGGTAATCCTTTATCGCTAATTTTGTTCAAGATGGACAAAATTAGCGTTACTTATTACCTCCATTTTATGAAATATACATACAAGTTCTATAAAGAGCTTCTTATTTCTTCAAGAACCAATCAGACGCTTACAATTTCAAATTTGTCAGTAAGATCGCGAGTTTTTTCTAGATACATGTATATTTATTTTGAATTTAGCTGCTTATTTTATCTTTTTTCAGCCATATTTAAGAGTTTTGATTTGTTTCAGTGAGTGTTGTGAAATAATGAATGATTGGCTGAGTGGGCGATTAAGAAAGGTTTTTGATAGGGATTAATGCCAATACCTCGATGTAACTAAATGTATATACTGTACAATGTTATCTTGCTAGATGCAATACAATCTAATTACTCGATTTTATACTTGACAATATTTCTAGGGTATATATTATCTATAGACCGATTGGGGGATTGATAAATAGATAAATTTCATGCTGATGACATTCGTTGCCTTGGAAACGAATTCAATTTTTGACTTTTATGACAATAGATGTATGGGTTTTGTTTGGGAGGAAAATAAATTTCTAAAAGTCCTTGCTCAAACAATTTGTCTTCCGCTTTATTACTTTATTTGTTTCATTATGGAAGACGAATGAGCCATGTGTATTTTGTGATTCGTCTGCGACCTTGGCAGAATGATCACCGTGGGATTTTCATAAGGTTGTGGAACTGGCCTGTGGCCCTGAATTTTCTTTTTTTTTTTTTTTTTGGGGGGGGGGGGGGATAGATTTATAGAAAGCTTTTTGGTTATGAAATATCGAGACATTTACCAAATAAATTGTCCGTTTATTTCTAAGACCTCGTAACTACAGCTTTAATCAAGCTGTAGTTACGAGCTTTAAGAACTAAACCGACTAAATAATACTTTGAAAAAAAAGAAGCGACCAATTTTTAGGAAGAAAAAGTTTATATCCTTTTCAAGACACGTCTTGTATCAGCTCGGAAAAATATCTCTTTTAAGGGAAATCTTTTTTTTAGGAAAACCTCTTGACGGGAAGGGCCTGATGATGACCTCAGTTTCCTGGTGAAAAAAATGGTTACCCTGCTCTCGGTTCGATTCCCACAGGCGGTGGGGAAATCTTTCTATACTGAGGTTATAGTACATTGCCGTGAGAAACTATACAGTTAAGGACATCGTGTTATTCACAGGGTGTACTATCTTCACGTGTAAAGGGGAATCGAATCGATAGCTTCTTCTCGAATACCGATACGTAAGATAAGTAAAACGTTCGTAACCGTTGGCTCGACAAGATGAGGGTGTACTTTTTTTTTGGAGGAATTCGAAATGAAATTAAATGAGCGAGAGGAGCGTGTATTGAATAAAGTTTAAAGGGGGGGGGGGGGGGGTAAATGAAGTTAATAATTTTATTATTTGAACGAAATGTACGACATAAATCTACACAGATTGTTTTTGTATGTCTTCACGAACAAATATACGCTCTAACATCCACTATGTAATAGAAGAGAAAAGGAATTCAATGATTTAATCGATACGAATGAAGAAGTGATCTCTTTGAATGATTTAGAAGCGTTTTTGAACGATTACGGGGCGTTAAAGCGATTGTATAGAGTGATTTTGAATCGTTATCTTTCCGTGATAACAGACAAATAAATCGTTTTAGAAAAATTGTTGATTTCATTGAAGGGTAATATAATTTCGCCAATTTCGTCCAGAATGAACGAAATTATCGATATTTTATTACCTCCTCTTATTTCCATTCAAAATTCGTTCATCGATATCATTCAAATTAGTCAGAGACAAAAATATAAATTCCCATGATGGTTGAAATGGCAGTAGAGGCTGCCATCGATGAGAAATTCGATATCATTACGTATTAAATTCCATTTCAAAATATCATTCAACTGCCTTGCGTTCAGGACCACAAAACGGTGCAAACAGTTTTCCAATTATACCCCGCTTTGCACGTGCACTTGCGTGCAAAGCGGGGTATGAATAGCAAACTGTTTTTACCATTTTATCATCCTGAACGCAGGGATGGCCTTTTTCATGATGTTACTAAAAATAACTTCATTTTCGTGTATTGAGAAAAATCATATTCGTCTTCTAACATATTTTTTTAGGTACTTTGATTAGAAATATTCGAGCCTCATATGTTATATAACTTAGACATTGTCTGCGAAGCATTGTATTTTTATGATGAATCGCCCGTAATTTGATAATAATGTCTTATCTGTCGGATCCAAATGACGAATTATTTCCGAGATCGTGACTCCAAAGTCTAGCCTTTCTTTGTCACATACTGTAAATAACGTAATAAACTTCACGTTTATTTAATCGTATTGCATTCGAGATTTTATCAAACAACGTCTAATCTATTTACTTTGTTAGGCTCAAATTACATGAGATCATTTATAAACATTTTTTTTAATAAAATTGCGAATTTAGCAAGAGTTCAACAGTCATCTTATTACAAATAAGTGTTTCAATTTTTCGATTGTTATGAATGAAGGCAGTTAACTGTTCGTTTTATTATACATATACACTAGAACAAATACTAAAATTAAAATATCGAGAAAATGACACTCAATCCAAACAAGACCATTCCAAACCGCTCACTCATCGCTCCATTTATTTATTCATTCAAAAACTCACTCAAATCGATCAAAACGCTCCGAAATCTTTAGAAAAAATTCTAGCCAAGATGATCAACATTTAATTCAAATCGATCAAATTATTCTTTAATTTTATTGGCTTGTGTGGATTTTAAAGTGTCTGATTGGTGTATGAAGTCACACAAAAAAGTCAGTATATTCAATTAAAGGGGGGTAATTGATATCGCTATTTTTTCATCGTGAAAAAATAAGCTATATTTGATTATCTCCCTTGAATTTCACTTTAAACTCGCACCACATATTCATTCAAATTTATTCCAAAACCACTCCAAAATTATTCATCTGGTCAATTTCACGATGTTCTTAACTGTAATGCTTTTTGAATGTCTGTATATTTACAGTATCCGGAACTTCCCGCAAGAGAACACGAGAAGAAGTCTACGCGATTTTGTCCGACTAAAGCGGAAGTCCCACCAGATCCCTTGTCGTGATTGCCCCGATAGCGGAGTCGCCGCCTACTTCTGTAAGGATTGTCAGACCTTTATGTGCGCGGAGTGTACGCATGCGCATCTTCGAAACTTCCTGTCCAGAAACCACCAGATTGCAAACTTCGAGCAGCTTAGAAAATATGGCCTAGAGACATTCCAGCGACAACTTACATGCTCCGTTCCTGGTCATGAGGGCCAGTCGCTAGATTACTACTGCACGGCCAAGGTATGCTCCAAACCTCTTTGTAAGATGTGTACGGTATTGGACCACGATGAGGCCAAAGGTCACGCCATTCGGAAAATCTCGGATGTTTACGATGAAGAGCGTCAGTTGGTCTCGGATCTAATGAAGCATTTGGACGATAAGATTTCAACCGCTAAGAATGTCATGAAAGAAACGGAGGATGAGTTCTCCACACTGAGTAATAAAGAAGATGTGATGAAGAAGGAAATCGACATTGAAGTGGACGCTGGAATGAAGATGTTGGAGATTAGGAGGAGAGAACTTAAGGATAACTTGCAGACAAGAATCAAGGAGAAGAAGTCGGTTCTGCAGAAACAGCGGGATTACCTGAGATATTATTTATCCCTGATGTCGAATGCTCGAGACTTCAGCTCACACAGTCTTGTACACAGCATGCCGGCTGAGTTCGTCCAACTCACCAAAACAATCACTAATCGTCTACAAGAACTGAAGACTCAGCATCTCGACTCGTGCCCGCTGGAGAATTCTTACGTCTCCTTCGACAAAATGAACATGGGACCGGATTTTAAATCGTTTATCGTTGGAATGGGACAAATACGCTCCACTGCGATTTATCCACCAAAGACATCGGTTGAAACCCTAGAGGCGCCTCTTGGACAAGAATCTGAGGTCATCCGGGTTTACCTGTATGACGCCAAAGGACGGCCACAACGTGATAGTTTTGACGCTATCAGCGTAGACATCAAAGACGCCAAGGGTAACGCCGTTCCGTGTAAAGTCGTGGACGCCAAGACGGTTGATGGTTGTTACAAAGTGATCTGCAAGCCGACAAGTCATGGCACCCACAAGGCTCGAATCCGTGTCCTGAATCGAGCTGTCAACGACGAGGGCTTCCAGTTTATAGTACGAGCTCCCGGTAAAACATTGCACGTGTTGAATGTGTGCACGCGTGGGTGTTGGAAATATATGTGCACTTCTTTTAGGTTAGACGCGACAACGTATCCCTCTGATACAGTTAATGACATTATTAAATTGACCCTTATAACTGACCGCTGAATCAGCGCTCCATTCATCCATTCCAAAACTCCCTCAAAGTAGTCGCTTGGTTTTACTTTACTTTCCTATTCACTTGAGAATTCAACAAGATACGCGCATTCTGATCGGCTTAAAAAATGGTTTTATTCATCAATGAAAACAATTTTGAGCACACAGCCATTTTGTGAATTTGCGTGCAAAGTAGTTCCATTAAAAATCCGTCTCTTTTTGAAGAAATCTATACATTTTTGCTTCATGATATAAAATTATAAGATATGAAGAGATTTTTTCTTTAACCCTTTCCTGTTTTACAAAATTTTAGACCTGTCCAAATTCAAAGGTTTTGCAGACGAAAATTTAGAGTGGATTTAATTTGAAAAATAACTACTCAGTAGGGTAGAAAATAGTGTGGAAAAAGAAGAAATTGCTTGTCAGAAGCAATTTCTTCTTTTTTCACAATGTTTTCTCAATCATAAAATCACAGGCACGTAAAAAGCAGGGATTAAACAGCAAAGGGTTAATTCATGAATTCTTCGCGTATTATTCATACAGTGTGATTAGGTTTTTAAATTCATAACTCCATGTAATCAACAAATACTCTCCTCATCTTTTAATTGAAAGACAATTTCATTATAACAAAGTTTTATCAGTGAGAATTTGAAAATTGGTAAAATGAGTAAGAAATGTATATTGAATATATGTGTGTTTGCGTTAAACATTAGAAAAATGAATAAAAGAAATTACAGGGAAAGAGAAAAAACGAGAATGATAAAATAATTGCCAAACCGCCTCCCCAAGGCTTCTATAATATGTCAATTTCAAGATACATTCATCATCGGGGGAATTGATCACAAAAATTAGCTTAAAATGAATTAACTATTCAGATTCTTCTTGGAATAATTAACACAGAATTTCAACGTTTATTAAGTTTAGAAGTTGTCTTGAATTTAACATGGGAATGTGAACGTGTGAACGCCTTTTTCGGAATAGCCCGCAATCAAGATAAATCATTTAATAATATGACCTACATCGCGGGAGTGAAATAAACCCGTTGAATATTTTTGTTATAACACGGGTTAGTGGAATATCTATGCAAATGACCTCAGAGCGAATAGTAACGGTTTTTTGTGTTTTTTTTGTAACCGCGAAAATTACGTCATTATGTATATATTTTGACGACAGTTTTTTTAACGGCGTTATAAGTTTGGCGGTAATTGAAATGTTTAATTTCAAGAGTTTTGACGATTTTTCGCAAAAATACGGATTTTATTTAACACGTCATCTAAAACAGATAAAAACTAGGCGCAGCCTCGTTTTTTTTTCTGTTTTTAGATGACTCGTTTAATAAATTCGGAATTCCATGACCACTCATTCAATATCCTCTATTCTATTAACTTTTATCAATGTGTAAGAGTTTGCATGCAATTGGGGCCTTCTTTAGGTCAAACATGTAAAAGCCCGGACTGTAACATAGTGTAATGAGAAGTTTGCCTAATTGTCTACAGACACTTTGATACCTCATTTATCTACAAATCGCATAGTAAAGACTCTGGTCAGACTGTGCAGATGCACAGACTGGCCAGAGTCTTTGCTTTGCACACATATAAAATTGTTGAAAATGTCATGCACCGGCTCATATGATATCATGGGGAGAATCACACTTCATTTCTATGTCCTTTGCTGGTGATTTCATAAATTTGTACTCTTTGTATCGAAATGAATCTTCCCTCTGACCAATGATTGCATAATCGTAAATCGCGGATTAGGCAGCTAGAGGCTTGCATATGATGTCGTGTCAGTAATGTTGAGAGAAATACTAGGAATGAAGTTTATGTGCTCCAGCCGATGCCATATGACAGAGAACTGTAAAAAGTGGCTTTAAAAGTAAACAAAATTCCAAACTAATAAATGTATCGTTTTCAATTGAAGTTTGATATGATTATTTGATGTCTGCGCGACGCAAGTACATTTTGAATGGACATAACACTATTTGATTTCATACAATCTAATACTACCTAAAAACAAACTACGAGAAAAAAGAAAGAAAAAATATTTCAAGATCTGCTGAATAGACAAACCCTTCGTACATGTATTTTTGAAAGCGTTTTTCCTTGTCGCTGCTGTTGTTGTTGTTTCTGAGGTCTACCAGATTTTTTACATATTTGTGACCCGTCTATCGAAAAACGCAATAAAAAAGGTAACACAGAGAATATATCGACCACAGGTCGGATTTCGAAAATTATATCACATTAAGTTAGAATGGTTGTTTGAGATTAAGACAATCAGCCAAGTGTTTGAGATTAAGATAATCAGCCAAGTTTTTAAGATTAAGGAAATCAGCCAAGTTTAAAATATTTCCAACCTGGTTAGCCTGTACAGTTCAGGCAGTCTGACTACAGTTAAGAACATCGTGAAAGTGACGCGATGAGTGATTTGGAATGACTTTGGATTGAGATTGAATGAGTATGTGGAACGAGTTTTGAGAGAAATTAAAGGGATGTAATCCAATATCGCTAATTTTGTTCAAGATGAACAAAATTAGCGATATCTATTACCTCCCTTTAATAAACTGTACATACTTTTCAGTTTTTGTGTCTTCATGGACCAATCAGACACATTAAAACCCACACCAGCTAATGGTATCGCAGAATAATTTTGATCTATTTGAAATAAATGTTTATCGTCTTGAACGATTTTCGAAATATTTTCGAATGATTTGGCGCGTTTTTGATCGATTTGAGTGAGTGTTTTTTTGATAAATGAATGGAGCGTTGAGTGAATGATTAAGAATAGTTTTGATCGGAATGAATATCAATTTCACGGTGTTTTTAACTGTAGGATCAACAGTTTACGCACTACCCTGATGGTTCCCCTTTTTTCCTGGCGGATCAAATATTGATATTTTTGGTTAGTGTAATTCTATAACTAAAGCTGTTTTTTACGACGTATTGGAATTACCTCGAACATTTGCCCCATTCCTTCCTTATTGTAATCAATCAAACAAAACTGCATTGTCATTTAATCCAATTCTTAAGCAATGCTGTCATTTAATTGAAATACTTCGCTAACGTAAAGTTTTCTTCACGAATGTATCTTATTGTATTTATGGCATAAAACCAACTTATTTTGGCACGAATTGTATTCATTATTCCGTACAAAAGGAACTATTCGCGATAACAAATTGTTATGTAAATTGCTCTGAAAGTTTTGTGAAATATCTTGTTAAAATTTTACGGTTTTCTACAATTCCATTGATCATATCTAAATATTATCTCTGACATAAAATCTATTTATTCCCATTGGAGTTCGAAAAAGCTTTGGGATTCAAGTAAACAGCGAAAAAGCATTGACTTCAAATATTCAGACTTTGTCTATTGCAAGAATGAATAGAATCATGTTCTTTCTTTATATTTTTTTCAAGTTGGTACAGTTATAAAGATCGTTAAATTGATCCTTAATACGATCAAAACAATTCTAAATCGCTCACTCAGCGATCCATTCATTCATTCCAAACACACACTCAAATCGATCAAAAACGCTCAGAATCTTTATAATTCATTTCGAAATCGGCCAAGATGATCATAATTTAATTCAAAATCGATCAAATCATTCTACAATTTTATTGGCTCGTGTGGAATTTTAAGTGTCTGATGGGTTCAAAAAGACACACAAACAGATAATTGAGTGTTTTCTATTAAAGGGAGGTAATAAATATAGCTAATTTTGTTCATCGTGAACAAAATTAGCTATATTTGATTATCTCCCTCTAATTTCAGCCAAAACTCACTCCACACACTCATTCAAGTTCATTCGAAAATAATTCCAAAATCATTTATCTGGTCAATTTCGCAATGTTCTGAACTGTAGCGCCCTATGCTAGATATATATACTATCATGGAATGTCTTGGATTCGATTCCCGGCGGTGGTAAATATCCTTTCGGGCATTTGCCTCCCTTAAATAGACCGTTTATCGTAAAGATTATGTGGATATTGGCTGGAGGCAATGAAAGGTGATAATGGTGGAACTGGTGAAAAACAAGGAATCCATTTTAAGGTGCTCAAGCCGCCACGATACTACAGGAAGATTTTCAAAGCGGTGTGAAACTAGCGATATTTTATCATGTCCCTTCAATTTCGCTCAGAGGTCGCTCCGCACACTCATTCAATATCATTCCATATACAATCAACACGTCAATTTCATGATTTTCTCCCGGTTGAAGAGTTAAGAAGATCGTAAAATTGACAGGATGAATGAGTTCGGAATGATTTTGGAATGAAATTAAGTGAGTGTGTTGAGCGAGTTTTGATGAATTTAATGGGAGGTAAACCGATATTGCAATTTTTTGTTCAAGATGAACAAAAGTGGCATTATATATTTATTACCTCCCTTTAATAAAATAGCATACACACAAACTCGGAATGGAATGAGTGGGAGAGGCGAATTTGAGTGAATTCAAAGGGAGGAATTAAAATATCGATAATTTCCCCCAAATTGACAAATTTGGCTACAATTTATTAAATATCAATAAAAAAAATTCATATTTGTGCATTTTTCGAGCTCATCAGACGTTTTGAAATGCACAACCGTTAATAAAGTAATGTATTGATTTGATCGATTTAAATGAAATCCTAAAGGCGTTGATCTTATGAACGATTTTGAAACGTTTTCGAACGATTGGGGAACGTTTTTGACAGATTTGGATGAGTGTTTGGAATGAATGAATAGAACGACTGGTCGGTTTTGATCGAGGCGAATGTCAATTTCATGATGTAACTTACTGTTGTAGTCTCAGTTTTCAACAAAATATGGAAACCAGCCGAACTGTTTTCACACGGAACTATTTTAAAACGATATATTTCCTCCCCAAAACTAAAAATGCATGCCTAGTCGTAATTTTGGCAGTTTTAATACGAATGCGTGTGGCAATATACGTTAAGACAGAATCTAATTTCTTCTTTTCCCTAAAATGATGGATTTTCCTTGCAAGTCATGCAACATTTTAATTTGTAGCATTTGGGGAGTGGTTGTTTATCTCTACATTTGAGTGTTTAACGCTGTTTTTCATTTACAGTTAAGAACATCGTGAAATTGACAAGATGAATGATTTTGGAATGATGTTCGAATGAAATTGAATGAGTGTGTGGAGCGAGTTGTGAGTGAATTCCAAGGGAGGTAAAATAAATGAGAAAATCCCGACTCCCTATCCCATTTTTCATTCAAAAAATAAAATGTTTACAACTACATAATCGGAGCCACACGTGGTGCGGAAGTTCCACACATGATTTTGAAAGCGGAGCCGGTGGCTCCGATTATGGACATCAACCCCCCCCCCCCCCCCCCCCCACCCCCCGTAAATCTGTCGGAGTGCAGACAAAAAGTGCGGCCAGTTTTGATTACATAACTTTGAACTGCTAGACTGAACTTTGTGGACAGGGCACCATGTGAATCGGTAGATACATGTACGTCACTAGAATCAGAGAAGCGTTCAACCCTGCGTTCAGAATGTCAAAATGGTGCAAACTGATTGCTATTTATACCCCGCTATACACTCAAGCGCAAACAGTTTGCAGCGTTTTGTCATCCTGAACGCAGGGCAGGTTTTGTGTTCACTTCTGCAAAAGTAAGAATATAGTGTGGCGGTAATATAGAATATCATGCGTACGATTTTGATTGTTTGTTTGAATGGCGTTTTCTCACGCTTTCAATAATATTTCAGTTACATTACGGAAGCTGGAGCATCTAATCATGGATTCCTGGTTATTATCGCATCGGTGCTAAGATTACATCATCGGTGGCCTAGTGGTAAATGCACTCGACCCGTGACCTGGAGGTCCGTGGTTCGAGCCCCACTGTCGCCGGGGTGTGTTAATAAGCAAAACACTTAATAGCCAGCCCCAGTTCATCCAGCTGTAAAATTGGGTAGCAGTGGGTTTAAAGTTTAAACCACTGCCTCTCTCTCAGGGACGTGAAAACATCAGAATTGTGTGTTCGAGAACAATTCTTAAAGCTTAAGCTTTCGTCGCAATCGAACTAAAATAAATTAGTATAAACTAACATTACATCCTTTACTAGCCTCAGGATGCTATTCCTCATAGGTGTACGATTATCCCCTCTCTCTCTCTCTCTCTCTCTCTCTCTCTCTCTCTCACCCACTCTCTCTCTCTCCCACTCTCTCTCTCTCTCTCTCCCACTCTCTCTCTCTCTCTTCACCCCTCTCACTCTGTCTCTCCCCCTCTCCCCCACTCCCTCTCTGCCCTTTCTCTCCCCCCCCCTCTCTCTCTGTCCCCTCTCTCTCTCCCACTTTTTTTCTCTCTCTCTCCCTCTCTCTTTCTCACTCCCCTCCCTTTCTCAACCCTCTCTCTATCTCCCCCCCCCCCTCAGCCTCTCTCTTTCTCTTCCTCTCTCTCTGCCTTTCTCGCTGTCACTATCTCACTCTCATTTATCTTTCCCCCTCTCCCTCTCCTAACCAAGCCATAATAATAGGGGACAACTATAATTCGACGGAGTCTTTACGTGTTACAAAATTTTGAAGCAGAACAGTCAATAAGTCGTATTAACGGTTTAATGCTCAAAGATAAGAGTATTCATGTTTACTGGTTAAACTGCAAAGCTCATGAAGTTCAAGCAGTAGTGTGCTGGCCTAAAGTCTGAATTTGTCCCCTTCTAGTATGACGGGAAGTTGAAATGATTATGTAGAGGGATAGAGAGAGAGAAAGAAGACAGAGAAATGCCCATCAGGCACTCACTCAACAAATTAGTGCATTCACACATCTATGAACGCACTTGATGTGACTTATCAGCACTGGTGTTTCGGAAAAAGCTTAGTTTTTATCTGAAAATTATATGTTTTTTTAATAATTTCTTGTTATGAATATTTAAATATATGCATTTGGGTAGTTGAAAATGCTCTAATTAGCTTTAAAACATATTATTCAGTTGTTCGTATTTTAACGTTAAGGAAAAATTGAATTAAATTAATGATACTCATTCGTTATTTTTAAACAGAAGCGAGAAAAATAGCACATTTGAATTGTTATTCTTGAAAATCTATCTTTTCATTAAAGAATTAATTATATATATACATAGCCCCCGGTAATAATTGTTTACAGTAAAATACCATTTTCTAAGCTCCAAGGTTAAACTCCGGATTAGCTGTGAGAGCTAAACAGTAGGTTCTTGTATCCATCATCAATCCATTTTTTTCTATCAGAAGGGAGTTCGACATCGGGAAGAGTTGTTTATAGTTTTGTTTTTAGAATTTTCCACATGAAGATTTTTTTTGAATTTTAATTAAGTTTTAATTTAGATAAGATAGTCATTAATTGTGACCACCTCAGACAAACAGGGAAAAAGCAGCTGGGTAGAGCGAAAAATGTCGGTCCCGGTCAGTCTGCATGTTCGACCAAGATCGAATTCAGCGAATATGAGATAACAAAAACTTACGCCAGTATTGAGCGTACACGTTTCCTTATAATTTCTAAAGTCCTTAACTATAGGAAGAAAAAGTGCGTCACTTTTTTTTGAAACGCCTCGATAATGTCCAATCACAAAATAACTAATAACATTTGTGTAAAGAGAAATAAAGATTTATGATAAAGTTCTTGTTGGATATCATTTTTTTCCTCGAGAATAATTGAATTAGAATTGTATACATAATGATGATATTATAGTCTTATTTGATAACATATACGATTAAAATTAGAAACAAAATAGCCAGTCGTTCTTTCTAGTAAAATAAACATCGAAAACAAGTGCAAGGGTAGTACCTAAAAAATTTAGCTAAATGAAAGTTTCAATTTGAAATATACTTCTCACCCAACTTGCTTTCTTTTGGTCATAGGTTTTTAATATTTTTTTCGCATACCTAAAATTCGTTTATTTTTCTCCGAACAAGTGAACTCTAAAAACACGTTGTTTCCATATCTTTGGGTCAGCCTTCGTATAATATTGCTTTTGTGAACAATCGCATATTTCGAAAATTTAATGACATTAAGATAAATTGACGTTACCAGAATGCATAAAATAAAACAAAGAAAAAACAACAACAACAACAACAAAAAAAAAAAAACAGTTGTGTGGCAAAATATCGAAATAACAGCTTCAATAAATTGAAGTTACGATAATTTGACTGCTTTTTAACGATCTTTTTGACGAAGAATATAGTTTTTAAACATATTTGCGTACTGTTCATTATGGGAGTTACGACATGTGATCTTGGAATGATGTTTTGAAATAAATAAAAAAGAGATCAGATAAAGTACATATCGACCACAGGTCGCGCTTCAGAAATTCTTCCACTCTAAACAAGAATGTTTATTAGAGATTCAGAAAACCAGTAAAATGAGAAAAGTAGAAAAGTTTCGAACCATGTTAGTCTGCGTAGCTCGCACCACCCAGAATGTTTCGCTTGACGGGTCATTTAATCCTACAGTCTCGTAACTACAGCTTTAATGAAGCTATAGATAAAGTGTTTAGAAATTACAATGAATTTTTTCCCATATCTCCCTCATTTTAATCATTCATTCACAATGCATTTCACATGCATTGTATTTCAATTCAATACCTAAGCAATACTGTCGATTTATTGAAATGTTTCGCTTACGCACTTTCTTTACGAATTTATTTTATTGCATTTATGGCATAAAATCAACTTATTTTGGCAGAACGTTTAGTTATTATTCTGTACAATGGCATGTATTCGCGATAACAAATTGTTATGTAAATTGGTCTGAAAGTTTTGTGAAATCTCTTGTTATTTTTTAACGGTTTTCTACAATTCAATTGATCATATCTAAATATTCTTTGAGACATACAATCTATTTATTCCCATTGGAGTTCGAAAATGTTTGGGGTTCAAGTAAACAGCAAGAAAAGCTTTGAATCCAAATCTGCACACTGTCTAATGTTAATAACTTCGGGAAATCGACGCTCATTCCGATCATAGCCGCTGAAAACCACTCACTAAGACGTCGCGCACGCTAATGCTTAAACATTTTGTAACGTCGTTATGCCATATAGACGTTATTAGACTGTATTTTTTCTGAATCGCTTCTTGCTTATTACATGTAGATTTGCTACGCTTATTTATTATTAACTGCTATATAAGTAATATACCGAAAAAGACAAAATACACCTTTTCTTTTGGAAGCATTGTTATCACCAATCAGCCTGAATCGTTTTAGTCTTGGATTGATAAAAAACACATCATGCAATGTAATATTGCGTAAGACGTTGAAAATAATACGTTTTTGAAAAGTATGTCCATACTAACAAATCTTACAACTTGCAATATCTTTCATCGTATCTCCACGAATTTTTTTCTGGTGATTGTACGAAAAGGTAATATTTAAGAAATGTAAAATGAATTATGATTATTTTTTTGATAAGGAAATGCAATAGCTAAACATTTTGAAAACTGGCTTTAGAATTTGCATTCGAAAAAAATTGTGTCCACACACATTTTCTTTATTTATTTTGTATGACGTATTATTATTTTAACCACATAAACAAAAACAAGAAAAAAATAATATTCTTATTTTGAATTTTGAAAAATATTTAACCGATTATTGATGAAAATTTTGTGAAAGCTTAGCCCTTTTTCAGCCGATTTTTACTATAATTTGACGTTTAACACCTTTCGAAATTCAAATAAATCGCTACCAATTGTTTGTTATTTCACTGATGGCCATTTAAGTTCACCTACTACATGTAACATAACGTCGGTCCTCGTGTAAATCTCAAGATTTTCCACATTTTTTTCATCAGCAATTTCGTGCACTTTGGGGGTCATTAAGAAATCTACCCATGCTTAATTGTTACGTTTTGCAGACGCAATTTAGGAGTTTTGATGGCAAAGAAACTGAATTTAACGGGAATTCGATTTTTCTAAATTCGTTTAACCAATTAAGATTGATACACATGTAGTGTGTTTTCTTGAGCTTCATTTGGTAAAAACTGACAGGTTTGGAAGAAATAGTAGTTGGAAATTTAAGGTGGACGTGCGTTTTCAACTGTTAAGCGTTACCGTGCGCGACGTCTAAGCGCTCCATTCATTCATTTCAAACACTCGCTCAAACCATTCAAAAACGCTCAAAATCACTAAAATGATACGAACAAAAACTCCACATAAGAGTAAAATCGCTGGAAAAAATCCACGTTTTCACTGACTAAATTGAAATTATAAGCGTCTGATTGGTTTTTGAAGAAATTGCAAGTTATTTAAAGAACTTGTAGACTTATTTTATGAAAGGGAGGTAATTAATTTCGCTATTTTTGTTCATCCTGAACAAATGAGCGTTATTGGATTAACTCCCTTTTAAATCACTTGAACCTCACTCATCACACTCGTTCAATTACATTGTAAAACCATTCCAAAAGTGTTCTCTTTGTCAATATCACGATGGTGTTAAGCGTATCACAAGAATGGGTAGAATCGTGCTCTTTCTTTATATTATCTTTTCAAGAAAGTAGCGCAATCGTGGGATGGCATGGGTTCGATTCTCGGCGGTGGTACAGTTAACAAGATCGTGAATTGATAAAATCAATGATTTTGTAATGAAATTGAATGAGTGACATTATTGGCCTTTAAGTAAAAGTAAAGGGACCGGTCCAATATCGCTCGTTATTTATCATCTCCCTTTAATAAAAGATGCATGAAAGTTCTCAAATAGCTCCTTTTTTAAGACTCTATCAGACGCTTACTATTTGTCAATTTTGTCAGTGAAATTGTGATTTGTTTAATCGTTTTGTTTATGTTGAATAACGTTGTTGATTCTATCTGTTTCGGCGACCTTGATGCGTTTTTGAATGGTTTGAATGAGCGTTAGGAACGAATGAATGGATTGCTGTAAGAGTGATTTGGAATGGTTTTTATCGAGATGAATGCCAATTACATGATGTTGTTAACTGTACTTATCCTTTCGAACTCTGCTTACATCGTAAAATTGACATTTTATTATATCCCTTCAATTCCACTCGAAGCTCGCTCCACATACTCAATCGATATCATTCCATATATATTCAAGAGGTCAACTTTCATGATTTTCTCTCGCTAGTATAGTCCGTTTGACTTCTGTATGGACCCACATTTCGCCGAAAATCTCAGAACCGAATTAATGAAGCGTATTTTTATTCTTATCACATCATATTTTCCAACTAATACCATGAAGAATTTTGTTTTTCAGAATTTTTGTAGGTGTAATAATGATTTTGTCCGTCCGTCTACATATTATCTTTCTGCCTTTCATACCTACTCATGTCTGTAATAAACGGAACAGCGAATTGTCTACCCCAAAATAGCTCTGATTTGCATAGGGGCCGTGTAAAAATTGTATGAGTTTTTGGCAGGTCGTTTTAGTACAAAATCGAGTATTTTTGTAAAATTAATTTTGTAGAATTTTTAACTTTAAAAGGATATCAAATCTTATTGTATTTTTGATCAGATAATTGATAATATTTTGTACCCATTCTGAGATGAACCCCATATTCCCTTATTTAGACCAATCAAAAAGTATTATTTTACGAAGTCGTTGAGATTTTCACGAGGAAAAAATAGATAAGCAGGCGAGTAATAACGGTACAAATCACGTGATATTTAAGTTTAAGATGTCCTGACTGTCGATATGCTAATTAGCTTTTCCAATTATGGAATAATGGACATTTCTTCTGTCAAATGTTAAGTATAAAACCACGCGTTATTACAATTTCTTTATATATTCTTACAACTAAACAGCCTTCACCACCACCCGTGGAAAATGCGAAAATATTACCATTAAATAGATAGACAAAATCAGTATTTCAAAATCATTTTGTTTCCAAAAAATATTTTTTGGATAAATAATATATAAAATAAATTGGTTAATATTTATTATCCATGATTAATGCCCTGGCAGGGCGGAGCCTAAGTAACGGGTCGTTGCACTTAATGTTAAGGGAAATCAGCTTTTATCTTAAATAACTCGAGACCTTAAATCGTAGATTGGTAGCCAAATCCTCGTAACTTCAGCTTAATCAAGGTCATTAAATGTGTTCACGCTCTCAAAGCACGTGAATTCTTTAGGTTTTAGGATACATTTATATGCACGCGTTAACGATGACTTCCGACTAAAATTTGAAAGAACCCAAAGTATTGAAAAGTAAACTCGCCAATTTACGTCACGGTTAAGCCCCGCCCTGCCAGTTCATTAATTACGCAGAATAACCACATAGAAATCCTTTATTCAAACGCAATTTTATGTAATTGATGAAAAGGTTGGTCCATATAGAAGTCAAACGGACTATATAGCGACAATAATTCATTGTGTTTACCTGTACTTTTGCAAACGTTTAAAATGAAACCCCAATCTACACGATAGTCAACGTACAATATAGGGTACAATTTATTAAACGTTTCACGAATGTTTCATTTTGAACGCAAGGCAGGTGGACCTCTGTTTTAACTACTCTTATTTTTTTAAGAAATAACTCAAGAGAATTTGTAGATCGTCCCTTTTGGCTTTCATGTTCCTTTACCTTCTACACTTGTCTATAACAGTTAGAAACATTGTGAAATTGACATGGTACAGTACACAACATCGTGAAATTGAAAAGGTGAATAATATAAATGAAATGATTTAGGAATGAAATTGAATGAGTGTGAGGAGCGAGATTTGAGTGAATCTAATGGAAGGTAATCCTACATCGCAAATTTGTTCTGGATGAACAAAATTAGCGATATTGATTACCTCCCTTTAATAAAAAAATGCATAAAAGTTCTAAACATAACTTCCCATTTCTTCAGGAGACTTTGAGACGCTAACAATTTGAATTATGTCAGTGAAATCGCGTTTTTTCTCTATCAAAATTTATTTTGAATGACGTTGTTGATTCTTTATTTTTCAATGTGTTTGAACCTTTTTGCCTGGTTTAAGTGAGTGTTTGGAATGAATGATTGGAGCGCTTAGTGAGCAATTTTGAATGATTTTGATCGCAATGAGTGTCAATTTTACGATGAAATTTATTGTTAAAGTGTTTGGAATGATTTCCTAATGTAATGAGTTGGAAGAGCGAGTTTAAGTGAAATCAAAGGGAGGTAATCTAACATCAATAATTTCGTCCATTCGATAACTTTTAAAATCAATACATTTTCTAGTGCATTTTCTCGAGCTTTTCAGACGTTTTGAAATACAAAGCCGATGATATACTAGTGCACTGATTAATCGATTTGAATAAAATCCTAAAGATGTTGATCTTATGAACGATTTTGAAGCGTTTTAGAACGATTTAGGAAGGTTTTTTAATGACTTGTGTGAGTATTCGGAAAGAATTAATTAAACGCTGAGCTGGTCTTGATCGAGGTGATTGTCAATTTCATAATGGTACTAACTGTAATAGTTCTCAATATTTCAACCAAAGATTAACCCAGCCTAACTGTACTCACACGAAACTAGTTTAGAAAATATAGATTTTCTCCCGAAAACTAATAACGCATGCAAAGTCATTATTTTGGCAGTTTTAATACGAAGCGTGACGTAATATACCTTAAGACAGAATCTAATTTCTTCTTTCCCTAAAATGGTGGATTTTTCTTTCAAGTCATGCAACATTTCAATTTGTAGGATTATAGGAATGGTTGTTTACCTCTACATTTGAGTGTTTAACGCTGTTTTTCATTTACAGTAAAGAACATCGTAAAATTGACAAGATGAATGATTTTGGAATGAAATTGAATGAGTGTGTTGAGCGAGTTGTGAGTGGATTTCAAAGGGTGGTAATCCAGTATCGCCAATTTTGTTCAGAATGAACAAAATTTGCGATATTAATTACTTCCCCTTATTAAAATATGAATACAAGTTATATAAGTAGCTTCCTATTGCTCCGAGAACCTATCAGACGCTTGCAATTTGAATTTATGTCAGTGAAATAGCGATATTTTCCTAGCATTATTTCTTTTGAATGACGTTGTTGATTCTATCTTTTTAATTAGGTTTTTGAGCGTTCTTGAATGGTTTGAATGATTGTTTGGAATGAATGAATGGAGCGCTGAATGAGCGATTTAGAATTGTTTTGAATGAGGTGAATGTCAATTTTAGGATGTAACTATCTTTACCCTAAGACGGAATCAAATTCCCTTCTTTCCCTAAAAAGATGGATTTTCCCTACAAGTCATGCAACATTTCAATTTGTAGCATTGTAGGAGTAGTTGCTTACCTCTACATTTGAAGGTAAATCAAAGCCATTCTTAATCATTCATTCAGCGCTCCATTCATACATTCCAAGCACCCATTCAGAACTTCTTATTTTCTGAATCTAGAATGGACAATCTACATTCCAGTGAAAGAGTTTTTGAAATGCGACTTCTGGTTGACCTATGCTGGTTCAAATCTCTTTTTCGATAATTCATTTTACTGAATTCCCTGATTGTCCCTTTTCGCGTTACGGGTCACATATGTTCTGTTCTGTTCTGACTTCACGTTTCTAATCTGCCGGAGTGCAGACAAACAGTGCGGCCAGTTTTGATAACATAACTTTGAACTGCAGATTGAACTTTATGGACAGGGCACCATGTAGATACGTCACTACAATCAGAGAAGCGCTCAGCCCTGTGTGCAGAATGACAAAACGGTGCAAAATGATTGCTAATTACAGTTAACAACATCGTGTAATTGACAAGATGAATGATTTGGGAATGATTTGGGAATGAAATAGAATGAGTGTGTGGAGCGAGTTTTGAGTGAATTTAATGGGAGGTAATCCTATATCGTAAATTTTGTTCAGGATGAACAAAATTTGTGATATTGATTACCTCCCTTTAATAAAAAATACATTCAAGTTTTATATCTGGCTTCCTATTTCTTCAAAAACCTATGAGACGCTAACAATTTAAATTATGTTAGTGAAATCGCGATTTTTCTCTATCAAAATTTATTTTGAATGACTTTGGTTATTGTATATTTTTTCAACGGGTTTGAGCGTTTTTGAATGGTTTGAGTGAGTGTTTGAAATTAATGAATGGAGCGCTGAGTGAGCGATTTAGAATGGTTTTGATTGATGTGAATGTCAATTTTACGACGTAACTGACTGTATACCCCGCTATACACTCAAGCGCAAACAGTTTGCACCGTTTTGTCATCCTGAACGCAGGGCAGGTTTTGTGTTCACTTCTGCAAAAGTAAGAAGAAAAAAAAACGTAGCGGTAATATAGAAAAGCATGCATATGATTTTGATTGTTTGTTTGAATGGCGTTATCTCACGCTTTCAATAATATTTGAGCTACATGGCGGATGCTGGAGCATCTAATAATGGATTCCTGGTTATTATCACATCGGTTCCAACATTACATCCTCGGTCGCCTAGTGGTAAATGCACTCGACCCGTGACCTGAAGGTCCGTGGTTCGAGCCCCACTGTCGCCGGGGTGTGTTAATGGGCAAACACTTAATAGCCAGCCCCAGTTCATCCAGCATTAAAATTGGGTAGCAGTGGGTTTAAACCACTGCCTCTCTCAGGGACGTGAAAACGTCAGGTTTGTGTGTTCGAGAGCAATTCTATAAGCTTAAGCTTTCGTCGCAATCGAACAAAAATAAGTTAGTGTAAACTAACATTACATCCTTTACTAGTCTCTCTCTCACCCTCTCTCCTCTCTCTCCCTCTCCTTTCTCCTTGTCTCCCCCTCTCTCTCCCTTTATCTCTTTCTCCCCCTCCCCCTCTATCTGTCTCTCCCCTCTCTTTCTCACCCCCCTCCCCCTCTCTCTCTCCCCCACTCTTTCTCTCCACCCTCGCTCTCTCTTTCTTTCTTTCCCCCTCTCTCTCCCCCTCTCCTAACCAAGCCATACTTATAGGGGACAACTTTACGTGTTACATGTTTTGGAAGCAGAAGAGTCAATTAATCGTTTTAACGTTTAATGCTCAACGATAAGAGCTATATTGTTTACTGGTTAAACTGCACAGCTCATGAAGTTCAAGCAGTAGTGTGCTGGCCTTAAGTCTGTATTTATCCCCTTTTAGTATGACGGGAATGTGAAATGATTATGTAGAGGGATAGAGAGAGAGAGAAGATAGAGGAATACCCATCGGGCACTCCCTCAACAAATTAGTGCATTCACACATCTATGAACGCACTTATAGTGGCCTATCAGCACTAGTGTTTCAGAAAAAGCTTGGTTTTTATTTGGAAATTATATGTTTTTTTTAATAATTTCTTGTTATGAATATTTAAATATATGCATTTGGATAGTTGAAAATGCTCTAATTAGCTTTATAACTCATTATTTAGTTGTTCGTATTTTAACGTTAAGGGAAAATTGAATTAAATTAATGATACTCGAACGTTATTTTCAAACAGAAGCGAGAAAAATAGCACATTTAAATTATTATTCTTGAAAATCTATCTTTTCGTTAAGGAATGAATTATATATATACATAGCCCCTGGTAATAATAAATTACAGTAAAATACGATTTTCTGAGCTCCAGGATTAAACCCCGGATTAGCTGTGGGGGCTGAACAGAAGGTTCTTGTATCCACCATCAATCCATTTTTTTCTATCAGTAGGGAGTTCGACACCAGGAAGAGTTGTTTATAGTTTTGTTTTCAGATTTTTTTCACATGAAAATTTTTTTGAATTTCTTACTAATTAAGTCTTAATTTAGATAAGATATTTGAGCCTGTGCGTGAGATTTTCAACAATTTCAAATATGCGCAAAGCAAAGACTGGCCAGCCTGTGCATCCGCACAGTCTGACCAGAGTCTTCGATATGCGTTTAATAAATAGATAAGGTCTCAAAGTATCCTTAGACCATCAGGTAACTTTATATTTACATCGTGTGTCTGTCAACGCTACCCAATGTTTTCACTTCACTAACATTTCAAATTGTTGGAAATGTCGCGCACAGGCTCATTTATTAACTGTGACTCCCTCAGGGGAAAAGCAACTGGGTAGAGCGAAAAGTGTCGGTCCCGTTCAGTCCGCATGTTCGACCAAGATCAAATTCAGCGAATATGAGATAACAAACACTTATAGTTAAGAACATCGTGAATTTGACAAGATGAACGCTTTTGGATTGATTTCGGAATGAAATTGAATGAGTGTGTGGAGAGAGTTTTTGGTGAAATTATAGGGAGGTAATCTAATATTGCTAATTTTGTTCAAAATGAACAAAACTAGCGATATCAATTACCTCGCTTTAATGAAATATATATTCTTTTCTGTTTGTTCGTCTTCGTGGACCAATCAGACAATTAAAAGTCCACACCAGCTAATAAAATCGTACATTAAATAGTTAGATTTGAAATTATTGTTAAAGGTCTTGAACGATTTTAAAAAGTTTTATACTGATCCGTAGCGTTTTTGGTCGATTTGATTGAGCGTTTGGAATGAATGAATGGAGCGCTGAGTGAATGATTAAGAATGCTTTTGATCGGAATGAGTGTCAATTCCACGGTGTCTTTAACTGTAAGCCAGTATTGAGCGTACACGTCTCCTTATAACTTCCCAAAGTCCTAAACTATAAGAAGAAAAAGTGTGTCCATTTTTTTTTTGAAAACGCCTCGATCATGTCCAATCACAAAATAACTAATAACATTATTGTAAAAAAATAAAGATGCATAATAAAGTTCTTGTTGGAAATATTTTTTTCCTCGAGAAAAATTGAATTAGTATTATATACATAATTATGATATTATAGTCTTATTTGATAACATAAACGATAAAAATTAGAAACAATAGCCAGTCGTTCTTTCTAGTAAAATAAACAACAAAAACAAGTGCAAGCTAAACAATTTATCTAAACGAAAGTTTCCATTTGAAATCTACTTCTCATCCAACTTGCTTTCTTTTGATCGTAGATTTTTTTTTTCGCACATCTAAAATTCGTTTATTTTTCTCCGAACAAGTGAACTATTAAAACACGTTGTTTCAATATATGTGGGTCAGCATTCGTATAATATTGCCTTTGTGATCAATCGCATATTTAATGACATCAAGATAAATTGACGTAACCAGAACTCATAAAATAAAAAAATAAAATAAAAAAAAGTTGTGTCACAAAATGTCGTTATTACAGCTTCAATAAATTGTAGTTACGATGTTTTGATTGTTTTCAACGATTTTTTTTTTGACGAAGAAGGAAGATTTAAAAAAAAATATTTGCGTACAGTTCATTATGGTTGAGTAAGTAACATCTTGAAATCGACATTCCCTTCAATCAAAACCATTCTAAATCGCTCATTCAGCGCTCTATTCAATCAATCTTCACACTCACTCAAACCATTCAAAAGCGCTCAAACCCACGGAAAAATATAGAATTGACAACGACATTCAAAATAAATTTTGAAAGAGAAAAATCGCGATTTCACTGACATAATTCAAATTGTTAGCGTCTCTTATGTTTTTGAAGAAACAGGAAGCTATATACAGAACTTGTAAGCATATTTTATTAAAGGGAGGTAACCAATATCGCTCATTTTGTTCACCCTGAACAAAATTTGCGATATAGTGTAATAATAGGATTACCTCCATTAAATTCGCTAAAAATTCACTCCACACACTCATTCAATTTCATTCCTATATCATTCCAAAATCATTCACCTTGTCAATTTCACGATGATGTTAACTGTAGCCACGACCTTATAAGAATGTGACTTTTCAGGATAGAGTTCAAACATCGAAATATCGCCGATCTTACTACTTGCTCTCCAACGATACAAAATTACAACTCCGGAAAAGTATTACAATACTAGATCTGCACATGGATAAAGCAACTACGTTGAGGCCGCGTGTGAACATATTCAAAGGATGAAGAGGCGAATATCTTTCATGCGCGCAGGTCATAAATATAACTCAAAAAAGGTTTCATATCTACATGAATTCCAATAAAACGGCACATTCATTTTTAAGGTGTGAAGGATCACAACATATTTTCAACATTCGTTGGAGCTTATATGACAATTACACTTAAGTTTGTCAGGGCGATTGGTGACCCGTCACGCGAATAAGAACGATCCGAAAACTTCGTAAAATAGATATTTAAAAACACTCCGAAATCACCAAAAACAATATGCAATCGTTCAAAACGATTAACATTCAATTTAAATCAACAAATTATTCCACCACTTTTGGATGGTGGGGATTTAAAAGTGTCCAATTGGTCCGTGAAAACACATACTAGTATTGGAAAATATGTAGATTTCTCAAGAAGAGGTACAGTGAACAACTTATGAAATTGACAAGGTGAATGATTGTGGAATAATTAAAGAATGAAATTAAATGAGTGCGTGGAGCGAGTTTTGAGTGAATTTCATTTGAGGTAATCTAGTATTGTAAATTTTGTTCAGGATGAACAAAATTAGCAATATTGATTACCTCCCTTTAATAGAATATGCGTACAATTTCTATTGATACAATGTAGCTCCTTATTTTTCAAAAAACCTATCAGACGCTAACAGCTTCAATTGATTAAGTGAAATTCCGATTTTCCCCCAGCTATTTTTATTTTGAACGAAGTTGTTGATAAATGTTTTTCAGTGAGTTTGGAGCGTTTTTTAATGGTTTGAGTGAGTATCTTGAATGAATGAATGGAGCGCTGAGCGATCGATTTAGAATGGTTTTGTTTAGTTAAATGTCAATTTTACGATGTAATTAACTGTATTATAACATCGGAAATTTGGACGAAATTGGCGATATTGTATTATATACCTTATATTTCATTCAAAGCATTTTTAGCGAACTCATTCCACATCATTCCAAAATAATTCATAATCATTCCATTTGACATTTACCAAACGTACAAGAAGTGTACCTTAGCTTAATTGATCAAAATTGGAACATGTACAATTACCTACAGTCCTACCTTGCCTTCAAGAGAACAAAGCACAAGCAATCGCACCCTTTAAAACACGCCTTAGATACACTTCACAGGGTATTGCAGCGTACCATCTCTGGGGCGCTAATTTCTCCTTGAACGTAGGGTTAACAATTTTGTGAAATTGACATTCATCTTTATCAAAACCATTCCAAATCACCCATTCAGTTCTCCATTCATTCATTCATGCATTCAAAACACTCACTAAAACCATTCAAAAACGCTCTATCTTTTGAAGAAATAGAATCAACAACGTTATTCAAAATAGATAAAGCTAGAACAATATCAAGATTTCACTGACATGATTCACATTGTAAGCGTCTGATCGATTCTTGAAGAAAAACGAAGCTATTTATGGAACTTATGTGCATATTTTTGAGGGAGGTAAGAAATATCGCTTATTTTGTTCATCCAGAACAAAATTGGCGATGTTGGATTAACTCCATTCAATTTCACTCAAAACTCACTCCCCACACTGATAAAATTTCATTCAAAATCACCCGAAAATCATTCACCTTGTCAATTACACCATGTTGTAAGGTCTAGTATGAAAGCGGAGAGGGATTGTTTTCTAACAGGTTTATGAGAAAAAATCTCTAAAAACTTTTGAATAAAAAAAATTGTTGTTTAGATATTTTTTACCAAAAATGGGCTGTTGTTACCATCAATGTTATGTTTTGGTCGGTTTGTGTTTGTGAAAAAGAGACATCTTATTGTCTTTGAGGAATATACATGTATGACTTCTGCCAAGTGCAGTTAAGGACATCGTGAAATTTACCAGGTGAATGATTTTGGAATGATTCTTGAATGAAATTGATTGAGTATGTGGAGCGAGTTTTGAGTGAATTTGATGGGAGGTAATCCAACATCGTAAAATTTATTCAGGATGAAGAAAATTAGCGATATCAATTACCTCCCTTTATTAAAATATGCATAAAAGTTTTAAAGATAGCTTCCTAGTTCTTCAAGAACCGATTAGACGCTTACAGTTTGAATTATGTCAGTGAAATTGCGATTTTTCTTTATACATGTTTAATTTGAGTGACCTAAATGATTCTTTATTTTTCAATGGGTTTGAGCGTTTTTGAATGGTTTGAGTGAGTGTTTGGAATGAATGAATGGAACGCTGTGTGAATAATTAAGAATGATTTTGATCGCAATGAGTGTCAATTTCAGGATGTTTGTAACTGTAATATCTACCAATCGACTTAACTGAAATGCCTGTAATTCTAAAGGTATAACAATCTAAACAACGGTATAATTGATAATTTCATTCTCCATCGAATAATATAAAGAACGCCTTTACTTATATCAATTTATCGTTTTATTCTTAGATTCTTCTCAATGAGATGGATTTAATGTGCTGAAAAAAAAAAGAATCAGAAAATGAAAAATGTCATTAAACTCTTTCAACTTTTATTTAGCTTAAGTTGCATTGTTTGTGTGTGCTTTGGGTAATTTGAAAGCAGCATATTTAAGCAGAATTTTATTTTTTTGAATTAAAGAAAGCGGTGGCGGATAATATTGACATCACCTTACAGCGTGACATGAAATCAACATTATACCTAACATAACATATTTACTCTATAGATCATGTCAATGTCTGTTATATTTCCGTTTAATCTATTTCCAGGTGAAATTGACAAGAGATTCGGTGACATACTTTGTAAGTATTCTTTCTTTTGTACTTTTGTGGGATTTCATATCTTTCCTGCTACGGCCTGCGTTCAAGTTGAAATCTTTCGCGAAACGTTTAAGAAACGGTAACCCGCTTTGCACGTGGACGCACGTGCAAAGCGAGCTATCATTTCTTTTAAAAGTTTGCGAAATGCTTAGTATCCTGAATTCCGGACCAGTGATACTGAATTAAAAGTAAACGGAATATCTCCGGTGGCGGACAAAAGTCTTACAATTGCAGCTTAAACGTGTTCTTTTGAGGTTTTGGTGACCCATTTAGGATGATCATTCCCTTTCTCTGCGCTCAGTTTAATAAAGCTGAATTGTGCGCGTGATCCTGTGTGTGCCGGTCGCTAGGACGGCGTACTTGTGATGCAAAATCCCTAAAAGTCGATAATCGAAAGTCGTAGGTTTAAATCATGATCGTGCCACTGGCCACGTGGTAAATCTTTGGTTTTATTTCAGAGCCCAAGCCTAGTAACGGTGATAGCCAGGAAGCACGTGTATAGTGATATATTCTTTATTATAATATGACCTACGTCGCGGGAGTAAAATAACCCCTTTGACTACTTTTTTTTAATATAACATGAGTGTTATTACACTAGTGGAAAAATTATGCAAATGAGCTCATAGCGAAGAGAAACGCTTTTTTGTAACCGCGAAAATGGCGTCATAGTGTTTATATTGTGACGTCATACTTAAACGGCGTTATAGGTTTCGCGAAAAATTGAAATGTTGAATTTTAAGAATTTTAACAATTTTTTGTTCGCAATAGATCGGGTAATATTATAAACAAAATATCCAATTTGTGCTCATAAAATACCAAATTTATTAAACTTGTAATCTCAAGCAGCCTCGTTTTTATCTGTTCATAGATGACTCGTTTAATGAAATCGGTATTCAATGACGACTCATTCATTATTCTCTATGTATAATAAAGGGTTTGTAAAAAGCTGTTCAAATGATATCAAACCATTTGAGCGCCCTCAGTTTGAACAACGCAGTATCGATATCGTCCCTTTTCTTAAGCGATCTCTTGCTCTTCTAGTTTTTTTTTGTTTGTTTGTTTGTTTGTTTGTTTTTGTTTTTCTTTTTGTTTTTTTAAGTATTTGGAACTTATTCCGAACAAACCGCAATTGCATCATGGTTGCTTGTTCAACTAATGATAATGTACTTTTTCGACTTTCATATTTATAATTTTCAATCGATATTAGGTGAGCTTATTATCTGATTGTGCTGTACTATTCTAGCCTTTTATAAATTTTGCATATTTTGTTTCCATTTAATTAGCAACGATCCCATATTTCATTACGTGTGCATTCGATTTCTTTATGATTGCGTGGCGAGAATCCATTTCAAGTTTTCTTTTGAAATGGAATCCTGGTCATTAGCATGCTTTCGGATATGATATCGCGTGTCCTGATCGAATTTAAAGACCACCTTAGATGTTTCCTTTTTAAGATAATTAAGGACTCCATAGGGTTTTTATATTCAATTCTTTTGTTATTTTGATATTTTAAGAAACTTGTTTCATATAGAATTATATAAAACGATCCTAACTTGCCACTGACACAATGATTCCATTAAGGGTGGCCGAATGTTTCATTTATACTGACAATAAAAAGTTGACCTTCGACATACAAATAAAAGGTTGACATTTGACATATAAATATAACGCTGTCCTTAGACATTCAAATAAAACGTTGTCCTTTGACAATCTAATGAAATGTTGACCTTCGTTATTCCAATAACACGAATAACATTCAATTAAATCGTTGGTCTTTTACATTCCAAAAAATGGTAACCTTCAACATATTATCATAGCGTTGTCCTCCTACATTAAAAAAAACCCGCTCCCCCTTGATGTCCCGTTAAACGTTGAGCTTCGAAATCAAAGAAAACGTTGAGCTCCGAAACTGCAATTATTTGTTGACCGTCGATAATTATATAAAATGTTGACATTTGACATTTATATAGAACCCGACCTTCGATATTGGAATAAAACATTGACCTTCGGTATTCATATAAACGTTTACCTTTGAATTCATAATAAAACGCTGGCCTTTGACATTCCGATAAAACGCTGGCCTTCGAAATTCAATTAAAACGTTGTCCTGCGACATTCAAATAATATTTTGAACTTCGATATCCAAATAAAACGTTGACTTTCTAATTATAGACAAACCAGTTGCATTCTACATTCCAATAAAACGATGTTCTTCGACATTCAAATATATCGTTTACATTCGGCATTTAAATTAAACGTTGACATTCAAAATTCCAATAAAACATTGACCTTCGATATTCAAATGTATCGTTTACGTTCGGGATTAAAATCAAACGTTGACACTCGAAATTCGTATAAACCGATATTCTTCGACATTCCAATATATCGTTTACAGTCGGCATTTAGATTAAACGTTGGCATTCGACATTCCAATTAAACGTTGACCTTCGATATTAAAATAAACTTTTGGGATCCAATATTCAATTAAAACGTTGACTTTGCCATTCCAATAAACTGATCTTCGACTTATAAATGAAAACGTTGACCTTCAATATTAAAAAAAGAGCTGCATACATTCGATATTCCAATTAGATGTTGACATTCGACAATAAAAAAAAACACGTCCCTATCGACATACAAATAAAACGTTGACCGCTGACATTCCTATAAAACGCTGACCTGCGGATTATAAATAAAACATTGGTATTCGACGATCAAATATAACGTTGAGTTTCGATATTGCAATAAATGTTTAGCTTCGACATATAAATAAAACGTTTACTTTAGATATTTAGATAGAACGTTGACCCTTGATATTTAGATTGAACGAAATGCGCTCCGCCCCCTAATTGACATGAATAATCCCTTTTTAAATACTTTTTTACGGAGTTACCAGATGGTCCGTTTTCACGCGTGACAAATCACAAATACTCCGATTGTCCATTTTAAGACATGCAACCTTATAGGTCCCTCTAAATCCCATTAGCTTTTAGGATAGGTACAAAACGAGTCTGAAAGAATCATAGTGTTAATAGGTCTCTATGGGTACAGCCGTTTTATGGTATCAAAATACAAGTTTAACGAGTCCTTGAAAGAGCCTTGGCTAGAAAATAAATGGTAGTCGTCTAGGAAATATTTAACGTCATGGTGTGATCTAAATACAGTAACCGCAGCATTATTCAATAGAGCTGTCGAAACGACATTAATGTTGCTAATGAAGAATAACTGACCAACCACGCTTACACATTCCTTATTTGCTATGCAATACTTAAGGTAGTGGACCGTAATAGTTCCGCAACATCTCGAAAGAAATGAACTTTTATAGTGTTAACCGAGGTTTCCTAATGGTTTTCATTAGGAAACCTCGGTCAACGTTGTGAAATTTCACAAGTGCCGAAAGGTTGTGGAACTATTAAGGTTCCACTTCCTTAATGCATAATATTTGAACGTATTGAACTATATGGGATCTTTTCAATTTTTTGTAGTTTTCCAAATTGATCAATCTGAATTTTTAGGTAGTGGAACCGTAATAGTTCCGCAACATGTTGGACCATATGTTCTTTCACAACGTTAATCGAGGTTTCCTAATGAAAGTCATTAGGAAACCTCGGTTAACACTGTTAAACTTCATTACTCCTGATACGTTGCAAAGCTATTACGGGTCTACTACCTTAATTTTACTTTTTCCTTTCCATCATTTATAACAACACCTGGTGAATTTTCAAATATTTGATGTTCAATATATATTTTCCTGTGGTTGCGTGGTAGTATTTTTGACATATCCTGCATTCCGGGTACCAACTAGTTTGTAAACGTTTGAAAATGGGAACCCGCTCAGTACACTGGGGAACCATTTCTCAAACAATGCTCCTATAGAGGATTAGTGTTTGACGTTTGACTTGTACATCAGAATTTAGACAAAAAAAATCTGAAATACCTCTTTTTGATCAAGAACAAATTTACTCGGGGGGAGGGGGGTGTAATTTGACCCATTTAAGAGAAATTGCTAAGAGTCCAAATGGGTTTCATCCCTAAAATTTTTCCTGCCATGTCTTTTATACTGGTTAAAAAATGAAATTGCATTGCTTAATTTATACAGTTAATGACATAGTGAAATTAACAAGGTGAATGATTTTGGAATGCTATAGGAATGAAATTGAATGAGTGTGTGGAGCGAGTTTTGAGCGATTTTAATGGGAGGTAATCCTATATCGCAAATTTTGTTCAGGATTAACAAAATTGGCACTATTGATTATCTCCCTTTGATAAAATATGCTTTCAAGTTCTATACATAGCTTCCTGTATCTTCAAAGACCTAAGAGACGCTAAAAATATGAATTATGTCAGTGAAATCGCGATTTTATCGCTATCAAAATTTATTTTGAAAGTCATTGTTAATTCTATAATTTTCTATGGGATTGAGCGTTTTTGAATGGTTTGAGTGAGTGTGAAGAATAATTGAATAGAGAGCTGAATGAGCGACTTAGATTGGTTTTGATTGTAGTGAATGTCAATTACACGATGTTACTTACTGTATACCATTTGCATTTAAGCTGCATAATTCTACTCATGAATTGCGCGTTTTTTGTTCTGAGCCCTTTAAAAATCAGCTATAACTCCAGTAGTTTCATGGTTAAGGACATTCGGAACATCACTCGGCCATTTTCGTAAACTGCAACAGACCTCGGATGTATGGAAGGCGGATGGGTATGTAACATAATTGTACATTTTGTTAGGCGGAAACTGTGTATGAAAACTAGCGCGGAAACATCCGGCACTATCTTTAGATTTATATCTTTTACCGTGAATAACGGCTGAAAAATCATAATTTTTGAGAATGATTCCTCATTCTCAAAAATTAAGCCTTTTCCGCCGAAATTTAAGAACCTAAAGATGATTACATAAGGATACGATGGTTTCACGTCAGTGACTTCAACGAGTAGCGTTGGCGACGTCGAATGTTTTCAACCAAAGTTTCGAGAGCTTACGCCATTTTAACTCACGTCTTCGAGTTTTTCGAAGGTTTTCCTGTTATTTTTGAAAATAGTCCGTCTATGTACATCAGAGGTTGATCGTGAGATCTGCCGAGTGGTGTTCCGAATGGGTTAAGGAGTCAATGACTCTTTAATTACAAACGCTAGCACGAGCCCTGCAGAATGCCCCGAAATATGCTTTATCATTGAAAACGCAAGACTAGTCATTTTGACGTGCTACAGCTAGTTGCATCGTGAAATTGACATTTACCTCAATCAAAACCATTCTAAATCGCTCAATTAGCGCTCCATTCATTCATTCAAAACACTCACTCAAACCATTCAAAAACGCTCAAACCCATTGAAAATTATAGAATCAATAAACGTCGTTCAAAATAAATTTTGATAAAGAAAAATCGCGATTTCACTGAGATTATTTAAATTGTTAGAATCTCATACGTTCTTGAAGAAATAGGAAGCTATCTATATACAACTTGTATGCATAATTTAGTAAAGGGAGGTAATCAATGTCGCAAATTTTGTTCATCCTGAACAAAATTATCGCCATAGGATTATCTCCCATTAAATTCTCTCAAAATTCGCTCCACACACTCTTTCAATTTCATTCCTAAATCATTCCAAAATCATTCACCTTGTTAATTTCACAATGTTGTTAACTGTAGTGAGCCTAGGCTTGTCCAGCATTTTCTATTTGCTCCATTCGGTTTTCATCTCAAAATCTACAAAAATCAGCCCTTTATCTTGTAGGTATCGGATTCCTGTTTGACGCCGAGACGGCCCACCACGAACGGTCAATCTCCGGGGACGGGCGTAACATGAGGTCCGATATAGAGACGCTGAGACGAGTTGCCGGACTTAGATTGAGGCAGAATAGGGGCATTGCTAGAGGTGACTTTAAACAACATTCATATTTTGTTCGCCTTTCATTTGTCTAAAAGGGCTTCACACACCCATTCTTTCGGGTTACAAAATCATTCGACTTGTCAATTTAACAATGTAATTATCTTGAATATAAATGTACTTGTTTAAAGCTCGCGAAGGTTAAGTTGGCTTGAAACCTGAAAAAACAACACTATCATATAATTCATTTATTTTCCTGATGGATAAATTGTCATTGCAGTAAACAGCATCGTCAAATTGACAAAGGAATGATTTTTGAATGGTATTGGAATGAAATTGAATGAGTGAGATGAATGAGTTTGGATGGAAGTTAAAGGGAGGTAATCCAATATCACGAAAAACAAAATTAGCGATATTTTCCCTCCCCCCCTTTAATAAAAGATGCATAAAAGTTCAATAAACAGCTTTCTTTGACCTCATGAACTAATCAGATGCTTACAGATCCTATTAGGTCAGTGAAATCGTCGATTTTTTTCTAGCAATTTTTAATTTGAATGCAGTTATTGATCCTATCCTTTACGTAATTTTGGAGCGTTTTTGAGTGATTGAAATGAGTGTATGGAGCGCTGAGTGAGTGATTAAAAACGGTTTTGATCGGAATGAGTATCAATTTCGCTACGTCGTTAACTGTACGACCAAGACATATAGCTTAAAGGGAAGATAAATTTAAATAGCGGCGCTTTGATTGAATTGTGAAACATAAAGATCGAAAATTTTCAATGATGCATTTTATCTAAATTCCAATCTAAAGATTGCATCGATTTCACAACCAGACAAGGTAATATTCCAATTACGAGATACGGAATCAAATAAGTAGATTTGTTGAACATTTATTTTTGCATAAGACAGTAATTGCCCGTCACACGAAGCTCTGTGAGACAAATTTGTGACCCGTCACGCAAAAAGGGACCACGAGGAAAGTCAGAAAAAATACAATGCACCAACAATGGGCAGACTGTGCAGTACGCAGGTTGATTAAGGTCGAAATTTTACGATTTTCGCAATATGCTGATTCCGTTGTACTCTACTTTGTACGAAAAAATAATCGTAAGTCAAAATCACAAATCATACCTGGTGTTTTCATTCAGTGTTAAATTCTTCTTTGCAATATCTCATTTGAATCGTCTTTAGAATTCGATTCAAATGAGATGATACATGACAGAATTCCATATTTAGTTACGTCCGAGTAGCAACTTAAGTTTTTAACTCACGCGAAAAATAATCGTAAGTGTTAAGTAAAACGGGCCCCTGGTTACGTTTTGATGGTTCAATCGAATTTTTCATTTAGAGCAGCGATCTTTTTTTTTATTATTTTTTTATTATTATTATTAAGTCGAAAGGTCGTTTGGCTGACCTCCTTAGGACAGAATCTCATTCTCCAAAATTATTACACTTTTTTTTCATGATGGTCGCATTACGCATGACGGCTCAAATTATCATGTTCTTACCGGCCCACAGATTGATTACCCCAAAAGAGCAGATATTTTGGAGCGAGATTTGAAATAAAATAACAACAAAAAACAACAAAAACGACATAAAAAAAACTGGTTCACCCTTGGTCGTTAGTTCGATGCCCGGTTTCGCCAACTTTCATTAGATACATGTACTAGACGTTATAATTTTGACAAGCGTCTCTTAAAATTGCGCCGATGAAGATATGTAGGTAGCGCAACTAAACGGCGACCGGAAGCTGATTTATATGCATCCGGCGAGGCATAACATAAAAATGGTTGATAGAGGTGATTTGCTACCCAAACTACAGCTCAGTATTTTCCATCCGAGCAATACAGTTAAGAACATCGTGAAATTGACAAGATGAGTGATTTTGGAATGATTTTGGAATGGAATTGAATGAATGAGTAGAGCGAGTTTTGAGTGAAATTGAAGGGAGGTAATCCAATATCGCTAATTTTGTTCAGGATGAACAAAATTAGTGATATGGATCGACTCCATTTAATGAAATATGCATTCGGGTTCTTTTAGTAGCTTTCTATGTTATCATGAACACATAATACGTTTACAAAATTCAGTCTATATCAGTGAACACGTGGATTTTTTTCTATCGATTTTTAACTTAATTGTGGTTGTTAATCTTATCTTTTTTGATGTTTTTGGACTTGTTTTGGGAAAGATTTGAGTGAGTGTTTGGAATGAATGAATGAATGAATGGAGTGTTGATTGAGCGATTTAGAATGATTTTGATTGGAATGACAGTCAATTACACGATGTTCTTAACTATACACTACCCTGTCACTATAATTTACAGTTCTTCGATTTTCCCATGACGCTTCATCTATTACCAAATTATATGACACAAGAAATAGCACTTCCCTCAAATCATGCAATCGTCTCAGATCGTATCTAAACAAGACGCTGCATTCTTGAAATCAGATAAGGGGCAACATCAATTTCCATTGACAAAATAGAATAAGTCTTTTAAGAGAAGATATATCGCTCAGATGGTATGAAATAGCGAGTTTTCTCGCGGAACAGCGTACAGTCAGTTACATCGTGAAATTGATATTCATCTCCATCAAAACCATTCTAAATCGCTCACTCAGCGCACCATGCATTCATTTCAAACGCTCACTCAAACCATTCAAAAATCGCTCAAAATTACTAAAAATATAAGATTAACAACTACCTTCAAAATGAATAAAGCAAGAACCGAATCGCGATATCACTAAAATAATTAAAATTTTAAGCGTCTTAGAGGTTCTTGAAGAAATAGTAAACTATTTATAGATAAAAGTTTTATGCACATCTTATTAAAGGAAGGTAACACATATCGCTAAATTTTGTCTAGGATGCTAATTTGGATTACCTCCCTTAAATTTCACTCAAATCTCGCTCCACACACTCATTCAATTTCATACCAAAATCAGTCATCTTGTCAATTTCACGATGTTGTTAACTGTACGCGAAAAGGAGACAATCTTGGAATAAATCTAAAAATTATGTCGTAAAGTTAAGCATATCATTTAAGAAAGTTTCATGATATTCATAGGACTAAGATAGCCATTTCATGACAAAACTAATTGACACTTTCACTCAAATGTTCATAGGTTTTTGGCATTTGAAAGACAATCTGTAATTTCAAACTGAAAAGTAAAATGTCTGTGCTGACAACCAAAATCTATCAAAGCTCTTAAAAAATATCAAAACATTGAGAATATATCCAAAGTGTTTTCATTTTAACTTTCACATTTAGACCCTTGTGCGAAATTGTAATTTAAAATTCAAATTTCAGTTACAATTAAGAATATTGTGAAATTGACAAGCTGAATAGTATTGGAATTGTTTCGGAATGAATGAAATTTAATCCACTGTCGCAAAATTAGCGATATTTACTACCTCCCTTTTAAAAAATATGAATAAAGTTCTATATGTAGCTTTCTTAGTCTTCAGGAACCAACCAAACGCTTTTAAATTCAATTAATGCGGTGGATTTTTTCTTTTTTTTTTTTATTTCCATAGCAGTTATATTTTCTTTTTAAAATTTTGGTCGTTTTTGAGTGGTTTGAGTGAGTGCTTGGAAGAAGTGAAAGGAGCGCTGAATGAGCGATTAAGAATTGATTTGATTGGATCGACTGTCACTTTCCCGATTTGTTTAACTGTAATACTGTGCACGGCTGGGCCATTCTTGTCTTGAATGACAACCCGGCACATTTTTATCTTAGGGCGGTGTACTCGTAATAGTTCGGCAACATTTCGGTAGTCATAAATTTAAAAGATGTCAAACGAGGTTTCCAAAATATATCATTAGGAAACCTAGTTAACATTGTGAAAAACCCTAAAATTGTGCGGGGCTTTCACGGGTCTACTACTTTAATTGAAAATATTCCATGAGCGTAACTCGAATCGCGGACCTAATTACTGAAAGCATTTCAATTTTTTATATATTGAAGATGGAGCAACGAAGAGTCCATCTTTAATCGCCAAAACAGAAATTGTTCCTTTAAAAATTACATTTACAGGACGTCGTCGCTTTCCGTGGGAACTCGAATCAGCCAAACAAAACAAGCTGAAGGTGCGATACTATTACGACGAGACTCAGACGAGTAAAAAAGGCCGCCTATATGGCCTCTTCATTGCTCCATCTTCAATATCTTATATATTGAAGGTGCAGCAATGATGAGTTCTTCTTTAATTACCAAGCCAGAAATTGTTTCTTTTGAAAATATAATCATATGACATGGCCGGTTTCCATGGGGCCTCGAATCAGTCATACTATACAAGCTGAAGGTACGAGACCAGGACGACGAGATTCAGACGAGTCAAAAAGTCAGTAAAGATAGCCTCTTCATTTCTCCATCTTCAATATTTTATATATTGGAGATGGATAAATGAATATGCCTTCTTTAATCACCAAGCTAAAAAATATTTCTTATATTATATATTTATAGGACGTCGTCGGTTTCCATGGGAACTCGAATCAGCCAAACAAAACATGCTGAAGGAACGAGAATATTACAACGAGGCCCAGACGAGTCAGATAGTCAGTAAAGAAGGTCACTTCATTTCTCCATCTTCAATATAGACAATGAGTAGTTCTTTTTGATCACCAAGCTAAAAATTGTTTTTTTGATATATTTATAGGACGTCGTCGGTTTCCATGGGAACTCGAATCAGCCAAACAAAACATGCTGAAGGAACGAGAATATTACAACGAGGCCCAGACGAGTCAGATAGTCAGTAAAGAAGGTCACTTCATTTCTCCATCTTCAATATAGACAATGAGTAGTTCTTTTTGATCACCAAGCTAAAAATTGTTTTTTTGGTATATTTATAGGACGTCGTCGGTTTCCATGGGAATTAGAATCAGCCAAACAAAACAAGCTGAAGGAACGAGACCAGGACGACGAGGCTCAGACGAGTATGGTGAAAAAGTCCGTCAAAATGGACTCGAGGTTCACGAAAAACAAGAGTGTCGAGCTGGATGAACTGGAGAGAGATCGGGAAGAAGCTAAACAACATATGGACCGAGACATTGAGGAAGAAATTGATGGTAAATACCGTAAAGATGTATATTTCTGCGGCTCTAAATTTTCGCTTTTTTTTTTATTTTGACATAACGCGAAAACAGAAGATACGCACAGCAAACACCGTGAAATTGACACGGTGATTGATTTCGGAATGATATTGGAATGGTATTGACTGAGTTGGGGATTTTTTAATGAAATTAACGGGGATTTCGATAATTGCGTCCTGGCCCAAGATGCGAACTCGCCTATAACCTGTAAACCCTAAATTTGGAAGAATCCATTTTGGATTTGGAAAACAAATTGAAGCTTTATGAATAACCATTCTAACTAGATCAAAAGAAAAGGAACAAGTTACGCACGGGAAACATCTTTTCTCAATAGATAATTAATAAAGACAAATAATATCATACTCACTCCAAAAAAAAAAACAAAAAAAACTCAAGCATAGGTACGGTTAAAAACATCGTGAAATTGACACTCATTCCGATCAAAATCGTTCTTAACCATTCACTCAGTGCTCCATTCATTCATTCCAAACACTCACTCAAATCGATCAAAAACGCTTCGTAATCATGACAAAACATTTAAAAATCGTTCAAGACTTTTAACAATGAATTCAAATCGATCTATTAATTTCTCAAAAAGAATAGAAGATGTACAAATAGAAAAGTACGTATTTTTTATTACAGGGAGGTAATTAATTTTGCTAATTTTGTTCATCATGAACAAAATTAGCAATATTGGATTACCTCCCTTTAACTTCATTCAAAATTCGTTCCACACACTCATTCAATTAAATACCGAAATCTTTCCAAAATCATTCACCCTGTCACTTTCACGATGTTCTTAACGAAGTCATGTTCAGTTCTAGAAAACTCATTTCCCAAGTATTATGTCACAGTGACTTTGATTTATGGTAAAATAACTGCGTCGTCATTCGCAAAATTGACGTTAATTTCATTATGTCGATAATTTGATAATATTTACTGGTAATAATCACGCTTATTTTCGCCTGGTCCTTATATAAACCAAATTAACAAAGATTCATCAAATTTAGTACTTAATTTTGATATTATCGGTTATTTTCAAAAACGTTTTACTGCAATTTGTAGATAATTTTATCAATGATGGTGAAAATGAACAAAATAGTTTCAAAGGTCAAACTTGTAATAAAATAGGTACATAGAAAGTTGTTTTATTTCAAATCATAACCAGAAGGTCATAGACCCATGAGGTCGAAAAACATTAATAGAATATAATAAAGCACATGACATATTGCGCGAAGTGGAACTATCTTGAAATTATATAAAATACATACTTGAAAAGAGACTAAGTCCATCAGAGGTCATCTAGAAACTTTTTCAACGATTGTTTTATGAGGCGGAATATGTGTTATAGCTTGCCCCTGATTTGTAAAAACATGTATAGTTAGTTACATCGTGAAATTGACATTCATCTCGTTCAAACCATTGCAAATTACTCGTTCAGCGCTCCATTCATTCATTCCAATCACTCACTCAAACCATTCAAAACACCCAAACCCTTTAAAGAAATATAAAATCAAGAACGTCATTCAAAAAAATATTTGATAGAGAAAAATCGCGATTTCACTGACATCATTCAAATTCTTCGCGTCTCATAGGTTCTTGAATATATAGGAAGCTATAATCAGAACTTGTATGCATTTTTTCATTAAAGGGATGTACATGTAATCAATATCGCTAATTTTGTTCATCCTGAACAAAATTTGTGATATTGGATTACCTCCCATTACTCAATCACTCAAAGCTCGCTCCACACTCATTAAATTTCATTCCTAAATCATTCCAAAATCATTCATCTTGTCAATTTCACGATTTTGATAACTGTATATCTAGTCGAACTTCCCATAAGGAGCCATGCCCCACAGTTAAACATTCGGCTTCTTTCATTTCAAATCACTCGCTCAGCGCTTACTTCTACGTATTCAAAACACTCACACACTCTTTCGAAAGGCTTCGAATTATCTCAAACGCTCCATCAATCTTATTCAAGACGATCAAGTCATTCCATGGTTTTAATGGTCGGAGTAGATTTTGAAACCTCTAGTTTGTCTAAGAAGACACGAAAATCTTATAATAGAACAGTAATCAGTAATTTATTTATTAAAAATTTTAAAGGTGATATTATATCGCTGTATTCGTTCACCTTGAACGAAATGAGCGCCATTGTCTTACCTCCCATTAATTTCATTAAGGAATCGCCCATCCAACTTATTCAATTTCATTCCTTAATCACAAGCCTTATCAATTTCGGGATGTTCTGAACTATATCGTAACAAGTCATTAGTTTTTGGACAGCCGTGCGCTCAAGATGCAAAAGCTTTTGCGATCGTTTAAAAATCACAAAATTACACGTGCAAATCCGAATGTCAGTTCCAAAATTTTGAACGAATTGATTTTGAAATCGAGATTTGTTAGGTCCTAGGATTTTGAACGACATTTCATAATAATTGAATTTTTATTGATCCCATCAATTTTCGTGCATTCTTATTGGCTGAAAAATGAGTTTTATTCCCCGATAAAATTTATTTTTTTAGAATGCAGCTATATTGTAAGCTTCCGCACAGAGTAGTCCCGAAAGAAATCTGTCCTATTTGGAGAAATATTAACTCTTTTGCCTTGTTATATTGAATTATAAGATATAAAGAGAGCATTTGTTGATTTAATGGAGGTATGAAAATAAATACCTAATCACACTCGTGTATAAATACGCTTCGCGTATTCATACAGTATGATTAGGTTTTAAGTTTCATACCTCCATGAAATCAATTAATCTTTTCTTCATATCTTAAATAAATTTGCTTACAGGAAAACCAGTGTCAAAGAAGAAGCCAATGTTGTTACCCGAGAAATCCATCTGGTCGAAGAAATTGAAGAAATATTCCGGAGTAATTGGAACAAAGTTTTTGAAAGGACCCGGGAGGTGAGTGTGCACCGAACTCGGCTAAAGTTTTGTCGATAGAGGCATTTAACAAAATAATCTTTTAGTACAATACAATACAATATATTTTATTTCTGAATATAAGGCCTCCGGCCCACAATACAATCAATATACAACAATAGCAATTTACTTTGTTATGCGCTGTCATTATTGGATATCATTTGCTTCAGTTTAAATACATATAGAGCCAATCTCTTTAGAACAACAATGTTATCAGTTTTGAAAATGGAGAAGAAATTATCTTTGCTAGCAATCCCAGAAAACCAATTTAGTAAGTAAATCTGTCTTATGTCCTGAAATTTCTCACAGATAAAAAATACATGATACTCATCCTCTAAAACATAAGAGTCTTTTTGTAAAAAGCAGAAAAGGCATATTCTGTCTTCTCTGTTACCATTATAATGACGGCCAATTTCAATGTTTAGCTTGAAATTAGAACACCTAAATTGAGACAGAGCATATTTGTAATAAAATGGTAAATCAATCTCTATATATCTTTCCACGTTTAATAAACTTTTCACATTTTTATAAAAGTCACATTTCGAAGAGTTGGCGATCTCACTATGCCATATTTGTTGATAGCAGTCTTTAATTCTTTGTTTAAGTTCGTTTATAAATTGTGTCTCATTTCCAACATCCTGAGAAAGCCAAACAGAACCAAACCCATAACTAAATAGAAATATTCTTATGTTAGTAACCCAGTTAATTCTTCCAATATCATCTTGAGATTTAAGCATCTGGTAACAATTTTTGGGGTATCTGTGCAAATCCATGCGAATAAGTCTTATCCAGTATTTAACGAATTTTACGTGATAATGAATTGCTATTGGGAACCTTCCACATTCACCAATAGCCATTGAGTTATTTGTTGTCGATCTTAGGCCTAAAAAATCCTTGCAGTATTTATAATGAACATGTTCAATTACTTCGGATATCTCATTTCCCCAGATTTCTGCACCATAAGTCAGAATCGGAGTAACCATGGAATCAAAAATTTTAAAATATTCCCTGTATCTAAATTTTCCGAACGGTTTTTGAAAAAGTTTAATTTGGTTAACAGATTTTTGTGCCTGAAGTGATAACTTGTTCTTTGTCAAACTCCATGATAATTTAGGTGTTAATAAGACGCCCATGTATTTGTAGAAAGAAGTAACATGAATATTTTCGCCTCTATAAAACCATTTTTCATTTTCTCTTAAGGGACCACCATTTCTAAAAACAATTATTTCTGATTTTTTCAAATTTACGGACATGTTGTTTTCACTACAAAACTCATCAATGACATTAAGTTGCTGTTGGAGATTTACAACGGTATCTGCACAATTTGCTACATCATCTGCATAGATTAAGCATAAAATATTGGGAATATTATTTGAAATAAATATGCCATTGCAACATTTTTGTCTTAATTTCAGACATATGTCGTTAATATAGATGTTGAAGATTGTCGGAGATATTAAATCACCTTGCTTTAAACCCACATTACAACGGATATGGGAAGTCAATTTTGAGTTTATCAAAATACTTGCCTCACTGTCATTATATACTGAAGCTAAAACACGCAAAAATTTACCTGTTATCCCATATTTATTAAGGCATTTGAATATTTTATTATGGTTTAAAGAATCAAAAGCCTTTTCAAAGTCAATATAAAGAACATAGAATCTCCCCTTTGACCGTGATATATATTTTTGTATCATACTTTGTAGACAAAAAATATGGTCGATTGCTGAGTAATCACTTCTAAAGCCTGCTTGACATTCATCTAATATTTTAAAATCATTTATCCATTTTGTGATGCGTTCATTCAGTATAGATGAAAATATCTTATATATAACATTTAGTAAGGATATTCCTCTATAATTACTAGGATCGTTCTTAGAGCCAGATTTATAAATTGGCTTTATAATTGATTCACACCATGATTTTGGAACAATTCCTGTATCAAATATTTTATTAAAAAATATGACTAATATAGGCGATATAATATGCGATGTGTTCTTATAAAATTCTGCTGGTATACCATCTTTTCCATGAGCTTTACCTAGCTTTAATTTATTGATACTCTTATGTATCTCATGAAGAGCTATAGGTTTATTCAATAATTCGTCCATTTCTGTGTTAAAAAACTTTGGATCGTCATATGTGATAAATCGGCATTCTTGAGTTTCATTGAATAACAAAGCTTGGAAATACGTGATCCATTTTTGATGAGGTATCGGATTTTTTTCGTAAGCAGAATTTGAGGAGTTGCTTCTGTTTTTTAATAAAGACCAAAATGATTTTGGGTTTTTACTTGCGTCAGCCAAAGAAGATCTTTTCTGTGACTGAAATGATAATTTCTTTCGACGACACAACGCTTTGAATTTATTTTTAGAAGCTCTATATACAGTGAAGTCACTAGGTTTATTTGTTTTCCGAAAAATTCTCAAAGAATAGACTTTGTCTTTTTTAGATTTTGTCAAATCTGCATCCCACCATTGTGGCTGTGATGATTGATATTTTGTCCTTTCATCACTTAGGTACATATGTGCACTTGTTGCAGTCGATTTGTATAGATTTAAAATTAAAGACAATGAAGAATTTGTATCAAAATCATCCGCTTCTAACATCGAGTAATCGAAAACATTTACTTTATCTATAAATTCTTTCATAAACATTTTTTTCTTTTTCTCGGACCATTTAAAATGGTCATAATTCGACAAAATTAAATCATCAGAATTAAAATGTCCAGACTGATTTAAAATGTTTCTTTTGAGCGTCAGTGTAGCGCTTATCGGAAAATGGTCAGAAAAATCTTTATCTTCAATGTTAAAATAAGTGAAAAAGGGGAACAACTGTGACGAGACTATATGATAGTCGACGACACTACAGCCACCATTTGCCAAACATGTAAATTGACCGTCCGAGTCACGGAAAAGACGACCGTTAACAATGTGCATATTAAAAGTACAACAAAAATCAATCAGTGTTTTTCCAAACGAATTCAGATTACCTTTATCGCGAGTTTTGCGAGGCATATCAAAACAATCTGAGTTATAATCTGTCGTAGTGTTAAACACTAGATCAAGCGAGTCACTGGGTATATAATCCAGTAAATCGCTCGTTCTAGAGTTTAAATCCCCAGCAAGGTAAAAATAGCTATTTGGAAAATCGCTAAATATTCTGGCTATATTATTTTCTAACAAAAGTATTCCATTTGTTTCATCTTTCCCTCTATAAATAGAAGACCCTTCTGGCGACACATAGGATATATACAGTATGATGTCATTCATTTGTTGATATAAGCTAGCATTGATATGTAAAACAACAGAGTCTATATATTCATAATACAATCGTTTGATAATACCACTGGTAAATAGCTCATCTCTAATAAAAACGCTTACGCCCCCACTGTTTCTAAAGCAGGAGTTATTTTTTTCTCTTACACACCCGTAATGTTTATAGCCTGGGATAAAGTCATCAAATTCCTTATCAGAATAACCCCATGTTTCGAGAAGACCAATAATGTCATATTTCTCTAAATAACGTATGAATGTTAAATCATTTCTGTATTTTGAAAGTCCCGCAATATTCCATGTTAAAATGCTAAGTGTTTTAATTTCGGTTGTAGTATATGTCACGGTTTGTTGACTTTGGCCACCTCGCTAATACGTACTACCCTCGTCGTCTGATATAGGGGCGGGGTTTAAATTTCCCGCCATATCATTATTTTCTCGTGCTGAATGATCACGTGGATTTGGATTCGTTCTCGGCCTTCCTCTAATCGTACCCACTTTGAAAATAGACTGGTTCCCGATATCGTATTTGTATATGTCATTTTCTATAATTAGTTTATCGAACCTCATGACCGCATTTAACCCTTCGCCTCGTGCCTCCACCAACCGTTTTCCTAATTCTCGCCTGCACAATTTGACTCGATCAGTAAAATCCTCTTGAACGAAAAACGCCGTATCTTTAAGCGTTTGTTTTGCCGTTGATAGGATTTCATCTCGTTCCTTATATTTTCCAAATTTCACAATGATATTACATTTACTTGAGTCCGAGGACTTAACCCGATGAGCACGCTCAATTTCCACGTCTTCAAGATCAGGCCGATCCAAGTCGTTCTTTATGAAAGATCGGATTTTGGTTTCAGTGTCACTCCATAACTCGTTTAATGATCCTGGTATACCACTAAATCTCAAATTGTTACGTCGAGAGTGGCCTTCTAGCGAGTCGATTTTACTGGTTAATGAAGAGAGTTTATTTTTGATTTCAACATTTTCCTTTTTTAATTGTTCATTTTCGGTTTGGAGGGTTTTTATTGAACTGTCAATATTGTCTAATTTCGTATTAACGGTCAAGATTCCTGTTCTAAATTCTAGTTTCATGCTTTCTAAAATGTCCAAAATCTTTTAGTTAGTACTTTCATTCCGATCCACACGCTGCTCAATCACTATAAATACATAAAGTTTAGCGATCATCAAAGATCAAGTCTGTCTATAGATACAGTTAAAAATTATCGTGGAATTGACACTCATTCCGATCAAAATGATTCTAAAACATATACTCAACGCTCAATTTATTCATTCCAAACACTCACTCAAATCGACAAAAAAACCCAAAACGATCCAAAATCATTTGGAAACCTTTGGATAAGATTGTCGACAACGACAGTGACTTTCTTTTAAGTTTAACAAGCATTTTCTTTTTTACGTCCGGTAACGGTTAATGTCCTTTATCATACGCGTTCTAAGTAGTGGTGGTCATTCGTTGCATTTACGACTTGCTTTAAAACAAAAGTCAGGTTCCGATTAGACCGAATTATATATTTCAAATACATGATAAAAACAGCAATTTAAGTTATACGCTTGAGTTTCAATGTCTTCCTCGCCTGCATTCGACAGGGTTAAGATATTTAAAGAACAATTCGAAAAATATTGTACAAAGTGGAAAAAAAAGCTTGAAATATATCTATCTAGATCTACATGTATCTATAAATTTTTCGTCGAGGACTTTATTGGAATTTGACGAGCCCATTATTTTCTCTTTTTATTTTCTTTTTTATTATTATTATTTTTCCTGGCAATCGGTTAATGTCCTCTGCGATACGTGTACTAAGTAATGATGGTCTTTTACGGCATTAACGACCTGCTTTCTAACAAAAATCAATTCCCCATTAGGCCGAATTATTTCCACTACATGTTAAAAGGTTGTGAGAGAGTGTAGCCTTTCTCACGGTAAAATGGGTCATAAGATTTAATTCGATTAAAGGTGGCTTACGCCAGATTTCCTGTGAAATGACATTATTTCTATTTTAGGCGTAAATTAAGTCTTTCACTAGAAAGAGGGTGCTTTACAATTTGTGAAAGAAGTATACCTTAAACTACAGTTAACAACATCGTGAAATTGACAGTGTGAATGATTGTGGAATGATATAGGAATGAACTTGGATGAATGAATGGAGCGACTTTTGAGTGCATTTAAAGGGAGGTAATCCAATATTGCAAATTTTGTTCAGGATGAACTAAATTAGCAATATTGATTACCTCCCTTTAATAAAATATGCATACAAGTTCTATAGATAGCTCCCTATTTCTTCAAGAACCTATCATACGCTTACAATTTCAATTACACGAGTGAAATCTCGATTTTTTCCAAGCTATATTTGTTTTGAACGAAGTTGTTGTTATATGTTTTTCAGAGAGTTTGGATCGTTTTTGAATGGTTTGAGTGAGTATCTGGAATGAATGAATGGAGCGCTGAGTGAGCGATTAAGAATGGTTTTGTTTGACTTAAATGTCAATTTCACAATGTAACTAACTGTACATTGTAACAGCAACGGCAAAATTGTATAGAATTTAGTCTAAACCGTCTTACGTAACGTAAAGATCATCGTGAAACTGACACGTTGAATGATTTTGGAATGAATTTGGAATGAAATCAAGTGAATATTATAAGTGACTTTTGAGTGACTTAACGATTAACAAAATTAGCGATATTGACTATGTCCCTTTAATAAGAAGAACAATACATATAAGTTCTCTAAATAGCACCCTACTTCTTCAAGAAGATATCGGACGCTTTCAATTTCCATTATATCATTGAATTCATGATTTTTCTAAGTATTTTTACCGGCGGTTCGGACTTGCTCGCATCGTGATTGTGCAACCAGAATGGCGTATCTTCAGCATTTTACATGTAAAGCTGTGGATTCTACTCTTTGTCGCTCATATCTGAAATAAAACACGTGGCCCATATTGTCCCTGTTTTGCGAATCCGGGGGCACGTTTTATTAACTGAAAGATTGTTGAAAGCGGCGTTAAACCTCAATCAAACAAAAAAATGCGAATTATTTCACAAGCGCACATTCTTACTTCATTTTCAGGTATTACTGGGAGGTCCAGGTGTTTTACCGTATTCACGTGACGTTATTACGTAACGCCCTTCTATTCGAGACCGGTATAGCCCGACTAGACGCCGTACACAACAGCTTTTACGTTGGCAGTCAGACTTTCGCTTGGTCGTTCTCGGCGGAAAGATGTAATGAACATAAGCAGGTACATAGACAAATGTATAAGACTCCAGTTACGTTATGTTCTTTTGTTCAAAGTGTTCCGTACAGTTAAGTACAAAGTTAAATTGTTACTCTTTCAGATCAGAATCATTCTAAATCACTCACTTAGCATTTTATTCATTTCGAAAAATTGCCGATTATTTGGAAAACATGCTCATCCTGAAGACATGGAAATTTTTGTCAAAGGTAGGCAACTTGTGAATCATGCGATAACATTTAATACATATTTGTCTCCCTTGGTCTACTATTTACTTTTAAATTGTACAGGTATGTCACAAGTTTCGTCACAAGCGAATGTTGTTACACCACCACCCCATTACCAGTGATACGGCAGGTTCGAGCCACCATGCGACCTACGGGTTTCTACTGGACACCATAAAACGAGAATGGATCGTCATAGACGCAAGTCTGAGGTGAGAAAATTTAAATAATAATAATAATGATAATGATAATAATAATAGTAAAAGATCGTCAACGTGTACGTATTTATCTAGCCACCGCGTATTCGATTGTGTGTTTATTAGGAGCTTGTGTGCCCATTTCAATAGGTTTTCAGTTGCGATTGGTTCGTGAAGCTCCCCTTAATGATTTCTCCTCATGTTGTAAATCATAACAACCACAATATCAAATCGCATTCAATTGCTGTCAATCCCACTTATGCGTACTTCTTGTGCACCCATTGCTGGCGATAGAATGAGCATATGCGTAATGCTTTCAACAATTTCGTGTGTCCCTGATGGGCAGACTTAGGGAAGATTACTGTATGTATCAAAATTTACTGGAAAACTTTATGTATCAAAATTTACTGGAACCAATCTACAGAGATTATATGCCCGTATTCATTTATCTAACGCGTAGAGAAGACTCTGGTCAGACTGTGAGAATCCACAGGCTGATCCAGCCCTGCGTTTAGGATCACAAAACGATGCAGACAGTTTGTCAATTTTACCCCGCTTTGCACGTGCACTTGCGTGCAAAGCGGGGTATAATTTGAAAACTGTTCGCACCGTTTTTTCATCCTGAACACAGGACTGGTCTCAACGCTCCGCACATGTGAACTTGTTTTAATTATCACGATCAGGCTTAAATTAACACGTTATGGTGCGCGACTCAGGCATTTGATCAATGTTTAATTAATGATAGCAGAGAAGGTAATCGAACGCACGACCCAAAGTTTTAAGTTCATTTAACTACCGGCTGAGATTAGCCAGAAACACAAATAATGTTATTCTAATAGTATACTGAGTTCCATAAGAAAGTGTGCATAATCACCTTTTGTATTTTTCATGATTTTTACAAAGTTTTGGTAAATTATGGATTATATCTCATATCATACTTTAGCCAATACCTTTTGAAATTAAAAGTCAAATCAGTTTTTGATAAAGTATCGCATGCTGCATACGCGCAGACAGAACCAAATTGTTGAGATTTGACCTTCTTACAACTTTATAGAAGCCATTCCACGCCATTTCCAATCAAAAGTTTTAATTCTTATGCAGACGTTATGTGTACATCAACGTTAGAAATTGCTATGTTGCTAGGCCAATAACTTGTCGTTGAATGGTGCTATGGCGTTCTATGACATCTCGATTTGCCGAATAAAGACCTTACAAAATTACGACCTCGATTTCTATTGGAACATGAATGCTCAATAAATTTTAATGACGTTCTAAATCTGACAAGGTTCGATTCTGTTCAACGACGTTTATTGGTAGTCAAACCACGCTGTAGCATCATGCATATTTGTATTGAAGATGTGATTTTATGCTTAGGAAAGCCGCAAAGATTCAACTGAATGCATTTTCAGACCATTTTTTCGTATAACGCGTGATGCACATGCAAAATCAAATGTCTCAATTAAGCAGAATGTTTTGCTCATCGCGCGATTTTTGTTTTCAAATATCGTTTGCACATATTATTAGGGATAGTCATACGACGCTCATGACGATAGATTGTGTAATTTCAGAGATATTCAAAATTAAAAAGTGCACACTTTCTTTGGGAACTAAGTATATATTTCTTTTTTACCCGGCTCAAATCTACATCATGACATCATTTCATATTGCAGAAAAGTTCTCTATGTGTTTACCAACATCGACACAACAGAACCATTATGGCCAGTGTTTGGTACCTACAATCCGTACTCCGTGCACGTGGAACTGACCCTTAAGACTGGCAGAGATATTATGACCATACCGGATGTTCTGAGGCCAGTAAGTAATACTTCATATCATAGAAAAGTTCTCCACGTGTTTACGAATACCCACACAACAAAACCATTTTGAACTGTATTTGGAACCTAAAATCTGTGAATGCTGAGATAACCCTGATGACGGGTAGAGATATGTTAGTGTCTAAAAATAACAATGTTATCTGGTCGAGGATGGGAGAATTTATCATGACGAGGCTTTGCCGAGTCATGATAATTTTCTCACAGCCGAGACCTGATAATATTGATATTTTAAGACACTTACATGTTATTCTATTAATCATGCCATCATTTTTCACCACCTAATCATAGTTAAACCTTAAAAATCAAAGAAATTCATGTGAAAGTTTATGCAAATTGTTTCCAAAACTAGACTGCCTGATAACATGTCATGTTATCAGATAGGCGATATCAGGTCAATACAGGCTTCGTTGCATGATAAAATGACCATGCTAGGTGTCTTTGGCCAGTAAGTTAGACTGACTACCGTCCCACTGATCTGAAGTATTGTGAAATGAGCAATTCAACCAGACAAAGAATAATTTCTTACCTGCTTTTATTTCTCTGACTGGCCGATTAATAGTAAAACATGAGTGGTGTACCTTATTTAACACTTATTTGTAGCCAGACTAGCCAGTAAGTATGTAGTTCTCTAGTTATCTAAATATGAATTACGGACCTTTTCCTTATTAAAATAAAATAGCTGAACCTCTTTTTCGTAATTTACGGACCTTTTCCTTATTGAAATTAAAATAGCTAAACCTCTTTTTCGTAATTTGATCCAGCGAATGCATCAAAGGTGTTTTTAGTGTCTTGTCACCCTTTTCATAACTATTTATTTATTATCATAGATTTTTTTAAATGGATACCACCAATATATGAATTGTATTTGCAGACAAGTGCTGGAACTCAAAGAAGTAAGCCACAGACATCGAGGAAAAAGAAACTTCCATTTGATATCAACAAGTAGCCCCACATGATTGTGATTGGATAAAAATCTGGATAAGGAAGCACACATCTGATACAGTTTACAACATCGTGAAATTGAAACTTCTTCCGATGAAAACCATTCTAAATCGCTCACACAAAACTCCATTTATTCATTCTTATTACCAAAAAAGATCGAAAAGGCTCCGAAATCATTAGAAAACATTTCAGAATCATTCAAATAGATCAACTTTTGTTTCAAATCTATCAAATTATTCTACGTGGTTGGTGTTGAATTTAAGTTTCTGATTGGTCCACCAGAGCCTACAAACAGAAAATACGTATTTTTTGTTAAAGGAAGGTAAAATATAGCTATATTAGGTCATCTTGAACAAAATAAGGGATATTAATTACCTCCCTTTAATTTCACTCAAAACACGCTCCACACTTTCATTCAAATTCATTCTAAGATCTCTCCAAATAATTGGTCAGTGATTTTACACTTAAATGATTAATTCACCAATAAAGGGGCGTTTTTTTAATGGTTTGAGAGAGTGTTTGGAATGAATGAATGGAGCGCTGAGAGAGTAATTTAGAATGGTTTTGATCGGAATGAGCGTCAATTTCACGATGTAATTAACTGAACCATACAACAGATCGTTATGATCAGTACAGTCAAAATATAACGATGTTGTCCAATGAAGCCATTTATCTGATAGATCTTTAACTTTTCATTTAGGGCGTGTTATTTCAACAGTGATTTTATTATTAGAACTGTGATAATTTCATTAACTGTGATATGAACATTGCTATAGATTTATGTATTCACCAAAGATTTTCCTTTCTATGTACGATTTTTTTTCAATTTGATACTCATTGCACTAGTCTTCTTCAAATCGTTAAATTGCACAAAAAATCAATTAGATTGCAAATAACTTTTTTGGCCGTATCAGTAAGAGTAGATATATGGACGAATACATGAATGAACATTTGACTTTGTTGAAATGTGGTTCATCATTGAAATTGATATTGTCTGCATTCTTTTTATTTTCTTAACAAGTTTGTTTGTTGTTTTTTTAAATCCCAAAAAGTATCTTTTCAACAAAGGTTCCTATATTTAAATTGATATTGCCCGCTTTTTTTTTTTTTTTTTTTTTTTTTTTTTTTTAAACAATGTTGCCTTTTTGAAAACATCGAAATTAGTATCTTTTCCAATTAAGGTTTCTCATGAAAGTGATATTGTTTACATTCTTTTTATTTTTAAATATTCTTATGACAGACTTTAACATCATTCTGATGTTAAAAGATGCGTATCATTAAAATAACCTTTATTCTAAATTTGAACATTGTTTCTTAATGCTGAATAAAAAGATTGACAAGATTAAAGTAAATTTAAGAAGAGGGCCAGAATGGCCCTAAACCGCTCACCTGAATTTTATTTGTCCAGTGGAACCAATCCAAATCTGACAAAGTTCTATTCAAATTTGCCTAATTTTTGAAGAGGAAATGTCAAAAATAAAAGTGAAAATAGACCCTACCCACCCATTCTTCACTAAGGTGACACAAAATAAGCGCTCGCCGCCCTGCTATGCCCATATTTTTGCGGCCAATCAAAATTTGCAAACTTATTTTGAAGAGGGTCATGAAAGGAACATTCTGGTAAAGTTTCATTGATATCGGTCCACAAGTTCAAAAGATGTCTTTCAAAGATTTCGGGCTCAAACTAAGCCCCGCCATGAAACTCCCTCATTTTCAGCCAATCAAAATTTCGCGAACATATTTTGAAAAGAGTCCCAACGGAACATTCTTATAAAGTTGCATTGAAATCGGCCCAGTGGTTCAGGAGAAGATGTCGTTCAAAGATTTCGGGCTCAAAATAAGCCCCGCCCTGCCACGCCAATTTTTATGGGTCAATCAAAATTTCGCGAACGATTTTTAAAAAATGGTCAACCAAGGAATATTCTTGAAAAGTTTCATAGAAATCAGCCCGTGGTTCAGGAGGAGATGCAGTTCAAAGATTTCCAAGTGGAAAAATGCCACGCCATACCACGCCCATATTATTCTACCAATCAGAATTTACCGAACAATTTTTAAAGAGGGTCAACCAAGGAGCATTCCGGTACATGTAGTGTTGAAATTGGCATAGTGGCTCAGGAAATGAAGAAGTTTTTAAGATTGTTGGCGACGGACGACGAACGGCAGACTCAGGATCACGCTAAAAGCTCCCCTTCAGCAGGTTGTGCTCAGGTGAGCTAAAAATCCTGAAAGTATTATGTGCACTTATGGTGATTGAATGATTTCTTTTCATTTGTAAGTGTTGAAATGTTAACCTTGACCTAAATGAAAAGACCTTCCGATGTTGCGCCTTACTTTAAACATACAGTTAGCAACATCTTGAAATTGACACGATTAATGATTTGGAAATGAAAATGAATTAGTGTGTTGAGCAGGATTTGATAACAATTAAAGGGGGGTAATCCAATGTCGCTAATTTTGTTCAGGATCAATAAAACTAGCAATATTTATTATCTCCCTTTCATAAAATATTCATACACATTCTAAAAATAGCTTCCTAATTCTTCAATCAATTGCTTACATTTCCATTAATCTCATTGAAATCGAGATTTTTTTCTATCTACATAAATTTGAATGTAGCTGTTGATTTTAACTTTTAATTAATTTTGGAGTGTCTTTGAATGCTGCGAGCGAGTGTTTGGAATGAAAGAATGGAGCGCTGAGTGAGGGATGTAAAATGGTTTTAATTGCAATAAATGTTAGTTTCATTATGTTATATACTGTACATGCTGCATCACAAACATAAGCGGTTAATTTTTGAGCAGTCAAACACTAAACAATATCCCTTTTTCTCATGATAGTTATTGATTGATTGATTGATTGATTGATTGATTGATTGATTGATTGATTGATTGATTGATTGATTGATTGATTGGAGTTTGACGCTGCTTTCAACATTTTTTCCGTTATATATATCGGAGGCTGGAGCACCTAACAATGGATTCCTGGTATTTCTCTTACCAGTAAAACCATCACATCCTTTTTCTAGCCCCTAGCTGCTTTCGCACATAGGTCTATGATTATTAACCCATTAGTGAAATACAAATAGTCGGAGAGAATGAGTGCTTCAGTCGGGTTAGTGATTTTGGAGCATTTTGAATGGTTTTAGTTAGTGTTTTGAATGAATGAATGGAGTGCTGAGTAAGCGATTGAGAACAGTTTTGATTGGAATGATTGTCAATTTCATAATGTTGATAACTTTAAACCTTGTCATGCTGAACAAAAAGCACGGCAAAATTACATTGAATTCGAATTGCTGAGTGCAGTGGGTGCACTTATTGTGATTCAGGGAATTTCTTTCATTTGTAAGGGTTGAAATCTTAACCTTGACCTCAATGAAATGACCCTCCTATGTTTCGTCTTACTTTAACCAAACATGTTGCGTCACAAATGTTAGCAGTTTTCCACCTCAAAGCAGGTCATTCACAAGTTAATTTTTGAGCAGTCAAACACTAGTTAAACAATATCCCTTTTCCCATGATAGTAAGTGGATAGACCTAGCAGTTGTGTTGGTACGTGTGTTACCATATTTCTTTTGGCATTTGGCCATATAAGTGGATATTTTAAGCATATGACATTAAATGCTGCCCATGACCTTTAGATGAATTTATAACAGTTTTGTCTATGACATTTTCAACAAAATGTGTTTGTTAAACTCCCATGTCCCAACCACTGCAATTATTCAGAAACAGTGGTTTGATAAAATATGAAAATTAGTTGTAGGCATACTGTGTCGTTAACTTCAAAAAATCTTTAAAACAACAGTCTAAAAGAAACAAGGGCACCACCTATATGTGCCTATGCTTAAGTATTCGTTGCTTGATATTGGATAAAAAATCTAGGATGAAAAATGGGCTTTATCACACAAAAAGTATCTAGAGTTATCCCCCTTTGTAACATAGACTGCCCTTTCAATAGTAAAATCAGAGTACACAAATGGGCAAGCTTATCTTTGTTTATATATCCTGCTTAATGTTGGGGTTTAGCATTTTTAGGGTTAAATGGTATATTTTCTTGTGATACATTATCATGCCCTGCATTCAGGATAACAAAATGGTACAAGTATGCAACTGTTTTTCCAATTGTACCCTACTTTGCATGTGCACTTGTGTCTAAAGTGGGGTACATTTGGCAAACTTTTTTGCGTCGTTTTGTCATCCTGAAAGCAAAGTTGGTTTTAATTGTAGGTTACAAATTTCAATTTACAAAATAAAACTTTCATAGTTTATATTCTAAAAAAATAAATATGTGTATTCAGAATAATTTATCTGCCTCTTTATGCATACCTGTATCCTCTTTGCACAATAAATTATTTCATTTTACTACAATGTTTGTTTGTTTCTCTTATATTCATTTAACCATTTTAGTGTAAAGCACCGTCTCATTGGTCCTCTGTTTAAAGTCTCATCCCAAAGACAACTAGAGCTTGTCACTGAATGTGACTTAATACCCCCGCAAGTGCTTTCAGAGAATGAGATACTTTGACAGAAGAGGCAAAAAATGCTTCAAATATAAAGATAACTCTTGGATTTGAGACCTCTAAATTGAGTCTTGCAAAACTTGAACATGTGATAAATGTTTTCAAGCTATTGAAGGAAAACTGAAGGAGGAGTTTGTAACACAAAATTACAAGTATATGTGAACGAAAAAGAAAAAAAATGTAGTAAGTGTAAGGGCAGATAATTCTTAAACCAGGAAGAGTTTGGACCTCATAATTGTGTCTTGCAAAACTTCATATGTGGTGAATGTTTGTATAAAATTTCAAAGGTATTACATGAAAATTAATTGAAGGAAAACTGGAGGAGGAATTTCGGAAACAAAATTACAAGTATACGTGTTCAAAAAGAAAAATTGTCTTAAGTTCAAGTGGAGATAATTCATAAACCTGGGGGAGTTGACACTGGAAATTTGGGTCTTACAAAACTTAAACATGTGATAAATGTATGTATAATGTTTCACAAGTATTGGATGAAAATTGAAGGCGGAGTTTGCGACACAAAATTATGAGTAAATTGTAACAAATAGGAAAAATGTCTTAAGTTCAAGGGGAGTTAAATCATCAACCTGGTGGAGTTGACACTTGAAATTAGTGTCTTGCAAAACTTCAACTTGTGATCAATATTTGCATAATGTTTCATCACAATTGAATGAAAATTGAAGGAGGAGTTTGCGACACAAAATGAAAAGCATATGGTAATAAATAGGAAAAATTGTCTAAGTTCAAGGGTAAATAATTCATGAACCAGGGGGAATTGAGACTTGATATTTGCGTCTTGCAAAACTTCAACATGTGATGAATGTTTGTATAATGTTTCATAACTTTTGAATGAAAATTGAAGGAGGAGTTTGCCACACAAAATTATGAGTACATGGCATCAAATAGGAAAAATGTCTCAGTGCTTTTTCTTCTATCTCTCAGGGGCCCAATAAAGGCCCCATTCCCAATTGAAAAGGCCCAAAACTTTTTCCCAATTGGGAGAGAATGCTAGGGGCCTTTTCCCATAAACTTAGGAAAAGCCTTGTGTCTTAAGTTCAAGAGGAGATAATTCATGAACCTGGAAAAGTTGACACTTGAAATTTGCGTCTTGCAAAACTTCAACTTGTGATCAATATTTTAATAATGTTTCATTACAATTGAATGAAAATTGAAGGAGGAGTTTGCGACACAAAATTATAAGTACATGGTAACAAATAGGAAAAAATGTCTAAGTTCAAGGGGAGATAATTCATGAACCAGGGGGAGTTGGGACCTAAAAATTGTGTCTTGCAAAACTTCAACATGTGATGAATGTTTCTATAAAGTTTCAAAGCTTTTGAAGGAAAACTGAAGAAGGAGTTTGCGACACAAATTTACTACTATATGTGTCCACAGACGGACGGACAGACGGACAGACAGACGCACGGACAGACAGGCTGATTCCAGTATACCCCCAAAAACATTCGTTTTGCAGGGGTATAATTAGTTTGTTAGTGTGCCAGCCAAGGAATTGAACCCATGCAACTGACTGAAGTCCGGTGCTCTAGCAACTGAGTTAACCGGGCTTAAACCCTGTTTCATTTATGTTGGTGAAATTTCTTTCCCTGTCACACCTGTATTTGAGGGTCAAACCAAATTTCTTGAACAAATTTAGAGGAAGGTCCCCAAAGAAACATTTCTGCCAAGTTTTATCAAAATCTGCCATTTGGTTTAGGAGATGTCTACAAAAAAGTTGACACAAGGGTGCACACATGACAGACACAATGCCATGACAATAGACTGCTGGCCCTCGCTGGCCACTGGAGCTAAAAACACATTTTTTTCCAGAATTTATTCCTTCACATCAGACTTTCACTGTAATGCAATACCAGACAGTAAAACTGTATACTTTCTTAAGGTAGTGGACCCGTAATAGTTTTGCAACATCTCTGAAGTTATGAACTTTAACAGTGTTAACCGAGGTTTCCTAATGATTTTCATTAGGAAACCTTGGTTAACATTGTGAAAGAATATGAAGAATATGTGGCCCAAAATGTTGTGGAACTATTATGGGTCCACTACCTTAAACCCTAACATCAGATAGCCAGCTAGTCAACAAACACTCTGAAATGCCAATATAGCTAGCCATTGTTTCCTATCCGTTCTAATACCACCACAGTTAAGAACATCGTGAAGTTGACAAGGTGAATGGTTTTGGAATGATTTTCGAATAAATTTGAGTGAGAGTGTGGAGCAAGTTTTGAGTGAAATTCAAGGGATGTAATCTTGTATAGCTAATTTTGTTCAGGATGAACAAAATTAGCAATATTTAATTACCTCCCTTTAAACATATATGCATACAGATTCTATGAATAGCTTTCTTTGTCTACACAAGCCCATCATATGCTTACAAAATTCAATTACGTTAATGAAATTGTAGAATCAATATCTACCAATTTTTATTTTGAACGAAGTTCTTATCTTATTATCATGAATTTGGAGCGTTTTTCAATGATTGGAGTGAGTGTTTGGAAGGAAGGAATGGAGTGCTGAGTGAGCATTTAGGGAGGTTTTGATCCGAATGACAGTCAATTTTATGATGTTCTTAACTGTAAAATCATAACATTTCACCCCAGCCACAAGCTAAGCATCCTACTTTGGCAAACTACTTATCATGAGTCAATTGGTGAAACAAAATTTTCTTGTAACACAATGATTTCTGTCAAATATTGCATGAATTTGGTTAAGCAAGGAATTAAATTTACCATCAAAGGATTAACATATGAATCCCTTACCCACTAAGCAATGCAGTTTTGGCAGGGTTTAATTAGTAGCTAAAGGCATAACTCATATTGAAACGCCTATTCAGGTTGCACAGATGCACAGGGTGATGTGAGGCCTTTCTTGGTACACATGCGATATTTATGAAAAGATTCATGGGGAAGACGTTAAAAGCAAAAGATAAAATCGAAGGGCAAAGCCCTTGGATTTTGCTTTGCAAATAACTCACCCCCAACTTGGGACACATCAACATTAATACTTAGATATAGTACACACTGACTTAAATTATTAACCCTTTTCCTTCTAAGTTTAAGTTTTGTTTCAAAACAAATTGCAAATTTTGGGACACTTGAACCTGTCTAGTTTATGTCTAAGGTTTAACCCTTTGCTGTTTAATCCCTGCTTTTCACGTGCCTGTGATTTTATTATTGAGAAAACATTGTGAAAAAAGAAGAAATTACTTCTGACAAGCAATTTCTTCTTTTTCCACACTGTTTTCTACCCTACAGAATGGTTATTTTTCAAACTAAATCCACTTTAAATTTTTGTCTGCAAAACCTTTGAATTTGGACAGCTCCAAAATTTTGTAAAACAGGAAAGTGTTAAGAATAAAGCAGGCAGTGTAGGCCAAGATCAAACTGCACATGTGTGCTAATTGATCAAAGTCTAAACAGACAAAACTTAAAATAAAACAGGAATATCACATTTAGAGCAAGAGAATAATAGTTAACCCTTGCCATGCTGAACTGGGAATATTACTGCTCTAGTAGGCCGTATGAATAAATATCAGCCTGCATATAACATAATGTGCAGTCTGATCTTAATCTATACCCCCTGACTTGCCTTTTCAAAACATCTAAATCTGAGAATTATATTTAAAGAATGAACACAGACTCATAATTAATGCATTCAACACTTTGATTTTAATAGAAATTTGACAAAGCTTTTATTCATTGTAAGAAGGGTTAAAAAGTCAATACCCGGTTTCTATGGCTTGCTGCAAAAGAATTGTAACTGCCTATAAACATATAGGCAGTTACAACTGTTTTGCACTGAGCCATCAATATGATTTTCACAGTTTCAAAAGAAACAGAGATATTTGATTCATAAATGTTCTGAAATCTTTCCAAGGTAATGTTGGGGGTTCTTCCATGCTAAGATGCCATCTAAATTGGTCCATTACCTTTGCATTTGAGATCAACTTCAATTTTGACTTAAAGTCTTGCAAAACTGTTCCTGGTATTACAAGAAATAAGTGGCTATTTGACGACTGCTCTTGTTTATAATCTAATATGACTTTCTGCACTACACCATAATTACTTCCCTTTAAATCATGAATACTGATATTTGACTGCTTATCCAACAGTAGTAGGTGTTTTGGCGGCATGTATGTATGAGAAAATAAAATTGTTGTATTCATATGAGAAAATTCAGGTAATATGGACATTTCCTGGATTTTGAATAAACATCTAGTTATTCCCCCTTGGTGTAAAACACCGTAGAAAATGCATAGAATAATATTAAACAGTAAGTAAACAAACCAAAATGGTTTATTGAAAGACATAACAGACTGTATAGAATAAAGGATCACAAAAGGTAAAAGTGGAATTAAAAATCTTGGTTCTTGATGTGGAAATATGGATAATGAAATAATTGGCATGATAATACAAATGAGCAATAATTGTTTTTGACTGCTTGATGGTTTTGATGACAGCTTTTTAGTATCTTGAAAGCTGTATTGTTTTTTCAAACCACAAATTATAGAATAATTTGTGGTTTTAGAAAACAATACAGTTTTCATACTAATGCAGATCTGTTTAAGATTTAAATAAATACCCCAAAATACTATAATTGCTAATGGACCAAAGAGTAGAGGAAAATTGACTAGTAAATGTAAATAAAATGGATGCTTACCATGGGACTCTAAATTTGCTGTATTTGTGTTATATTTAACAAAATTCAGAGGCGTAATAATCAGTTTTTGTGTGAAAAACTTTACGGAGAAAATTTCATCAAATTTCAGATCTCCATAATAACATGTGTCTACAATACAAATCATTAAAACAAAACAAATGGTAAAAAGTATGAACAGGGTAACTTGCCTAATGAGATTCACAAAATCTTTTCTCATACAGAAACACCACCATACAAATGGGCAGATGGAAAATAGTGCAAATGTTGGTCTATTGAATATTCCTAAAGTATTGAATAATGCCAACAAAACACAGTCTTTTGGTGTTACACCAGTTTCTTTACGATCTTGTGTTAAAAATTCCTTCTTTTTCTTTTCTGTGTATGTATATTTTCGTGATGTTTCATTATGACAGTTTTCTTTTTGTTGTATTTCTTGTCTGTTTGTTATATATTTCTCGACATTACCAGTATTTTCCTTTCTATTTCTTAGATTGTAATCTGATTTAAAATCTGTTACCACTTTCCCTTCACTTTCTTGAAAATTAGCTTCATCAATTGTCTTGTTTTTCTTAGGTCTGTTCGTCCCTTGTTTTTTACTAGAAAGTGTCTCACTAGTACAATCAATTATTCTGGCAAATAAACACAGTAGGAAAACAGTCTCAATGGAGTTTGAGAACGAATGAGTTTGATAGGTCAGCATCACATAGGAACTGGACAACAAAATTAGCCCAGAATATGCACCAAGATTCAACACTTTACACAATTTCCAAATATGGTAATCAAGGAGGAAGCTTAAACTTGACATCACAGCTCTTGAGGAGTTTAAGACAGCATGTCCAGTCAGGGTAAAGATCTCCAACTCTGATGAGAGGTAACGAAGCAAGGTAAATATTGGTGTGAAGAGAATCTTATTGATGGCTATACTTCTAATTGGCGTAGATCCTTCAAAATCCCATGTCCTCTCAACTGTGATGTTAAAAGTGTCTCCTGAAAAAAGAAATAAATGTGACCGTTCTACAAAAAAGGACCATCTGGTTTACTTATGAAAACATACTCTGCGTCGAACGATAGGAATGTGTATTCAACAGATATTTAACCTATTAACTGATGACAAAATTCTCTGACTGGTTCAGATGAAAAGGCAGACAATATTCAAATTCTGATTCATTCTACTATTATTTAGTATAGATAATATCGACCCCTAGAAGAGAATCTGTTATACATGGAGCACTAGAAAAATATTTATAACCGTATTATTGTTGTTTGTAAAATGCATTTTCCCCAGTTTCCAGCCTTGTTTTTTCGTTTCGAACAAAGTCGGGAAAAACGGGGATACATCCAGTGTGGCAAACAATGACATTAATAATTTCTGTAGTTTCTATTTTAGTCAAAAAGTTACAAGAAAAAGTGAAAAATCTGTAACCCATTTGTGACCAAATAGCAGAATCACAGCTTAATTAGGCTGTGATTGCGATGTTTGGAACGCATACCGAATTATCCAAAATCAATCGACAAATCAATCGACACCATCCAAATAATCATTTACAGTAAACAGAAGAAAAATTTACTCAATTATCTGGTTTCCCATTAGATCAACTTTGTTCTAGATAAATTACCTTTTTTCCTTCATTTATCTTATCACGATCCAATCATAACTGTTTTTGATCTTGTCTTCTGTAACTATATTGTATGTTTATACCATACATGGTTTTGAATAAAGAGTTGTCTTGGGAAGGACTGAAAGTGTTGATCCTGGTCAGACTGCGTGGTGTACATATTTTGAATCAAGAAAGATCATTCAAACTTCCTTTGTACTGAAATTATTTGCAGGAAAAAATAATCCTTTTAAAATTCTGCAAAAACTTGTAATTGGTTCAATTAAAAAATACTGAAAGTGAAATAGATTTGCCCTACTCCAAAAGCTTCCCTAAGGTAGTGGACAAATACTGTTTCCGCAAATTTATGGAAGTAATTAACTTTAATAATGTTAACCAAGGTTTCCTAATGATTTAATTAGGAAACCTCGTCAACATTGTGATAGATCATTATTTAGGAAATATTGGTTGAACTATAACGGTTCAACTACCTTAACCCTTGTCATGCTGAACCTGGAATATTCCTGGTTTGGCAGGAGCTATAGACAAACATCAGCCTGCACATTATGTGCAGTCTGATGTTAGTCTACACCACCTGTTTCTCACTTTCAAACCAGAATTGTCAATAGATTTAGTTTTTCAAATAAAAATTGACCTACAGTTAGAACTTTCAGTGCTTCTTGCCCTTTGATTCTGATGAAAATTTTTAGCCAAAATTTATTCAGCATGACAAGGGTTAACAAAGATAGAATAATACCTGCAATTACTTCTACGCTTTGAAAAAACTCATCAGGATGGATGTATCCAGTTTGAGGTGACAGGGACCAGATGATGCGTAACACCACAAGACAGCCATACAACCACATGGTGATGATGAAACCTGAAACAAAAAAAACTTTTCACAAAGTTTGTTTTTCATGGGGTTTTTCGCTGCTTTCAACAACCTTTCAGTTATAATATCATGTGATTCGTGGCAGCTGGAGCACCTTACAATGGATTTCCGTATTACTGACACCAGTACTACCATTACATCCTTTTCTAACCTGCAGCTGGTATTCCACATAGGTCCACATATGTCCATTCAGGGATTGACACTAACTTCTTTGAGTAAGGAGTCCATTGGACTCCCAAAGAATGAAATCAAGGAGTCGGATTTTCATGGAAAAACATTGTTGAAAATAAGAAATTGCTTGTGTCAAGCATTTCTTATTTTCAAAATGTTTCTCCACTCAAAAATAATGGGTTTTTTTCAAAATACTTCTAGATGTAAACAATATATATATTTTGAACTGAAAATATCTTGAGTTTTGCCAAGGATTAAAAAGGATTGTTGAAATGTTCTCATATTCCTTGGAGTCCAATGGACTCCTTACTTGCAAAATGTAGGAGTCCTAACTGATAAACAAGGAGTCTTGGACTCCCCTTAGTGTCGAAACCTGCCATTGATGGATGATGAATAGTCCGAAAGGATGAGTGCCACCCTCAGAAATAGAACCCAGAGAGTTTTGAAAGATTCTCTGATGCCCTACCCACTTTCTTGAAGTATTCTAGCTTCAGAGCTTCAGCGTGACAGGTTTTTTTTTGTCTTTTTTCACCATTTTTATTTTTTTAAATAAAATTATTTCAACAATACTTACACAAACCCTATATTGTGGATAGTTGTTGTATTATCAGCTTGTTAAGACAATTCTTATGAGTATCTACAACATAGGGTTTTAATGAGAAAAATATGCAAGACTGGAAACACTCCCTCTTTTCTGTACCCCAGGCTCTGTTTCTTTTAAGGACGATTGCTAGAATTAATTTTCTGAGATAGAATTTTTTTCTTTTTTCATATTTTGTAGATTAAAGTATGCAGATTTCAGAAATGGAAAGAAAAAATGAAGGTCACCAAATCAGATTTTACGTAAAACGTCATAGAATGTCATAGGTATCGAGTAAATTTTTGTCCAATTTTTCGACGATTTTCGATTCTTGGTAATTACATAAAACCGTAACACAATAAAACCTAATCAAACAACTAATATCAATTTTATTTTAATTTCATAGAAAGGAAGTTATTTGCGCTAATACACAATTATCAATTGAAAGGAAAAATAATGATTTTTTACTTATTTTTGCCCAATGCGTAAAAACTGGTATTTCGAAAATGAACGAGAATATTTTCAAAATTTATAACTTTTGATCAAATTTCTCAAAAACTCTGAGATAGAAAATTTTATTTTTTCTATAAATTGTAGATAATTATATGTTCGTGTGATATTGATATAAACAAGAGGACCAAGATGGTCCTAGATCGCTCACCTGAGTCTCTATGTCCCCTGGGACATCACATTAATTAGATAGGCAGATGTCAAAAAGAAGATAATTGCCTAAGATCAATACCATGGAACGTTTTCTGCGAAGAGCAAGACAGATATGCCTTTTTGCTCTTTGATTCTATGTAAAAAGGGATGCATCCGGGTGGACCCCAAAAGTGACCCCAGGGTCTTGATATGAACAAACTTGGAAGAGGTCCATAAGATGATGCTACATTCTAAATATGAAAACTGTCTGCCTTCTGGTTTCAGAGAAGAAGATTTTTGAAGGTTTTCCCATTTTCACCCATCGTGCTCAGATGAGCTGAAAGGGATGCACCCGGGTGGAGCCCAAATATGACCCAAGGGTCTTGATATGAATAAACTTGGTAGGGGCCCACAAGATGATGCTACATACCAACAAGAGCACCGCCTACGGGTGCCTACGCTCGGCTGTAAGTGCTGGATGGTAAAAAAACTAATGGATGGTGAAAAAAACTAGGTAGAAAAAGGGGCATAATTTACAGAAAATGTTTCAAATGTTAACCCCCTTGAAAGAAAGGGTTGCCCTTTGGATTGTGAATAAGTGTGCCAAGTTTCATGTGAATGCTTCAGTAAAACCAGAGACATCATAAAAATGTCAAAGTGTTGCTTTTTTTTCACAAATTTGACCTTGAAAATGACCTTGCCCTTGACTGATGATCTTGAATTTGGTACCAACAGAAAGTGCTTGACCCAGGCAATCATCATGTGAAATATGAAGACCCTATCACTTACCATTCAGAAGTTATGGCACTTTGTCAAATTTTTTGCATTTTTTCACAAGTTTGACCTTGAAAAATGACCTTGACCTTGTCTGATGACCTTGAACTTGGTACCAACAGAAAGGCCTTGTCCCAGGCAATCATCATGTGGAATATGAAAGCCCTATCACTTACCATTCAAAAGTTTTAATAAAATGTCAAAGTTTTCGCACGACGACGACCACGACGACACCAAGGCTATAGCAATACCTCGGGTTTTCTCCGAAAACAGCTGAGCTAAAAATGAAAGCAGTGTGCCCTCTGGTTTCGATAAAAGAAGATTTTAAAAGATTTTCGCTCTTTGATTCTATGTAAAAAGGGTTGCGCCCGGGTGGAGCCCAAATATGATCCTAGGGTCTTGATATGAACAAACTTGGTAGAGGTCCACTAGATGATGCTACATACCAAATATGAAAGCTGTCTGCCTTCTGGTTTCAGAGAAGAAGATTTTTGAAGATTTTCCTTTTTTATACCCTTCGTGCTCATTAGAGATAAAGGGATGCACCCAGGTGGAGCCCAAATATGACCCAAGGGTCTTGAAATGAACAAACTTGGTAGAGGCCCACTAGGTAATGCTACACACCAAATATTAAAGCTATGTGCCATCTGGTTACAGAGAAGAAGATTTTTTAAAGATTTTCACTCTTTGATTCTATGTAAAAATGGTTGGGGACGGACAAAGCACAAACATGACCCCAGGGTCTTGATATGAACAAACTTTGTAGAGGTCTACTAGAAGATGCTACATACCAAATATGAAAGCTGTCTGCCTTCTGCTTTCAGAGAAGAAGATTTTTGAAGATTTTCATTTTTTTACCCTTCATGCTCATAAGAGATAAAGGGATGCACCCGTGCAAAGCCCAAATATGACTAGAGGGTCTTGTTATGAACAAACTTGGTAGAGGCCCCGTGACTAGGTGATGCTACACACCAAATATTAAAGCTGTGTGCCATCTGGTTACAGAGAAGAAGATTTTTAAAGATTTTCGCTCTTTGATTCTATGTAAAAAGGGTTGGGCCCGGGCAAAGCCTAAATATGACCCCAGGGTCTTGATATGAACAAACTTGGTAGAGGTCCACTAGATGATGCTACATACCAAATATGAAAGCTGTCTACCTTCTGGTTTCAGAGAAGAAGATCTTTGAAGATTTTCATATTTTCACCCTTTTTGTTAAAGGTTCAGGGAAAGTTAAGGGTGGATTTCATTTATTTGAACAACTATAGTAGAGCTTTACCCAAGGAAAATCCCTGCCAAGTTTCATCAAGATTGGCCCACTGGTTTAGGAGGACAAGATGTTTAAAGAAATTGTGGACGACGCACAACGGACGACAGACGACGCACGACGGATGACACACAACTGACGACGGACATTCTACAATCCCAATAGCTCACCTTGAGCACTTCGTGCTCAGGTGAGCTAAAAAGGCATGGTCACCATGCTAATTTTTGAGAAAAAATGCAAAATTCTAGGTCACCCAGTTTTGACGCTAAGAAAAAAATCACTCCAGATTCTTTTTCTCGTACCAATTTTATGTACAAAATCAATGATATTCAATCCTTCTTAAATTAGTCGATTATGGAGTTGAATTCCTAAAAAATTAGGATATCACTTTGTCTTGCATCAACGAATCCCAAGGTCAAATCATATGAAAAGGTCAAGGTCATATGTCAAGGCCAACGTTACATAAATAACGCAAAAATCTAGTGTTTTCAAAACTGATCTTCAAGCCTGATGAAAATAGAATACTCACATTATGGAATAATAATTGATCGTGTCAATAAGCATCATCAAATTCACTGATCAAAGTCATATGATGAGATCAAGGTCATCTAACTTGCTCACACCCCCATCCCCCAATAAAATTTCAAATACACCTAGGTCTGTTAAAAAATAATCCAAACATTGAAAATTAAAAATCTGACAAGATCATTTGACAACAACAGGATCGTTTATCAAGGTCAATCTTTCAAAAATTAACCACGTCAAAATGAAATGTGATGGTTCCATGTAGCTATCGGATATACGACTGATAACGTTGTTTGATGTCTGATTATGCGCGGGAATGTTTACGTCACAAATACCTACAAAAATGACGCTGACTCCATATCCTCTATTTCTATAAAATAAAATGGCTGCGATAATTTATATAATAATGTTTTAGTGATAGGATTAATTAATAGTTTCGTGAGAGCATTTTCCACGAAATATAGAAATTGGAGCGCATACTCCTTTTTGAAGAGTTCAATGCGCAAAGACATTGCGCAAGAACGAACTCCCAAAATGGTCCTTAATGTAGTTTGAATAATGCCACTTTCAATATATCATTGCAGTTACATCACAATGGCTGGTTCCTGGTGCATCTACAAATCATTTCTCTACCCAGTTCAACCACAATATTTCAGCCAAGCCACCAGACCATTCAGCTTTGCATTGTCACTTATCATAAATCTATTGGTGGGATGATTTAAGTTTAAAGGCTGCTTTCAACATTATCTAAGTTATATCACAACAGCTGGTGAACCTATCCATGGCTTCTATTTGTTACTCAAACCAGTACAACAACAACCTTTCATCTGAGACACCAAATGCCCATCCTACTAACTTAGGCAAACTACTTATCAATTACTTTTGTAAAATGTCAGCTTCTTTGAATACAAATGATTTGCAACTTGATAACCTTTTTTTTTGAAAATTCAATGGATGAGGATCAAAAATCTTGATTGTCAGTCCAATGCCAATGATGAAAACCTGGCTTGGCTTATGATGCAATATGGATTTAACCAGTTTCAAGTGACATGGGCCAAATGACATATAAAACAACCAGTCAAACTTTAAACCAAGATGCAAAACATCCTTAAACAGAAAGATGATACACACTTAACTTGTAGGATATAATTGTCAGGTTCACCACTAAGGGGAGTCAGAGCATCTGATGCTCCTAATTTCAAAGGCTGGATTCCCTCATTTTGCAATTGAGGAGTCTTACCATTTCTTACCATTTCTTACCAGGCAGTATTTGCCTTTTTTGATGCATTTCTATATTTTCGTCGCTTTTATGGTTGACTCCGCCGGGAACATAACAGGCTGGGTTAAATTTGATTGGGTTGTGTTTCCAAAAAATATTAAGTCGGCTTTTAAAACTTTTGACTGAGGGTGCATTGACAACTTCATTTGGTAATAAATTCCAAATATCCACAACACGGTTGCTAAAGAATTTACGTCTTACTTCGAGTCCCGTGCCTTTTTTTGAATAGTTTTAAGGAATTGCCTCTTGTGATCTGTACTTGTGACATACTAAGGAGTTTGGTTTTGTCTGCTTTATCGAAACCATGGATTAATTTATAAACTTGGACTACATCTGCTCTTTGTCGACGATATTCTAATGATGGGATTCCAATTTGTTTGAGTCGTTCACTGTACGATAGATTTTTCAGATAAGGTATCATTCTTGTTGCCCTTCTTTGGACGTTTTCTAGTGCAATTCTATCTTTTTTATAAATTGTTGCCCAGACACAACTTGCATACTCTAAATGGGGTCTGACGATTGATTTGTACAATGATAAGAACATCTCTTTATCCATGTATGTGAAGCTTCTGAAGATTAATCCTACGTTTCTATTAGCAATCTTGATTTTGTTATTTATGTGCTCGGAAAATTTCAATTTGTTGTCAATGGTTACCCCTAGGTCTTTTTCTTGTTGGACAGTTTCTACTTTTCTCATCTCGTTATTCCTTGACATTGCATATTCTGGTATATCACTTCCTTTACCAATATGGAGATGTTTACATTTTTCTACATTGTATTGCACCTTCCAGACTTCTCCCCATTTCACGGCTCTATCTAGGGCTTCTTGCAGTTGACTTATATCATTTACAGAGTTGATATCGCTATAGAGTTTCGAGTCATCCGCAAACAATTTTATGTTCACAGGAATGTTATCCGGGAGATCGTTGATGTAGATCAAAAAACAAGGTAGGGCCCAGGACACTACCTTGTGGTATACCACTAGTTATTTCACTACTTTCAGATGCCACGCCATTTACCAAGACTTGTTGTGTTCTATGTTGTAGGAAATCGGAAATCCATGAGTGGATGTTGCCCCTTATTCCGTAGGCCCAGATTTTTTTCATCAGTCGTTTATGTGGAACTTTGTCAAACGCCTTGCTAAAATCCAGATAGAGTACATCCACTGATTTTTCTTCATCAAGGTATTTAGTAACATCTTCCGAAAATTCTAGTAAATTTGTTGAGCATGATTTCCCTTTGACAAAGCCATGTTGGTTAGATGAGAAAAGTTCATTTTTGGTCATATATCTGATCTCTAATAATTTTTTCAAGTATTTTTCCTGGTACTGAGGTGAGACTTATTGGGCGGTAGTTAATAACTTCAGACTTGGAACCAGACTTAAGAATTGGCATAACATTTGCTGTTTTCCATTTATGAGGTAATTTTTCTTCTTGTATTGATAAATCAAAAATTTTCATCAGGGGATTTACTAGATTTTGTTTGCATTCTTTCAGAAGTTTAGGATGGAATAGGTCCGGACCATTGGATTTACTTTGTTTCAGGTTATCAATTACTCTACTTATTTTTTCTTCCGTTATTGTGATCATTTCCAAGGGTTCTGAAAATATTCTGTCAGCAAACTCAGGTAACGGCTCATCACCTTCTGCTTCAAATACACTTGTGAAATTTGTCTGTTTGTCTCCTTTATCATATGACAATATCATCCCATAGCCTCCCATCCAGAGAGAGGTTTCTCAATTTTCAGGTAATATTGTGGAAAAAAAGAAATTGCTTGCCAAAACAAATTCTTCTTTTCCTCAACATTTTCCCTATTTGAAAAAACTGGACTCCTAACTTTTAGCTAGGACTCATTTCGAGTACAGTGACTGGACTCCTTGCTCACTGAAGTAAGTGTCAAAGGCTGATTGTAGGATGGTTTTGGGCTCAAACAATTCATAAACATATGAATATGTGTTAATAGCTCAGTGGTTACACTGCACCAGTTTCCTGATTGGAAGGTCAGGGGTTGGAGTCCTGGTGAAAGCAAGGTGTTTCCTTGAGCAAGAAACTTAATAGGTACTGCCTCAGTCCATCCAGCTGTAAAAGGGTGGCAGTGAATGAAAACCCTTAAAAAAGGGATAACATTGCATTTCGAATTTCTAACACAAAACTGATTACATCTAGATTGAGGTACCTGCCAGTAATACCCAAACGGGGAGTGAGGCAGTATGTATAGCTAGTGAATATGAATAATGATATTAATTACCAAATGGGAAAAAAGAGGTCAGTGTTCCACCTGCTGCTTCAGTATGGGGGTGAAAATGGTATTACAGCATGCATGTACCCCCTGTATATATGAGACAAATAAGGCTGCTAGCAAAAATTGGGGGTACAAGCTTCCACCCATTTGAAATTTTTAGGGGGGGGGGACTCTAAGAGGTAAAACAAGATAGGTAATTCATTTAAAATCTATGTGATTAGAATTAGAAATAAAGGGCATTTCTATCCCATAATCAAAGATCACTTTCCTAAGAACGACCGAAATTGGGGACGAATAAAACTGTTCAGCATTTTAACATGTTTATGATCAACTGGCAATGAATGAAATAATTAGTCTGTATTATATAATATTTGTATAGTAATGCAATAGAAATATTTAGATATTTGAAGTTTATTTGCGAAAATAATAAACAAATTTCTTACTTTCACTTTTGTGTTTTTGTAGGCGGTGTCGTTGTAAGAACTACTGAAGCAAATTTCCCTTTCAACAAGGTTAGACTACACCAATTTTGCATACTAGACTTGTCCTACTGTACACTCATTCATGTATTGACCAGTCTAGTTTACTTACAGTCAAGAATATACTTGTACCACCATTCGACTGCTGTTATGAGTTGAAAGCGGGGCCAATCTAGGTCGAGAATCGATTAGAATTTGGAAAAAATCAATTTAGAAACAATTACGACGATATTTGGAATTGTTTAATGCAATTTCAGTTTCTCAAATTTCTCGAGCGATAAATCGTTCATTTTGCAAAAGTAAAATAATAATTTAGGACCGTATCATTGTTATGTTGCAGGTCAAATTGAATAATTACATAGGCCAATGATGCACTATTTGTTTATTCGATTAAAATGGACTGAAACGATCATGGTCCTTTTCTATATAATTTTTTAAGTCTTGTTCACCATTTGTTAAGTGTAAGCACTAAATTCTAACGCCATTGATAAACATTCATTTTCTTACTTTCCCGAAAAAAGAATAACATAAAAGGCTGGTTAATATCATGCATAAATAGAAAACTTAGCTATGTTTTTCAGGGACTCTTAATATTTAGGGTCCGTGGTTTTTTCACATCTAATGCAAAATCTTGATCTAATGCAAAATCCTCTCTTTGAATAAATTTAAAAAAAAAAAAAAAAACAAAAACAAAAAAAAAAAACCGCATAACAGTTAAATAATCATGAAATGATTTCGAACCTTTTGTTGATAAGTTTTATCAGGTGGTTTAAAAGTTTTGTTAAGAAAACATTACCGATGAAAGGTAACAATCAATCTGGATTGAAACAAACCACACGTTGATCTTTATTCAAAACCCAAAGACACACTTCAATACTTGCTCCCTACTAGCTGCCATCCTAAACACTCTTGGAGGAACATCCCTTACAGCCTGGCTATTTGGGTTCACAAAAACTGTACACAAGAGAGTGCCTTTGAACAACGCTCCACAATGATATCACAGCACTTACAAAACAGAGCTTACCCAAAGCAGGTCATATCTACCTCGATCGCAAGAGCTGCTGATCAATACCAATCGAAGTGGTCTCTTGTACCAAAATTGTACAGCAACCAAACAGAACCCCGCTCGTTTTGACGTACCATCCTGACTTTCCAAACATTAACTCAATTATAGATAAACACTGGTCCAAGATTGAGTCATCCAGCAAACTCAGCAGATTGTTTCCTGAGAAACCAGTTGTCACATACCGAAGACCCAAGTAACTTCGAGACATTCTTGTCGGAGCCAAAATAAGTTCTGCAACAATCAATGACTCTCTTGGATATTCTGGACCATGTAAAACACCCAGGTGCCAAACGGGTTATTACATTCACGAAACGCATAGTTTCAAGTCGCTTCTTTGTGCTGTTCCGCAATAAAAGGTTCACACAATTGCAAAACATCTAATGCTGTATACCTCATGACATGTACGGTATGCCACAAATAATATGTTGGCGAAACCAAGCAACAAATCAATAGGTGCATCAATTTGCACCGATCTGACTGGATAACCCGCAGATTCAATAGGTCTCCAGTTGCAGAACATATTAACGAAGCCGGCCACTCGTTTTACGATGTTGTCCTGTTCTGCATTGAAACAAACCCGAGATGGTCCGATAAACAACTCAAAGCACGGGGAACCTATTTGATTAGACACCCCTTATACTCAAACCGGCCACATATATTTGTTTATCCTAATAAAGAATTTGGATATTACCGTAATTTCTAATTACCGTAAAAATTCATAATTGCCGTAAAACCCCTAATCATCATACTTATTATCTATTTGATGAATTAAACATTTTTTTGCTGGAGTTTGTTGTTTAATTTTTCCCTACTCAAAAACATACACACATTTATCACAACAGGCATATACTTACACTTCATTCATCATTCATTCGACTTACCGTACAACCACTTGGATCACACTACTTTATTGATTTCCATTATCTGTTTGTTCATGGTACATTTTAATCATTTCTGAAGAAGAGGGGGAGAAGTTTGGTATTGCATAAGGTGGGTTAAGCAAAGCTGAATTGAAGATTATTCAGAATTTGAGAACACTTGGATTTAATCCTGAAGTTGGATCAATGGATGATATTGTGAAGCTTACCGACTCTTTAAGTGCTTTGAAAACTTCATGTGCACCTAGTATGGAAAAGTCTTCGAAGCCTGATTTATCGCATTTACCTAGATTTTCTATCTTTTTCGGGGAG